>CM060313.1:70528298-70595798 GCA_030674185.1 Monoplex corrugatus
TCCCAGATATATCACTGTCTGTCTTTCTGTAACCATATAATGATATATACAAGGCTTGCACTGAGCGTAAAGTTTGTATTGAAGATAATGCTGTGTATCGAACTTCTAAAAGTGAACTTTTTTAATCCCAAATCTTATCAGTGTCTTTCTTTACCTGTCTATTCTAGATCTGTATTGAAGTAAAGTTTGTATTGAACTCTCTATTCTTTCTATTTAATGTAGCATTTCTTATGCTGTCTTACATTTACACTATGTAAAAAAGCCTTTTGTCCACATGATTTTTTTTTTATTCATCCCTTTGCTGTTTTGCTGTTGTCCAGAACACACTGGGTCCAAAAGATCTTTCTGTCCATATCTCTCTCCTCCCCTCTTCCATCCCCTATGTCTGAAACCTCTCTCTCCTCTCCCTTTCCCTCTCTCCCTCTCCCTCTCTCTCCCCCCCCCCCTCTCTCTCTCTGTAACCTTCATGAGGGGCTATGGCTTGTAATATGATTAAACCATCCAATCCAATCCAATCCAATCCAATATCTCTCTGTGGATTGCAGTTGTCCATATGAAATTGATTGATTGATTTGATTCAGTTTTTATATCTCGCACCATCTCAAATGATATGGCCGACGGGGATAACCATCCCATTTGAAGTTGTGTCCACAAAATCTTTTTATCCTGCTGTCTGTTTAAGGAGAAAGGTGGCAGAATGGTTAAGATGTTTGCCTGCCAGTAATTAAACTTGAGGTACTGGGATTTGTTTCCCGTTCAAGCCTTGACTTTTCTCCTCAGTTTGACAAAGGAGTCAGACTGAACATCTAGTCCTTCAGAAGGGGACCACAAAAAAAAAAAGTCATACCCATGGGCCTTGCAGACTGCACATGCTAAAAGATCCCATGGCAGTTGAAAATTGTGAAGAGCGTGGCAGATGTCCTGCTGCCCTGGCATGAAATATGCCTTTCTGAAGTCTTGGTCTAAAAAAAGAAGGGTGGCTCTGCCCCATGGTGACACATTCTCAATGAGAAAGCAGCCCAAGTTTCACATGGTAAATCCATTGTGACAAAAGAAGTGAATCTGACGATGGAAATGAATGTGAATTATTAGCACACAGACCAGTTTAACGCTTCTGCCATTTGCTGGTTGACATATTTTAAAAACACATCTGAAAATAGGATGTGAGAGATAGGAAGACAAGAGTGAGTGAAGCAGAATGAGTGACAGAGGAGAGGGGTTAAGAGAAAGAGAGAATATATTGGTGTGTGTATGTGTTCATATGTGCATACGTTTGTGTGTGTGTGTGTGAGAGAGAGAGGATGACAGCATGGATCAGAAGTGAGCATACTCTAGCACAGCATCCTCTGTATGTGTGAGTGTGTCTGTGCGTGTATGTGTGTGTATGTGCATGTGTTCTTTTCCTGTAAAGCTGTAAAGTGCTAGAAGTATGCTTTGGACATGGACTGTGTGCACTGATATAAGCAAAATTATCATTATGATTATTATTGTTTCTTCTGTATTGGTTGTTGTTCAAAAGAAATTGTGTCCAGAAGATTTTTCTCTCTCCGTCTCTTCCTCACCCCCTTCACCCTCTCTCTCTCTCCCCCTCTCTCTCTCTCTGTGTCTACTATCCTTGAGTAATAAAGTGTTCCTCTCTCTCTCTACTATCCTTGAGTAATAAAGTGTTCCTCTCTCTCTCTCTCTCTCTCTCTGTGCCCCCCTCCTCCCCGTCTGTCTACTATCCTTGAGTAATAAAGTGTTTCTCTCTCTCTCTCCCTCTCTCTCTCTTTCTGTCTCTCTCCCCCTCTCTCTCTCCCCTCTCTCTACTCTCTCCCCATCTCTGTCTACTATTCTTGACTAATAAAGTGTTTCTCACCCCCCTTCCCCTCCCTCTCTCTCTTCCCCTCCCCCTCTCTCTCTCTCGCTGTCTGTCTGTCTCTCTCTCTCTCTCTCTCTCTCTGTCTTTATCTACGTGTCAGAGGGCTGTGGATGGTGTTGTCTTGAAGACCTTGTTCGCAAGAGGTCTTTTTAATCATCTGTCTATCCATGCTGTATTGTTGTTCGAAAAGCCTCTATCCTGGTCCAGCTGCCTACTTGCCTACCTGTCCGTCTTTCCTATTTCAGTGTCTGTTACAAGCTAGTCTGTAATTGTTTGATAAATGATTGTTTTGATGTTGTTATCCCATAGCAACAATGATGGGTCTTTTTTTTCTTTTTTTTTTTTTTTTTTTATGGTGGCTTTATTGCATGAAAATTTGCTTTTGGTGGATATGTTGCTTTAAATGGCTTGATATGTTTGTGCATTATTGATTTTTTTTAATTCATGTGTTCATTTTGTGTTTATTTATTGTGTTTAATTTCGTTTAGATTTTCTTTACATTATTGTTTCTCTGTAACCATGAGCAGTGTTTCCTTCAGATACATGTTTTTTTCTTTTTGTTGTTGTTTTTTGTTGTTGTTTTGTATTATGCAGACATTAGTTTCTGTACAGTCTACATCCTCCTGTCTTCAGTGAGTTACCCCACCATGTAGGCATGCATGCACTTTTTGGGGGTGGAGTGCATGCTGGTTATTTTCCTGTTTCCTGAAGCCACTGAACAATGATAAGGCTGTGGTTATTTTCATGTTTCCTAAAGTCGCTGAACAATGATAAGGCTGTGGTTATTTTCATGTTTCCTGAAGCCACTGAATAGTGATGTGGCTCTGGTTATTTTTGTTTCCTGAAGCCACTTAACCATGATATGGCTCTGGTTGATTTCATGTTTCCTGAAGCTACTGAACAGTGATACTGTTCTGGTTATTCTTCATGTTTCCTGAAGCTGCTGAACAATGATATGGCTCTGGTTATTTTCATGTTTCCTGAAGCTGCTGAACAATGATATGGCTGTGGTTATTTTCATGTTTCCTGAAGCTGCTGAACGATGATATGGCTGTGGTTGTTTTCATGTTTCTGGAAGCCGCTGAACTAAGTTGGCCCATTAGCACAGTTGTTAGAGCATGATGCTCATATCCCAGGGATTGAGGGCTCAATGCTGAGGCAAGCCACATCTTTTTCTTCTTCAGTGGTCCCATTGGCTCAATTATGCCATGCTGACAACACAGTGTTGAGCGTTGGATTCACATGCTAATGGTTGTGGTTCGAATCCCAGGATGTGCTGCATTGAAACTGGCCTTCTTACTGTCCCATCTTAACATCATTGTTGTTCTGGTGGCGTCAGTATAGGATTAGATCAGCCCCCCCTCTCACTTACTCCACTTCCCTGGGATGGTTGTTCCCTCCTGACGGCCATGTCACCTGAGGTGGGTGTTGATGTAAAAACTGAACCAAATCAATCAAAATATACAGACATAAACAACACAAATGAAGTAAATAAAAAGAAAGAAAAAAGAAAAGAAAAGACAAAGAAAAAAAAAAGAAAATGGGTGGCTTGTAGCAGTAGGTTGACATGTCTGCTTTGTTTGTGCGTAGGTTGACCAGCAAAGAAGCCTCCTTTTCCCTGAGGCTGCACCTGATCTACTTAATGTATGACATTATTCACCACTGGTAAGAACTGTCATTCTTGTGTTTGATGTGTTATTCTTTGAGAGAAAAAAAGTGAGTGTGATGTCCCAGTTTCAAAATGATATTAAGCTGAAATATTGTGTTATTTAAAAAGAAAAAATAATTAATATCGAGCTGAATTATTGTGTTTGAAAACAGAAATTGAGTGAGGTGTCCCAATATCAAAATAATGTTAAACTGAAATATTGTGTTATTCTTTGAGGAAAAAAAATGAATGTGGTGTCCCATTTTCAAAATAATATTAAGCTGAAGTATTGTGTTATTTAAAAAGGAAAATGATATTGAGCTGAAATATTGTGTTTGAGAAAAGAAATTCAGTGTGATGTCCCATTTCAAAATAGTATTAAGTTGAAATATTGTAATCCAAAACAAGTGTGACTGCCCGTGTTAAGCAAACGGGAACTTTATTAAATATCGTTCTTATTCTTTTTTCGTGTTTTTCTGGTTCCTGAAATATTGTGTTATTCTTTGAGAAAAAAATTCTGTGTTATGCCCCAGTTTCAAAATGATGTTGAGCTGAAATATTGTGTTATTCTTTGCGAAAAGAATTCAGTGTGATGTCCCAGTTTCAAAATAATATTGAGCTGAAATATTGTTAATCATTGAGAAATATTATGTTTATACTTTGATAAAAGAATTCATTGTGATGTCCCAATTTCAAAATAATATTGAGCTGAAATATCATGTTATTCTTTGAGAAAAACAGTTCAGTGTGATGAAACTCGCGCCTCACATCTCCCGCCTCATGCTTCATGCCTCATGTGTGAATAGAAAAATGAACAGATGAGGTCTCTCTTGTGCGGGGCCATACAACTCCACTCACGCTTCACGCTTCATGGTTCACGCAAGCGGAGAAGAGGGACTGTCCATTTTTTTTATGCGTGAAGTTGAAGTTCCTGGTTACCGTTGGCCATTTCAATTCTCCTCACATACAGGATGGATGACTACAAAGAAAAATGAATCGAGTTGGTCTGGGCAAGGCCCCTCTTCTGGAATTCGTGTGTGCCTGACTACAAGGACAAAAATAAAAAAACCCAAAAAAGACACAAGTTTGGGAAGACTGAAGACTGAACACCAAAGTTAACTTTTACACGACCCGTCTGCAGTACGTGTCAGGCCAATTTTCCCCCTCCCATCTGACTTGCCTGCACCATAGAGCAGGTGTCCTCTCACATCCCCAGTGACTCGTCTGCCACTGGTTGCAGACAGAGCGGCAAAAAATTCCTGACTACGGCTAAGGGAAACAACATCTACTTTTGGGTTCTAATAGTTTTTTAAGTATCTTAGCTAGTTATAGACCTTGGTTCCATGCACTTAGGCTTATACAAGTGACCGCAATTAGTCACAGAAGATAGTGACCCTCACCGCATTCCAGACCTGGTTCCGCATTCCAGACTTGGTACCGGGCGGCATGCTCTTTGCCCCGGCGAAAAATGGCAGCACACTCAAGGTCACGTTCTGTTTTTTCGGCTGCAGAAGCGCTTGAATTGATATTACAAAATGGTTCTGATGATGAAGGAAATGATAGCGATGTAACTGAACACTATCGGGAAGAGGAAAGTGATCTTTTTGAAGATGTACAGACGGAGAGGCCGATGAAAACAATTCGAAAGAAGAAGAAAATTTCACGGCAGACGACAACCACATGGTCAGTGATGCGTCGTTGTCAGACGAAGAGAACCAGGAGCCTTATGTTTGATTTATTTTCGTTTTAGTGCATATTCTGAAAAAGTGTTGGATTACCAGGGTGCCTGCATGTGTACATAATGATCACAAGATAAGATTTACAGTTTTGTGCCCCTCGTTCCCCTGTGCCGTGTTGATTTTGTGTGTGTTTCTGACGTAAACAATGTGTCGTGTTTCCTGTTGTCGGCGACCTTATCTTTGATGTCATAATTACTAGCTGCTCATCTGAAACAAGTTATTAATATTTTAGTTCAAAAGTTGAAATATCGCACTTTCCATTGATACCAAACATTTTAGCAATAAGTTCAAAACAGCTCGGGGAAAAAAATCACAAAAGTGGCAAAAATCTGCCGTCAGCAGGGAGAGTAAGCGTGTGCGTGAATTCAGCTGCGAGGGATGTGGCGCTGTGCGAGTGCGCGTTGGCGTGAAAGAATTAAGGAGATGATGGAATGAACGGTGGAATTCTCATGATTCTAGGAAGAAGTGTTCTCAGCACCATGTGCTTTCTCTTTCGCTTCCTCTCCTGAGCACGAGCAAAATCAGGTCTTCTTCATGAGAAGAATCCATCTTCGGAAAAAGAAGCAAACCACGAATATTGTCTCTGATCAATTGAGCAAAGAGCACTGCATTCTCGCACCGTCAACATAAAACAGATGTGTGAGGCTTGAGCTCCTGAGGCCCGGCGCATAAAATGTGAGGCGTGAAGCATGAGGTGTGAGACGTGAGGCATGAGTTTCTATGGCCCAGCAGCCTTAGAGACATGGTTGACTGGAGCAGACTCTGCAGTAACTAATTTTCTGATGCCAAACCTTCTGTCAGTGTGCGGCGTAACGTGGAAGGCCTAAAGGAGAGCCTGGAGAAAGTGGTGGTGCCCATCTTCTGCACTGCCAGACTGGGGGCTGAAGAGGGCGCACAGACGGAAAAATTAGACAAGGTCAGTGAAAAATCAAAATCACTGTGTTGTTATTGGTAGTGTCTGAGAAACATCCAGTATAATATTGACAAAAATGATGATAGTGGTGATGATAATAATGATAATGATAATGATGGAAACACCCAGTATAACAGTTTGTTGGCTTTGTTGGTAATAATGATAATAACGATGATGATGATAATAATATTGATAATAACGAGAATGATGATGGAAGCATCCTGTGATGGCTTTCGGCTTTGTTGTTAATAATGATAATAATGATGATGATGATAAGGGTAATAATGCTGATTATGATATTGGAAACACCCCGTATAACAGGTTGTTGGCTTTATTGGTAATAATGATAATAGTGATGATGATAATAAGGCTAATATTGATAATAATAATGATGGAAACACCCAGTATAACAGGTTGTTGGCTTTGTCAATAATAATGATAGTAATGACTATAATGATGATGGTGATGAGGATGATATTAATGATAATGATGATGGACACATGCAGTATAACAGGTTGTTAGCTTTGTTGGTAATAATGATAATGATGATGATGATGATAAGAACAATGATGATAATGATATTGGAAACACCCAGTATAACAGGTTGTTGGCTTTATTGGTAATGATGATAATAATGATGATGATATAAGGCTAATATTGATAATAATGATGATGGAAACATCTAGTATAACAGGTTGTTGGCTTTGTTAATAATAATGATGATAATGATGGTGGTGATGATAATGATTTTAATAATAATGGTAGTGATGATGGAAACTTCCAGTATAACAGGTTGTTGGCTTTGTTGGTGATAATGATTATAATGATAATGATGATAAGTATAATATAGATAATAATGATACTGATAATAGTAATGATGATAGAAGAAACACCCAGTATAACAGGTTGGCTTTGTTGGTAATAATGATGATGATGATGATGATAAAGATACAGATAATAACGATAATGATGGAAACACCCATTACAACAGGTAGTTGGCTTTGTTAGTAATGATGATAGTGATGATAAGAGTAATATTGATAATAATGATAATGGTGATGATGGAAACACACCCAGTACAACAGGTTGTTGGCTTTTTTTTATAGTTTTTTTTTTTGGTAATAATGATAATGATGATAAGAATAACAGATAATAATGATACTGATAATAATGACAATGATGTTAGAAACACCCAGTATCACAGGTTGTTGGCTTTGTTGGTAGTGATAATAATGATAATGATGATAAAGAATAATATTGATATTAACATTGAAACATTTCTAGGGCACACATCTCAAAATTCAGCAGTACTCTATAATTTGAAATGACAAACACATGCAGCATTAGTGCATAGACACAAACCTGAAAGTCAGACTTTGCTTCATTTTTTTTTCTGATTGTACCTGGAAGTGTAGAGTGAAGATGAAGTTGGCAGTTTGTGTAGCTAGAGGGGAAGCCTAGCGTAGAATCATGTTGTAGAGCTTGTTGCAGAAGTGAAATATTGTGTTCCACTTCATCTAACCAGCGCCATCATGATCTGCCCCTGTCCGTCCCTGCCTTCCCTGTCCCTGTCCCTGTCCTGAAGCCTGAGTATTTGGTGTTGTAGGTTTAAACATTCATATGCCATTTTATGAGAAAGGGGAATTGGAACACCTGGTCACAACGGGAAAGCTGGAGGGAAGGAGAGCACTAGGTAGACCCAGCAGGGCTCCCACTTTTCCGTGAATTTGCGGATTTCCACTAAAACCGAGAGTGAGAATCCGCGAAAAAAAAAATTATAAGAAACTATAAATTAAGCTCAGATATGTGTCAGATTGCACCATTTTAAACGTAAATTTTCAAATTTTTCTAGGTGGGCAAGTCTCCCCCACCCCCCACCCCCCCAATTTCCAGGGATTTTTGCTTTTCCTCAGTGGGAGCCCTGCCCAGGGAGAAGATACTAGTTGGACTTGCAGAGTGGCTGAAGACAGGGAGGGTGGAAGAGATACAGATGGAAGTCCATAATCGCCAACGTCATTCGGCAAGGCACCTGATGATGATGAAGTTTAAACGCTTAAGTGCCAGAATGTAAATAAAGAGGTACATCGCCTGTGCCAGGAAATTTTAAACGTTTTGAATCAAAAAAAAAAAAAAAAAAATTCCTATCTTTTCATTCAGCCCAGAAAACCCTGCAATACTATGTATTTTTGTATTCAGTATACATTTCAACACACCAAGAGCAACAATACTTTCGTTTTGATGATTGCCAGTGCTAGTAATGTCACTCTGACTCTTATCTGGGTCGAGTCAGACATCAGCATCGAAATATTGCCAGCATGCCCAGATTATCGTCACTTTCACTTTTACGAAGTGAATCAACAAACTCCAATGCAGAATCAGCTCCACAAGTAATGATTTCTGCAACTTCTGCTGTATAAGTTGTTTTTTGGGCCTGAGTGACGCTCTGTGTTGAAGTGAGTTCGTCCACCATTGTTTACTGTCGCTGAATAGTAATCAGCTATAGAGGTCACCTTTTCAATAGCTTGGGCGGAAAAGACCATAAAATGTCTCGCATACATAAATTGCATCTATTTATAGAGGGAATCCTGAAGTTTCGTTGATATCTCACACGTCACTGAAAGTATTGGGGTTTTCTGGCTAAAAATAGGGAAAGGTCGCCAACCAAATATTCGGTCGGAGGCACTGGAGGTGTATGTTTCTTCCGAACGAATATTCGGTGGGAAGCAGTTAACTGATTGACTGGCATCCTGGTCAAGTGGCTAAATGACTTGATCCATTGTTGTGTGATGTAATGGTTGACTGATGTCGTCCAAGTTGTCTCTGGGATCTTTTTGTTTCTAGTCACATCTCAGCTGGTCTCAAGTTATTTCACCTATCCTTGTTTCATATAATATTATGTCATAATGAACAGTACAAATTTTGAAGTGATCGGTATGTTCTTACTAGTAATATTCCTGACTGTTTGTTCATTAGCTCTTGACTCCCCCCCCCCCCCCCCCCCTCCCCTCCTCTGCCAGATTTTTCCATCCCTGACTTCATTGTAAATTTTGTCATTTTGAGTGTGTGTGTGTGCACACCTGTTTGTGTGTGTGTGTGCGCGTGTGTGTGCATGCTTCGCAGATATTTGTTTACAAATGCATGAAATGGTATGTTAATGTTCATGCATAATTATAAAAGTGAATGTGTTGATGACAAGGTTCCTCGTATACTTAAAAGCAACATTCGAGCGCAGCATTCATGTTCTGTTCTATCGTTGGTTTATGAGCCAAGTTCATGTGGTCTTAACAACAGGAGGGAAAAGAAGGGGTGGGTGACACAAATTATCGAAACTTTTGTTGTTATTACGATATTGACTGTTTAGTACAGAAGACTGAACAAAGAGATCAAAATCATAATCCCGAAAGCACATGATGCCAAATATCAACGTAACCCATTCCTGAAATGCAACAACATTCCTGTTGAGACAGATGCCAAGCATATCGATCCATTTTCATTTCCCCTCGCCGCCCTCCCCCTCTCTTCCCTCCTAACATACCAGTACCAGACCCAGATTCTGACTGATCCCCTGGAGCACAAAATACCCCTAGATGTGTTTGAGAAGAGATAGTTATAGTTAACAAGACCAGACGTGACGTGATCGGAAACACCAAGATCAGAGAAACAGTGAGAATAACACCAGTCCCACCATCATATTCATCCATAGGGAATTAAGTGAAATGCAACAACCTCACAAGCTGGATCAAAGAGCATGTAACAGAAAGATACAGGGGTTTAAAGTAAGAGGCAAACCGAGGAAAACCTGGGTTAAAAGTGTGAAGGAGACCTTGTTGTTATATATGACATTTAATACATGTATTTAAAGTAAGAGGCAAACCAAGGAAAACCTGGGTCAAAAGTGTGAAGAAGACCTTGGTGTTATATGACATTTCTATACTTAGGCCTTCCAGTTCACTGCTGACCATCAGTTCTTTCCCCCCCCCCCCCATGAAACGCGTGGCTGTACGAGTGGATAGAATAAAATGTAAAAAGAAAAGGAAAAAGCTTTTGCAGTTTGGAATCTTGTGCTTTTCAGTTACTGAAATTATGGGAGAACCATGGCTACCTGAATAAAGAGACTTTAGAGGTAAGTTATAAAGGGTGTGTGTGTGTGTGTGTGTGTGTGTGTGTGTGTGTGTGTGTGAGTGTGTGTGTGTGTGTGTGTGTGTGTGAGAGAGAGAAGAGAAACAGAATGCACGTATATTATATGAAATTAACTCTGCAAATTGATCTTGATGACTGTATGGGGATATAGGCTTTATTTTGCTGTCTGTTTCTGTTGTTTTTGTTTGCTTGCTTACTTGCTTGTTTTGGATTTTTTCCCTTGATGTCAGTGGTGAGGCTGTTTGTTTTTGTTTTGTTTTTGCTTGCTTTGTTTTGGGCTTTGTTGTCATTGTTGTTGTTTTTGTTTTATTTTGATTTTGTACTGTTGCTGAAGAAAAATCCATTTATAATCTGAATGGAGGGTGGGGTTTTTTTTGTCTAAAA
This sequence comes from Monoplex corrugatus, assembly GCA_030674185.1. Lineage (NCBI taxonomy): Eukaryota > Metazoa > Mollusca > Gastropoda > Littorinimorpha > Ranellidae > Monoplex > Monoplex corrugatus. The sequence continues at coordinate 70,538,984 of CM060313.1, forward strand.
AAAACTTGAATGCAATATGCAACATTTTTTTTAAGTTGACTCCCCACACCACCCCTCACCCGCCACCCCCACCCCTGTGGGGATGCTGGGGGCTCTTTCAATTTGAATAGTATCCCCACCTGGAAATTTTGTGCAAGAATTTTCCTCTTTTCTGTCACTGTCTTTGTTTCTTTTCTTCCTCTTTTGCTTTCTGTCATTTCTTCCTGTCATTTTCTGCCTTGCTGTATCTGTTCGATAAATCTTATGTACTTTCCCTTAGGATTCATAATTGGGTACATGTATTAAGTGCAATTTTGGCTCTAGGGAGGTGAGATATGCGGAAGCAATTTTAGGTAATTTAGGCCTGTTTTATGTATGTTTTGGTGTCCTTAGGTATGTTTAAATGTGTATTCAGGTGTGTTTTTTAAATCCCGTGCACAATAAATTGGACGGAATGGTCAACACCAGGGGCTTCTCCTTAGATTATGTGTGCGAGTGCATTGATATTTGTACTTAATTTTCTTTTCCTTTTTTTCCCAGTTATTGTGTATGTTTTGAAATGGTCATAGCCCTGATATGGCTCTACGCAGTCAGCTGGGCTTTAAACAACAATAACAACAACAATAACGACTTTTTTGGTTTTGTTTTGTTTTGTTTTTGTTTGTTTCTTTTGTTTTGCGATCAAATTATGGACAGACCCACTTCACTCAGTAAAAAGATCTCACAACTGATTATACATAATTGTGTTGCAGAAACTACATGACCCAGCGCAAGCCTTGTCTGCTCATCAGGTAAACCATTAGGATGTGGTACAGTTTCAGTGATTTTCTCTTTTGGTAATTCATTTTGTCAGAACCTTCCTTGAGACAGGACATTTTTCACTTTTGTTTTTGAGATAATGGAGTTTTAGCTTGTAAGCTTTGATTTATCAGTTCAGTCCAGAAGCTGTAGAAAAGGATTTTTTTTGTTTAAATTCAGTTTTCGACTAGATCTTTGCCGAACACCTCTGTCCTACTGTCACAGCCCACCATGACACCCCCTCCAATAGATGTTTAGTGGTCGTCTGAGTACTAGTCTTTTGGTTAAGACAGTAAATCAAAATTCCATGTGCAGCGTTGGTTAGTGAAGGAGCACATGATTGCTTCATTGTTATAAGTTTTCTATTGTGATGAAAAAATTGATCTAGTTAGTTCACATGAGACATTGTATGCACTTGGGTTTTGGATTTCAGTTTGTTTAACCTTTTCAGTGTCATGGACATATACATACATTAAGGTAATATGTATTTCATTTGCCAAAGACATATATGTATGTTTACATCACATCAAGAATTTTCCTACCTCCATTTTTAAGCTGGGGAATCCCAATTCACATGAACCCGAAAGCCCTTTCCATCTACTTGAATTATGCATGAGGTCAGCGGCCAATCACACTTTACTATGGTTACTGCACTGCAGCGTTTGTAACTACGCCCTCAGAGATTTTGACCTTGTGTACACACGCGACCACGCGCCACACAGCACAACACGCACACACACGCACACACACCGCACACACACGCACACACACGCACACGCACACGCACACACACCACACCACACACACACCACACACACACCACACCACACACCACCACTACACACGACGCACCACGCACGCGCACGCACGCACGCACGCACGCACGCGCGCACCACGCACACACACACACACACACACAACACACACCACACACAACTTTACAAGTGCGATGCATCCCTGTGGAACGAAACTCCCATTCAAGATTGTATAGATTTTTTTAGTCTGTTATCCTGTCCTGTAGGCGGCACTGATCACAGACAACGCAGACATAGTGACGCAGGTCAGCAGTACAATCCAGTCGCAGTACGCAGCCCTGCAGAAACAGCACCAGGATTTCTCTAACCATTTCAACATACAGCTGACAACTTTACAGCAGCAGCTGGCCATACTTTTGGCCCAGGAGCAACAACGTGAGGATGTTCTGCATCTTTCTCCCTCCTTCTCTCTCTCTGTACCAGTCCTGCTCTGTGTGTGTGTTGTGTGTGTGTGTGTGTGTGTGTGTGTGTGTGTGTGTGTGTGTGTGTGTGTGTGTGTGTGTGTGTGGGTGAGAGAGAGAGAATGATGGTCTCGTAACACTGAGGTGATAGAAGTAGACCAGTCAGATGCTACACTTTCATTCAGCATAGCACGCTACATCCAACTGCATTCTGCTATTTTATGTTCATGTTCAAATTGTTATCTGTCGCACCTACCCCTGTGGGGATGCTGGGGGCTCTTTCAGTATAAATAGTATCCCCACTTCCTGGAAATTCTGTGCTAGAAATTTCCTCTTTTCTACCATTCTCTTTGTTTCTGCCTTGTTCCTTTGCTTTCTGTCATTTGTACCAATCATTTTCTGTCTTAATGGTCCATTCACCTGTATGTGTTTGATAAAGTCTTACGTACTTTTTCTTAGGATTGATAATTGGGTACATGTATTGAGTGCATTTTTGGCTCTAGGAAATGAGATATGTGGAAGCAATTTTAGGTAATTTAGGCCTGTTGTTATGTATGTTTTGGTGTCCTTAGTTATGCTCATATTTGTATTCAGGTGTGTTTTTTAAATCCCCTGTACGATAAATTGGATGGAGGGGTCTATGCCAGGGGCATCTCCTTAGATTATGTGTGCGAATGCATTGATATGTGTACCTAATTTTCTTTTTATAGCCCTGATATGGCTCTACACAGTCGGCTGGGCTTTGAACAATAATAACAATAACAACAATCTTTCTTCAACCGTCCTTCTCTCTCTCTTTATTAATCCTGCTGTCTGTGTGTGTTTAAGCTGATGGTCTCATAACACTGAGGTGATAGAAGTAGATGAGCCAGGCGCTACACTTTCAGCATAGTATGCTACACACAACTGCATTCTGTTGTTTAATGTTCATGTTCAAATTATGTGTCTCGCCTGTTGGCTTCACCAGGTTCAGTGTTGGTCGTTGCACTCTTTGACAGTCCATAGTAGGGGATGTGTGTGTTGTGTCGGTGGATGGGTGTAGGAAATTGCAATCCACAGGATGTAGTATGTGTATGTTAGGTGATGTGAAAATGAGTGAGATAACATACAGGTAAATTGTTATCAACTGGCCCGCGACCGTCCTTGCCACCCACATCATCCCCTGTCACTGCTGTTGATTTTGTTTCAGTCAAAAGCCAGGCTGCAGCTGCAACAGACCAGCAGTCCGGAGCTCAGGTACCCCACTTTTTGTTGTTATTTTTCTGTACAGAACTTTGCTTTCTGAAATTTTGCATGGAAGAAAGGCAAGTTAAATACTAACCGCCAGAAAGTTAAAACTAAGGCTGCTTTGCATGGCGTAGAATTCCAGCGGCACTGTAGAGTTAATACAGTGATGACAGGTTCGCCCTTTTCACTTCCCTGACCCTATTTACCAGCTGCAAAATTTTAAATCTTTTCACGCCCTCATCCTGTCCACCAGCTTCCAGCAGGAAGCTGGTGAACATGATGAGAGAGTGGAAGGGTTTTTTCTTTGGTGTCGGCTTGAAAACGATGGGATAGTGCGAAGGAGTGAAAGGGTTGACAAGCGTTCCTTTTTGTCATCTTTTTTTATCTTTGCCATGATTTTTTTTTTCTTTTTATTCTGTTCTCACTTTTCAGTGCCTCTTGTGCCATTTTTAAAAAAAAATTCTTGTTATGACTGGGCTTGTCGTTTTTTAACATGGTGTTAGCCCTGATATGGCTGTAGTAGTCGGCTGGGCTACACGCAATATGAACATGAACATGAACAGTCAGTTACATCTTTGATGTGGAGAAAATTGAAAAGCAATGTAGCACATATTTATAGAGTTATTTTCTTGTTTTAATGTCTTCCTCACCCGATCCACCAGCATCCATCATCATCAGTTATGATAGCAAATAAAAGCGTAACCAACCTATTCACTCCTTCTCCTGTGCACCAGCATCCTGCTCGGATAGGGTGAGGGTGTGAAAGGGTTACGTTTTTGCAGCTGGTGGACAGGGTTAAAACTTTTTTTTTCTTTTTTTTAAACGTGTTGGAAATATTGATTCTACATTTAGTGTATTGCAAATGTACGTTTTGACTTTTTGTTGACTTACAGATAAATATGTATACAGTACATTTGACTCTGTTCAAATAAAATGTTCATCTTCAACTTTTGTCAAAAAGGCATACCAATAGATTGTTAATGCTATGAAAATGAATTCTGCGTGATATTTCCTGTATACAACTACGGAAGACATGTCAGAGATTTTTTTATGACAGTCTATATTTTAAGGTATGATTGGATTTGCAATTTTTTTTTTTTTTTTTGGATGGTTATAATGGACTATTTGAATTTTGCATCAGACTGTATTAGAAGGAATTGCACATGATATATGTTTAATTAAGATTTCATGTAAACATTTTGTGTTCGACTAGTTATTAAGGGTCAGTTTGTGTGAAATTTCTGTATTTCTTAGTTCAAGTGTTTAGAGAAAATTTGAAAGCAGTTTTAGATCTTGTCATTCATTTCTAATGCATATTTGTATTTATATGTGCAAAGGACTGTGTGACACACAAGGACCTGTGCACGCACTCACACACACATATGCACACACATATGCACACACATACACACGCACACACACACGCACACACATAGACACACACACACACACACACACACACACACACACACACTTGCAAATGCGTGCATGAACACGGATATATGTATGCAGTCTTTAAACAAATATGCAAAAGAACATAATTATGATTATCAACTCTGTGTGTTGTAACACACAAAGACCCTTTCATATAACTGTGCAATGCTGTCATTATAGCAGTCTCAGCCTAAAATCAGCTACACTTATTTAAAAATGGATTCTTCTAGAAACATTTTCAATAGCACAATTAGGAGTCAGTAGTTTACTACGACAATATCTGCAGACAAGCAGCTGAAATTGGTGGGGATGGGGGTGGGCAGAACCTTAACAGTGTGGGTTTTTGGTTGTTTTGTTATCTTTGCATATCACTGTATTATCTAGATAACACAGTTGTATCATGAGTTTTCAATATGCTTTTTCATGTAGCTCACTTTTGTAGTTGCTTTACCCTACATTACTTTTGTGTTTGCTTTTCCTGTACAGTAGTTTTGTGTCCGCATTTCCCATAAATTAGTTTTGTGTTTTCATTTTCCATAGGTTAGTTTTGTGTTCACATTTCCCATAGGTTAGTTTTGTGTTCACATTTTCCATGGGTTAGTTTTGTGTTCACATTTTCCATAGATTAGTTTTGTGTTTCATTTTCCTTAGATTAGTTTTGTGTTCATTTTTCCCATGGATTAGTTTTGTGTTCTTATTTTCCTAGATTAGTTTTGTGTTCTTATTTTCCTTAGATTAGTTTTGTGTTCTTATTTTCCTTAGATTAGTTTTGTGTTCTTATTTTCTTTAGATTAGTTTTTTGTGTTTTATTTTCCTTAGATTAGTTTTTTTGTTTCATAGTTTTTTGTTCATATTTTCCTTAGATTAGTTTTGTGTTCTTATTTTCTTTAGATTAGTTTTTTGTGTTCATATTTTCCTTAGATTAGTTTTGTGTTCATATTTTCTTTACATTAGTTTTGTGTTCATATTTTCCTTAGATTAGTTTTTGTGTTTGCTTTTCTACAGATTAATAACACCATTGTATTATGAGTTTTGTGTTCGCGTTTTTCCATAGATTAGTTTTGTGTTTGTATTTCCGGTGGATTTTTTCGTGTTTGTATTTCCCATGGATTGGTTTTGTGTTGCTTTTCCTGTGTTAGAATAACACCATCGTATTATAGTTTTGTGTTCACATTTTCCATAGATTAGTTTTGTGTTCATATTTTCCATGGATTAGTTTGTGTTCATATTTCCCATGGATTAGTTTTGTGTTCATATTTTCCCATGGATTAGTTGTGTTCATATTCCATGGATTAGTTTTGTGTTCATATTTCCCATGGATTAGTTTTGTGTTCATTACTTCCCATGGATTAGTTTTGTGTTTGCATTTCCCATGGATTAGTTTTGTGTTTGTATTTTCCATAGATTAGTTTTGTGTTTGCTGTTCCTGTAGATTAGAATAACACCATTGTAATATAAGTTTTGTGTTCGCATTTTCCTTAGATTAGCTATGTCTGAAATACATCTCTGTGTTATCGTCAGTAATGGCAGAGTACAGCCCTGTCACCCAGTTTTTGCCTGAAATGCATCTCGGTATTATCATCAGTATTATTCCCATTTCCTCATCCTAGCATTGTGAAAAGTTATCCCAGATTCTGTGGCCCATTGAGACCAGCTCTCATGATGAGTTCAGATTCCATGGGTTTGGAGGTGTGTTGGAGAGCTGAAATGAGCGAAGTAGGGGTAGTGGCTCGGGAATGGTGCTGAAAATGGGGCAGAAAATAAGTGTGGGCCTGTAGTTATTATTCATGGTTTGTGTACTGTTTATACATTGTGTGTTTTGTCAAAGTTTGTAATGTTTTATGTAGGCTTACGGGTTCCCAAACAAAGTATTGAAACATGTCGTAAAGCGCTCATTGGGTAATTTTCAAAACATTACACAGAGCAAGCCAATTGACACAAAACACACAGCTCTGTGGGGTTCCCCCCCCCCCCCCCCCCCATGCTTTCATTACTATAAAACTGACAGGTCTGAATTTCACAGTAATTTACTTTCATTACAATAAAACTATCTGACAAGTCTGAATTCTATGCTTACTTTCATTCCAATAAAACTGACAGGTCTGAATTCCACCCTTGCTTACTTTCATTACAGTAAAACTGACAGGTCTGAATTCCACCCTTGCTTACTTTCATTACAGTAAAACTGACAGGTCTGAATTCCACACTTATTTTCATTACAATGAAAGTGACAGGTCTGAATTCCACACTTTCATTCCAATAAAACTGACAGGTCTGAATTCCACACTTGCTTACTTTCATTACAGTAAAACTGACAGGTCTGAATTCCACACTTACTTACTTTCATTACAGTAAAACTGACAGGTCTGAATTCCACACTTGCTTACTTTCATTACAGTAAAACTGACAGGTCTGAATTCCACACTTACTTTCATTACAATGAAAGTGACAGGTTCTGAATTCCACACTTACTTTCATTACAATGAAAGTGACAGGTCTGAATTCCACACTTTCATTACAATAAAACTGACAGGTCTGAATTTCACACTTACTTTCATTACAATGAAGTGTGACAGGTCTGAATTCCTCACTTTCATTCCAATAAAACTGACAGGTCTGAATTTCACACTTACTTTCATTACAATGAAGTGTGACAGGTCTGAATTCCACACTTTCATTACAATAAAACTGACAGGTCTGAATTTCACAATTTCATTACAATGAAGTGTGACAGGTCTGAATTCCACACTTGCTTACTTTCATTACAATAAAACTGACAGGTCTGAATTCCACACTTTCATTACAATAAGACTGGCAGGTCTGAATTCCACACTTTCATTACAATAAAAGTGACAGGTCTGAATTCCACACTTACTTTCATTACAATAAGACTGGCAGGTCTGAATTCCACACTTACTTTCATTACAATAAGACTGGCAGGTCTGAATTCCACACTTACTTTCATTACAATAAGACTGGCAGGTCTGAATTCCACACTTGCTTACTTTCATTACAATAAGACTGGCAGGTCTGAATTCCACCATTTCATTACAATAAGACTGACAGGTCTGAATTCCACACTTGCTTACTTTCATTACAATAAGACTGGCAGGTCTGAATTCCACACTTACTTTCATTACAATAAGACTGGCAGGTCTGAATTCCACACTTACTTTCATTACAATAAGACTGGTAGGTCTGAATTCCACACTTTCATTACAATAAAAGTGACAGGTCTGAATTGTACACTTACTTTCATTACAGTAAAAGTGACAGGTCTGAATTCCACACTTACTTTCATTACAATAAAAGTGACAGGCCTGAATTGTACACTTACTTTCATTACAATAAAACTACCTGACAGGTCTTAATTCTACACCACTTGCTTTCATTACAGTAAAGCTATCTGACAGGTCTGAATTCTACTCTTACTTTCATCACAATAAATCTATATGACAGGTCTGAATTCTACACTTACTTACTTTCATTACAATAAAACTATGCAACAGATCTGAATTCTACACTCACTTTCATTACTATAAAACTGTGCAACAGATCTGAATTCTACACTCACTTTCATTATGATGAAACTGCCTGACAGGTCTGAATTCTACACTTCTTACTTTCATTACAACAAAACTATCTGACAAGTCTGAATTCTACTCTTACTTTCATTACAATAAAACTATTAATTCCATGCTTACTTTCATCACAATAAAACTGTCTGAGAGGTCTTAATTCTACACTTACTTTCATTGCAATAAAACTGACAGGTTTTAAGTCTACATATACATTCATTGCAATAAAACTGACAGGTCTTAAGTCTACACTTACTTTCATTGCAATAAAATTATCTGATGGGTCTTAATTTGATAACGATAAAAACTGACAGGCCGAAATTATTCGCTTATAATCAATACAATGGTCTAACACAGTCTTGGCTTCCTTGAATTTTATGGATTTTATCATCTGCGCTCACCCTACTTCCTTCCAGGCCGGCTCTTGGGTACTAAGAACACCTCTGCTTAGGATTGGGCTAGGTAGAGAATTGACTTTTGTTTTTGCTAGATAGAGAGTTGACTTTTTTGGGCTAGATAGATAGTTGGCTTTTTTGGGCTAGATAGAGTTGACTTTTTTTGGGCTAGATACAGTTGGCTTTTTTTTTTTTTTCTTTCTTTTTTGCTAGATAGAGAGTTGACTTTTCGGGGGGCTAGATAGACAGTTGACTTTTTTTGGCGAGACAGAGTTCACTTTGTTGGGCTGGATAATTGACTTTTTTGTTTTTTTGTTTTTGGGCTAGATAGAGAGTAGCTTTTTTTGTTGTTGTAAGTTTGGCGTAGACATTGTGTTAAAGTTTTGTTTCTGTTCCAGCTTTGCATTTGTTTTATGCTGTTCATTTGAGCATTTATGTTCATTGTTCATTCAAACACTTTTATGTTGAATGTTTATTAACAAAGTTCAGTAATATTGTTGTGTTAATTGTTATCACCTTTTTTTTTTTCATTTGTTCCTTGATGTGTTCATGGCACTAACACTTACAGACCCCATCACAGAAAAGACAAATCATATGCAGTAAAGAAGCTGTAAATTATGAAAGTGATAGGAACTGTAAGAATGGTTGGAAGGGATGGTTGGAAGAAACAAAACGGCGTCAACACCACACTCTCACAAAATATAAATTGAAGATACAAATAGGCTGGGGTGGGGGGGTGTCAAGAAGACCACACTCCCACAAAATAGAAGAAGAAAAACGTAAGGTTACACAACCTCTAGAACCTGCAGTAGAGTGTCAGCTGTTGAAACCCACAGTAGGGTGACAGCCATTTGCAACTTCCCAGGTGGTGGGTCAAGCTGGAGCAGCTATGGGCACTCACCTGCCCAGCACTTCAGGCGAGCCTGGACACAGTGGCTCTCCTGGGGTGGGTGCTATGGCTGCCGGCGCGGTGGCCCCACCTGGGGCGGTTCCTACTGCTCCTCCCTTCAACCAGGTAAATGCCGAGTTGTGTTTCACTGGGTTTGTTCAGAGTGTGCTTTTAGTCAAGACTGCGCACTGTGGTGCTGGCGGCAGGGTGTGCGTTAACCCTTTGACTTCTGCACCCTCTCCACCAGCATCTTGTATTGTCAGCCATGCTAGCAAAGGAAAAGCTTAACCCTTTGATTTCCTCACCCTATCCACCAGCTTCCAGCATTAAGCTGGTGGATGGGGTCAGAGAGTCATAGTGTTGAGTTTTTGTAAATGGTGGATAGAGTGTGGGAGACTAAAGGTTAACCGGCTCATGTGTGACAAGTAAATTTTGTTAAGTTGTGATATTTCTTAATGCTGTATTTTAGATTTTATACTGTGTTGAATGAGCGTTTGAGCTGGTTTGCTTGTTACTGCTGATTTTATATGTAATTCTATCTGGATGTTGTATTCAGTGAGGTAGACATGTCCCAAAACAAATACGTTAGAGAATGAATGTGGTAGCTCTAACACCTGCTGTAATGAAGAGATTTGAGTGTTGCCCCTTTCCACAAGACCATGAGTGGTGATTTGGGTGCTAGTTTTAACCCTTTGACTCCCTCACTCTGTCCACCAGAACCCTGCATTGTCATCAATAATAGCAAAGCCTTACATACCATTTAACCGTTTGACTCCTGCACTCTGTCCACCAGCATCTACATTGTCAACCATGCTAGCAAAGTGAATACTTAAGCTCTTGATTCCATCACCCTATCCATGAGCATCCTGCAGGAAGCTGGTGGATAGGGTGAGAAAGTCAAAGGGTTAAGTTTTTGCATTTGGTGAATGGGATGCTGGAGTCAAAGGGTCAGTGTTGCAGGCTGGAATTGAACTCAAGACAACAGATCTGGAATCCACAGCCCTATCAAAAGAAACAACCAGCTTGCCTAAAAACTGTGGTCCTCCCAAGAATTGAACCCACAGGCTGTGCACTATGAGTATGGCGCTCTAACAAAAAAGCTAAAAGCACCTTAGAAAAAGAAAAAATAAACAAAAAGAGAAAAACGGGTTGGAAAACATTGTGCATACATCCTGTAGCCCTCAAATGTGAAACTATGTATTGTACCTGGCTTTGTGCATACTTGGGGATGATAAGATAATGAGGGAGAGGAGATGTGCACCACCTTCATAATGCTGGCCTCGAGAAAAGTTGAGATCTCTGCTGCCTACTCCCCTTAAACCTCAAAGCTGTGAAGATAACCGTTGCCTCTGTGTTGTGATTGTGTGTGTGTGTGTGTGTGTGTGTGTGTGTGTGTGTGTGTGTGTGTGTGCGAGTGTGTATGTGTTTCTGGAAGAGTAACTGTTAAGATGCCATCCCTTTGCTCCTGATGTTTCTTCCCTCCCCCCCCCATCCATTTGCCGGCTGACATATTAGAACTGTGCTGTTTGCATTGTGTGTTTCAAGACACTTTGCTTAAAAAAATTGAAAAGAAGAATGGATGTCTTAGCTGTGCAGAACGTTTTGCATAGCTGCAGTAAGATGTGTGCAGAACGTTTTGCATGTTGCAGGGGGGGGGGGGGGGGGGGGGGAGAAAGTGTGAATAAGGATGAATTTTATTTAGGCCTTTTATTTATTTTAACCTTATTTCTTTCTTCTAATGAGTTATTTAATTTCAATATCGATTTCACTTCTTCAAAATGGTGTCTCACTGTACAATTCCTGTCAGTCTGGCATGTCGAAAAAAAATTCCACTAACCCCCCCCCCCCCCCCCCCCCCCACCTTTTTTGTTGTTGTTGTTGTTGTTGTCTACAAATTATCAGCATTTTGTGTTTAGTTTCTGTACATTTTTTTTCTCAATTCAGTGTTTGGTGTGTGCAGATCAGCGATTTTCTTTTCCTTTGAGTTATCAGCATTTTGTAATTTTGTCTTTTCAATTTGTTCCATTTCAGCCTCCACCCTATGACCCGTACCATGCACCCCCTCCTGCCTTGCCCCCCCCAGGAATAGGTCCACATCCTCCACAGCAGTTTGAGTACAGCCATGGCATTGGAGGTGAGTTCTTCAAGCTGGTTCTTTTGACACAGGAGTTGATGCAATTTTACACTTTATAGAAGAGATCAGTAGCTTTCTTCAGATACAATTTTATGGCCGAGTGCGTTTTTCTTTAATTAATTGCATTTCAGACTTGCAAGGTTAACGGTGAGCATGGTTTTTAACTGTTGTCATTTATCTTCACCTGGTTGTCGTTTTTGACGTGGTGTTAGCCCTGATATGGCTCTAGTAGTTAGCTGGGCTACAAGCAATATGAACCTAAACCGTGATACAGGAGTGGACAGTGTATGTCATGTCTGAACTTCATTCCCACTCCTCAACATAAAAGTTGGCCTATTCGCTGCCTATCTTAACCCTTTGACTCCGCACCCAGTCCACCAGCTTCCTACATTGCCAACCATGCTAGTAAAGCAGAAAGTTAACCCTGTGGCTCCCTCACCCTATCCAGCAGCTTTCCTGCAGGAATGTGGTGGATAGTGTGAGGGAGTTAGTCAAGTTTTTGCAGTTGGTGGGTAGGGTGTGGGAATGAAAGGGTTAATGCTCCAGTCATGCTGCGTTGTTGGTGTTTCATGCGTCCCTTTCCTCTCCCAGTTTCAAGACCTTGCTAGTAGGCATAGAGTTTTGCACAGGCTCAAGGACTTTGCCAGGTGATTCTGGTGTTTGGATGCAGCACATATGGAATTGTCCTAGTGCAAAAAATCCCTCTTGAACAAACTCCAAACGCTCCAAGAAATGAGACTGTTCATCATTTGGATTTTGATGTTGTTGTTGTTGTTGTTGTTGTCGTCACTGTCCCAACCCTCTGCAATGTCTAAGTGGTGTTGATCCCACACTGCTCCCTCCCCCCCCCCAAAAAAAAAAAAATTTAGAAAGCAAAATAAAGAGATATGGGGGGGGGGGGGGGGGGGGAGAAAGAGAGAGAACATGTGCGTGTGTGACAGAGAAGATGACAGCTTGGGTCAAGGGTCATTGTTGAACAATCTTGAGTGTACCCTAACTCAGCATCTTGTGTGTGTGTATGTATGTGCATGCTTACATGCGTGCGTGTGTGTGTGTGTGCTTGTGTGTATGTTCGTGTGTGTGATGAACAATGGGAACTCATCAGAATGAGCTCATGTTTCTTCCCATGGGAAGTAGGTGGAGAGTGTGAAGGAATGAAACGATTGATATCACAAGACTTCAAAAAAAGATTTGAGTGTGTCAAAGAGTTAACATTGTAGAGTTCAAAAACACTTGAGCATTTGACAATTTCAAGATGGGCATCAGATACTTTCGCAGCTCCCACGGCCATGGCTCCCAACCAGTTTGCATTACCAGACCTCAGCAAGCCTCCTCCGGGATTTCCCCCCACAGGTCCCGGTCTTCCACCCCCTCCTGGTGGAGCGCCCCCTGTGGTACCAACGGACATGGACCTGACCCCTACCGTCCCATACTACGACCTGCCTGCTGGTCTTATGGCCCCTCTTGTCAAGGTATTGTGGTTTTTGTGGTATATATTCTGTTGCTGCGCAGTCTGCATAGTCTGTCTTTGGTGGGTGTGCCTGTTGTGTTTTCAGCCCCTGACATGGCTCATGGGATCTTTAACCCCTTAAGTGCCAAAGTGTAGATAAAGAAGTAAATCACCTGTGCCAGGGAATTTTAAACGTTTTGACTTAAAAAAAAAAATTCATCTCTTCATCCACCCAGAAAACCCCACAAAACTATATATTTTCTTGTTAAAAAAAAAAATTCATGTCTCTTCATCCACCCAGAAAACCCCACAAAACTATATATTTTCTTGTTCAGTTTACTTTACAACACAACAGGAGCAGCAGTACTTCCATTTTTACGATCGCCAGTGCTAGTAATGTCACTTGACTCTTATCTGAGTCAAGTCCGACTTCGAACATCAGCATCAAAATATCACCTGCATGCGCCAGATTATCGTCTCTTTCACTCTTATCGAGTGAATCAATAGACTGCAAATCAGAATCAGCTCCACAAGTATTGATTTTTGCAACTTTTTGTGCTGTATAAGTTGTTTTTTGGGCCCGAGTGACGATCGGTGTTGACTTGAAGCGAGTTCGTCCGCCATTGTTTACAGTCGCTGAATAGTAATCTTTGAATGTTTGGAGATTTATATATATATTCAGATGCTGTATGTATTTAAATTTTGTTGAATGTTTAGAGATTTCAGTTTATGTTCAGATGTGGTATGTATTTAATGTCTTAACCTTTTTGCTTTCCTGCCAAATTATGTTTTGGCAGCATTCAGAAATCCTCTGAATTTGCCAAATGTTAAGAAAAAATGAAAATATTTTCAAAAGTTCGTGTTGTTGTTGCCATTGTTTGCCAGCTAGAGGATCAGCCTATTTGAGTGATAAATAGGACTATCTTCTCCAGCTCTTGGTGGCCACAGTGGGATTTGGTTGTGATTTGAACGGCCAGTGGCCACAGATCTTGTCTTGCTGGTCCATAAAGGGGACTTATCTGGAGCACATGCTCCACAATCTGATCTTCCTGTCCACAGGACAGATTGGTTAGGTCACCAGTTTGAGCTTCCAGTACATGTGACTGTTCTGTCTGTTGTGCCCGGCCGTGGAGTCTCGTCAAAACACTGCTGATTTCTAGACAGCAAGTGGTAATCATCCATGGACATCATTGGCATCATGAGTGCCCTGGTGATACTCCGTACGTCACTGTAGCTGATGCGGTTGTCAAATTGTTCTCTTGCTGCATCTTCCTTTGCCAGTGATCGGCCTGTTCATTCCCAGGGACCCTACAGTGGGCTGGAAGCCACTGCAGCACCAGTCTGCTGCCAATGGCAGCTTCTTGTAGTGCTTTGGTCAGGGATGAGAGTTGTTCTGTGTAGGATGTCGGACAGAAAAACAACTTACTGAAGATTTTTGTCTGAAGCCTGAACTACGGAGGCGGCTTGTTTCGGCTCTGTAGTTGGTGCAATGTTTCCCTGTAACAACACTGCGTGCTGTAGTCTCTCCACCAGGGAATTTGGTCAGGATGCCTGCACCTCCGTCAGCGATGGCGTTGGTTGCTGACCCATTGGTGTGTACAAGAGTCCTCGCTTCCTGAGAGTATCTTTCAGCAGTTATAGCGAGGGTGAGGGTCCGCTTCACCTTGTCGTCCTGTCCATCCCCAGGAAGGAGATAGGGGACTGTAACGCAGACCTTGATGTCAGCTGGCCTGTTACCTATAGTCCGGGCAAGTCTGCTGGGCGTAGGGGCAATACTTCCTTTGGCATTTGGTCTTGATGCTATCTGGGCAGACATTGGCAGTTGTTAATATTATATGTCTGTTACCCACCAACCAAGCATTGTCTGAAAATTGAGAGGTTTTGTGTTCTTTAATCACCATGCCTTATTTTTGTTGTTGTTGTTGTTGTTGTTGGTTTGGTGTTGTGTTGTGTTGTTTTCGTTTTGTTTTGTTTTGCTTTTTTGTGTTTGGTTTGGTTTGGTTGTTTGTTGTTGTTGTTGTTGTTGCTGTCTGTCTTCTCTTACGATAATGGCCTGTATTTCAGTGCGTAACATGAGTAAATAAGAAGGAAATGGGTCACGTTTTCTACAGTGGTTAAGTGTTGACAGAGAAATATTCAGTGCATCCAGGCTCCAGTCCACCAAACTGTGCACTCATGTTCTGGGTTGGGGAAGGTAAAGCAGACAGGGAAAGGAGATGAGCACCACCCTTATGATGCTGGCTCTGAAAAAATTTGAGGACTTGGTTATCTCAGTCCTGTATGACTTTTAGAGTTATGAGGCAAGTTTTATCTTTTCAGCTGTCGGTGACATTTTTTAAATATAGTTGATGGTTAAAGCCAAGTTCAGTAAACGTTATTGTGTCTCGGAGAGAAATCATTTACACACATAGGGGAAAAAAATCCATTCATCAATCTGTCAGTCAGACAGCTGCTGTATGCGTTTATGTGTGTATGTTAACCTTTTGACTCCTACACCCTATCCACGAACTGCAAAAATGTAACCCTTTGATCCCTCACCCTATCCACCAGCTTCCTGTGGAAAGCTGGTGGATAGGATGAGGGAGTCAGAGGTTGAAGTTTTGCTTTGCTAGCATGGTTGACAATGCAGGATGCTGGTGGACAGGATGCAGGAATCAAAGAGCAAATGTTATTGTGTAAACATCTGTGTGTTTGTACACATTGTTACACACATTGTGTGTGTTTTGTTTTTCATTTTCTTGTTTTAGTCTTATTGACGTGTTGTTTTTCCTGAAAATGGCAGAAATCACATGTTGCATGCGTTTGTGTGTAGCTGGCGGAAACAGAGTACAAACCTCTCAACCCCAAAGACATCCGTCTGCCCCTTCCCACGGCACCCAGCGAACGCCTGCTGGCTGCTGTCGACGCCTTCTATACCCCGCCGTCAAGGGAACGACCTCGGGACAGGTGAGGAACATGATTTTTATTTGTTTTTCTGTTTTGTTATTTGTTGAAATATCTGGGAACGATCATCTCATCAGATGGCAAATGCACATCAGAAATAGCCAGCAGAATCGGCCAAGCCAAAACAACATTCAAAAAGATGAGAGGCATTCTTACCAACAAATACCTGTCAATTAACATCAGAGAAAGAGTTCTTGAATGTTGTATAGAACCGATAATATTATACGGTTGTGAGGCGTGGACAGTCAGCAAGCAAAGCCAGAACAAGATTGAGGCAGCTGAGATGTGGTTTCTAAGAAGAACATTGAGAGTTCCATAGACAGCAAAGAAAACAAATGAGACAGTCTTGATGGGAGGCAGACACAAGAAGATCATTGATAAGGAAGATTAGGAAAAGACAGGCAACATTTATAGGCCATTTTGAGAGGAAAGGGGAATTGGAGCACCTGGTAACAACAGGAAAGCTGGAGGGAAGAGAGTACCAGGTAGACCCAGGGAGAAAATACTGGATGGACTTGCAGAGTGCCTGAGGACAAATAGGGTGGAAGACATGCTTGTGGCAACAAGGAATAGATCCATATGGAGGGTCTTGATCGCCAACGGCATGCGACAGGGCTCTTGATGATGATGATGTTATTTGTTTGTTTCTAATCAAATCTTTAGTCGGCTGTGTGTTTGGTGTGTATTGTGCTGGCATTATGTTGCTACACAGTCTGCATAGTCCATCTTCAGTGGCTGTGCATGCTGCTATTTAATGATAGTAAAATGACATTTATAAGGCACCAAATCTTGATTCAAGAATCAAATCAAGGCGCATACTCAGGTCATTCACCAATCACCAAAGCAATCACCAACGATGAAAAAAAAACAACAACAAAAACAGGCACAAAGAAAGCACATGCAAACTGGGGGGAGGGGGGAACAGGAGAGAAGTGAGGTGTTTATCTGATGACCCAAGCTGCCATCCTCCCTTTGTTTGTCTGTCTGTCTGTCTGTGGCTCTCTCTCTCTCTCTCTCTCTCTCTCTCTCTCTCTCTCTCTCTCTCTCTCTCTCTCTCTCTCTCTCTCTCTCTCTTCACACACACCACACACACACACCACACAAAACACACACAACACACACTCTTCAAACCCATGCACATCATGGATGTATATATGTATGCTAACACGTGTACATACCGTTCTGGTACATTCAAACCCATGCACACATGCATACTAACATGCATGTGTGCATGCATGCACGCGCGTACACACACACACCACCCCACACACACACACACACACACACACACACACACACACACACACACACTCACACTCACACTCACACACACACACTCACACACACACACTCACACACACACACACACACACTCACACACTCACACACACACACACACACACACACACAATCTGTATATATGTAGATATAGATAGATAGATATGGAACGTCATCTTTTGTTTGTGCACACTTGTGTAACTGAAACAAAGCGCTTTTTTTCTTACAGTGACGGCTGGGAGAAGCTGGGGTTGTACGAGTTTTTCAAAGCCAAGCAGAGCGCCAAGAAGAAAAGATCTCACTCAAGGTCACGGTCACCCTCTCGTTCTCGATCAGAATCAAGATCCCGGTCAAGGTCCAGGTCGCGTTCACCTACACCGCCCAGAAGACGAAAGTATGATAATGACAACGGCACACGATCAAGGTCAAGATCGCGTTCTGCCACCCCACCTCGAAGACGTCGCTTTGATAGTGAGAATGAAGATAGAAGCAAAGCAAGGTGAGAGGCCTGAGCAGATTGTGTCTGTTACATACGACCCATTTCTACAATGATTTAACTCGTTCTACCCCAGGTACAAGATATCGCATTCCACGCTTACTTCCCTTTTAACCTGTTCACTGCTTCCGACCGAATATTCGGTCAGCGACCTTTCCTGTTTTTAGCCAGGAAACCCCAACACTTTCAGTGACATGTGAGATATCAACGGAAACTTCAGGATTCCCTCTAATGCTAATTATGAATGTGTGATGTTTTACGGTCTTTTCTGCCCGTGTGGTTGAAAAGGTGACTCCCTTCAAGCTGATTACTATTCAGCGACTGCAAACAATGACGGACGGACTTGCTTCGACACCGAGCGTCAATTGGACCCAAAAAACAACTTATGCAGCAAAAGAAGTTGCAGAAATCATTACTTGTGGAGCTGATTCTGATTTGATTCACTCGATAAGAGTGAAAATGACAATAATTTGGCGCATGCAGGCAATATTTCGATGTTGATGTCCAAAGTCGGACTTGACCTAGATAAGAGTCGGAGTGACATTAGTAGCACTGGCAATCGTAAAAACGAAAGTACTGCTGCTCCTGGTGTGTTGTAAAGTATACTGAACAAGAAAATATATAGTGTTGTGGGGATTTCTGGGCTGGATGAAGAGATGAATTTTTTTATTTTAAGTCAAGATGTTTAAAAGTCCATGGCACAGGTGATTTACCTTTTTATTTACACTTTGGCACCGAAAGGGTTAATCCCAGATCTCTCAGTTATCACATCCATCACTGAATGAGTTATGAACCCTTTTGTTCCCTGACCCAGTCCTCCAGCTTCCTGCAGTAGGCTGATGGTTACAGTCGCCATAGAAGCCAGATTTTATCAGAAGTACATTTTTTTATATTTTTTTTTTTATTATTATATTCATTTGTTGTCTCACAACAGACATCTAACATACAGTGTGGCAACAAAGAGTGACAACAAAACAAAACAATTTTTTCTTTTACACAAAATGAAAAGACAGTTTTGACACACGAACTCCACGCAATATACAGAATGTACAGAATAATATTTTTCACATTGGAAGTTTAAAAATGAACATTAAGATTTAGCACATGTCAACATTTCCCCTATGAATCAGTTTCAAAAACCACATTCCTTTGCTGAATGATAATCAAGCATCATCGAACAATGTGGTAACAGAAATTATTCAATTTATACAAATAAGACAGTTATTGTTCACATAAAAAGCAACCTATAGCTTACAAACCATATAAGACAATATTCTAACCAATGATGGTTTTATTATGTACTTCAATATTCAAGAAACATGTCGTGAAGAAATTCTGTTTTCTGCAGGGAGAACACTGGCCTATAGTTGTTCCACTGAGCCTTAAAAATGGACAAGTGAAAGTTTATTTTGGCATTATATTGTTCAATTTTCAATCTCTGGTTTAGCATTCTTTGGAAAGTATGTATGTTTGGAACACACTTGTCTATTTTGCATTTATGTATAAATGATTTTGCCAGCATTATTGTAAGATCAAATACTCTATCTGTTTTTATATATTGATCAACACCGAACAATACTAGGTTTCATGTGATTTTGATGTTGAAGGTATTTTCACATTTTGCGTTGATTAGTTTTTCTGTTAAGTTCCAAAACTTACGGACACAGTAACAGTTCCACAGCAAATATTCAATAGAGTCTCTTGCATTATTACACCATGTACAGTTTGTCATAGTTGCTATACCCATTTTAATTCATTGACTTTTCTTGTTTAAATACTAGGACTTAATCAGAAGTACAGTTATTATTAATTCTTTGACTTTTCTTGTTTAAATACCAGGACTCGGTCCCGATCTCGGTCACCCACGCCAACGTCACCGAAAAGGAACCGCACCAGATCAAGGTCACGGTCATCCTCCCGCTCAAGGTCGAGATCACCATCCAGTCGACGTCGCAGCCGCTCGAGATCACGTGAAAGAAGAATATCCAGAGAACGCAGCCCCACTCCACCTACATTGTAAGAGAGAGAGAGAGTGTGTGTGTGTGTTTGTATGTGTGTGTGTGTGTGCGTGCATGTATGTGCGTGTGGTGTGCGTGCGTGCGTGCATGTGTGTGTGTGTGTGCATGCGTGTTGTGTGTGTGTGCGCGCATGCGTTTGTGTGTGTGTGTGCGTGCGTGCGTGCGTGTGTGTTTGTGTGTGTGCTTGCAAGCGCGCGCGTGTGTGTGTGCGCATGTGTGTGTGTGTGTGTGCGTGTGTGTTTGCGTGCGTGCATGTGTGTTTGCGTGCTTGCAAGTGCGCGCATGTGTGTGTGTGCGCGTGTGTATGTGTGTGCACAAATACATGTGTGCGTCTGTGGACATGCTCCTACCATAACGATAGATTCATTGTCTCAAGATAGCATCTCTGTACTTGAAAATATAATCCATAGACACAAAGTCACTAATGCCATATGACGGAGGAGATCGAAAATAGTCATTTCATTACCATAAGCCCTACACAGACAGGGTGGGAGAAGTACTTGCAGCAACAAAGGATAGATTCATATGGATGGCCTTGATTGCCAGCGCCATGCGTCAGGGCACAGGATCCCCCCGTGGGGATGCCAGGGACTCTTTCAGTATAAATAGTATCCCCACCTTGTGGAAATTCTGTGCTAGAAATTTCCTCTTTTCTGTTGCTTTCTTTGTGTCTGCCTTGCTCCTTTGCTTTCTGTCATTTCTTCCTATCATTTTCTGCCTTGCTGGTCCATTCACCTGTATGTGTTCAGTAAAGTCTTCCATGTTTTTTTCTTAGGATTGACGATTGGGTACATATATTAAGTGCATTTTTGGTTCTAGAGAAATAAGATCTACGGAAACAATTTTAGGTAATTTAGGCGCATTTTTATGTTTTAGTGTCCTTAATTATATTTGATTTTGTGTTCAGGTCTGTTTTTTAACCCTCTCCCATTTGCATAGCTTGCAGTGAAACGTCCACTAGTATTCGCCATCTTTCTTGTTCACACAAAGACAAGAATGGAATGCAGTTATTTCCTTCTTCTCTCTTGTGAATAATGCCAGTGGTAAGAGTTCATTGGTCCTTCGTGGGCCTACCCGCCAAATTTTATCCATTCAGAGTGAGCTAGCTCAAGGTTACAGCGTGATGGAAAAGTACTGGCCATGTGTGCAAACATGCGGCTGGCCGCGGCCAGAGTGAACATGTGCGGGAGAGCTGTGTTTGGCCGTATGCAGCCAGAGTGAATGGGATAGGGTTAAATCCCTTGTGTGATTAAGTGGACAGAGTGGTCATTGCCAGGGGCATCTCCTTCAAGATCAGACCTGTTTATACTCTCTGCCCTGTTGTGATTTTTTTTTAGGTCACTCTTTGTAAAGTTTTATTTGACTGGAGAGTTAAAAACTGTATCACTTGTTCCTAGTTTCCTCTGCTATTTATTTGTTCAATTATATGATAATTGTATATACAATTGATATATATATATATACTGCATTGATAAGAATGTGCTTTTCATTTCAAGTGTCAGTATTTCTGTTCGTGGCAGCACTCCAGGTCTTGGCATGGGTCCCATAGTACCACCATTAGACCAGCGTCTGGGGGAGGCCAACAAGGGACACCAGCTGTTGATGAAAATGGGTACGCTGTGGCAAGGGGTGGTTGGTTTTAGTTGTTGGTGGTGGTGGTTGTGATTTTGTTATTTTTGTTGTTGTCCCCTTTCCAAGGCGACCGTGTTGGTCACAGATTTTAGGATATTTGTTTAAAATGTCAAAACTTTGATGATCATGGTGGGGACGATCATCATCATGCTGTGGAGCTCCAGTCTTGTTTGAGGACTGCACCACAGGGCTGCACTCTACACTCACTTTCATGATGTGACCTGAGATCAACCAGGCCCGAGATATGCAGATACCTGTGGTGTTGGTCATGAGATTTGAGCAACAGCCTTAGTGAAGGAAATGTGGCTTGACTCTCTGGTCCTTGTCTTGTCGGTGAGCCCATGGCATGCCCAGCTCTGGGTAAGAGCCGGCTGTGGCTGAAAAATTCCGCAATGATGTTGACAGGACTGATCAGATGACCAGATTCAAACCAACATCCTTCTGTTCAGCAGCCTGTTATGCTGACCAGAGAAAAGAAAAGAGAAAAGCTGACCACATATCTCCTCTCCTGGCACAACTTCACTGGCTCCCTGTATCAAAGCGCATACAATACAAACTAGATACCATGTGCTACAAAAGCCTCAATAACACAGCCCCCGATTACCTGTCAAGCCTACTTGAGATCTATGTTCCCTCACGTACCCTCCGCTCTGCCTCCGATCCTCTGACTTTTCGCTTTCCACGCACTAAGCTCAATACCTATGGTCCACGAGCCTTCTCTGTTTCTGGTCCACTCTCCTGGAACAAACTTCCTCTCTCAGTCCGTCAGCAACCTACTTTTGTCTCCTTCAAGTCCGCTCTCAAAACCCACCTTTTCTCCTCTGCATAAAATCCTAACCTCACTCAACCCCCCCTCCCCCCCTCTGCAGCCTGTCTCCGCTCGGAGGGGAATCACATGATTATAATATATAATTGTATATATGCTATGCTCTCTATAATTTTCCATTGCTTTTATTCTTGCTTTTATTGCTTTTATTGCTTTTATTCTTTCTCCCCATTTATAGCCATGCGTGTGTGTGTGTGTGTGTGTGTGTGAGTGCGTGTGTGTGCGTGCGTGCGTGCGTGTGTGCGTGTGTGTCTGCTTCAGCGCTTAGATTTGATTTTATCAAGATTTTGCGCTATATAAATATTGTAATTATTATTATTAATTATTAGAGCGACTGATTGCAATATCCCCATGCGGATGCTGGGGACTTTTTCTGTATAAATAGTATCCCCACCTTCTGGAAATTTTGTGCTAGAAATTTCCTCTTTACTGTCACTCTCTTTGTTTCTGCCTTGTTCCTTTGCTTTCTGTCATTTCTACCTATCATTTCCTGCCTTGTTGGTCCATTCACCTGTATGTGTTCCATAAAGTCTTGCGTACTTTCTCTTATGATTGATAATTGGGTACATGTATTACGTGCATTTTTGACTCTAGGGAGGTGAGATATGCAGAAGCAATTTATGTTTAAATTTGTATTCATGTATGTTTTTCAAATCCCCTGTGCAATAAACTGGACGGAGTGGTCAATGCCAGGGGCATGTCCTTAGATTATGTGCACCAGTGCATTGGTATGTGTTCTTAATTTTCTTTTCTTTCCTTTTTTCCTGTTGAAGTTTTGTTTGTTTTGAAGTGGTTATAGCCCTGATATGACTCTATGCAGTTGGCTGAGTTTAAACAACAATAACAAAACAAAAAAAAGCTGTGGCAAGAGTTGATTGTGTAAATGGTTTAGTGTAGTATTATTTTTGTTCTTGTTTTTGTTGTTTGTATGTTTATTAATTTATATTATTATTATTATTATTGAAATAAGATGTGTATTTGTTCTTCATTATCTTTTGCTTATGCTTGACAAAAAGCCAGTTGACTGAAAAGTTTTGCCTATCTTTTTTTTTTTTTTTTTTTTTAATTTGATAGATGTTCTGCTTCTATTTTTGTGATTTTCTGGTTCCTACAGGTTTAACCTGTTGAACTGCTTTCAATTGGAAGGAACATACACCTCCAGTGCCTCTGGCCGAATATTCAGTCGGCAATCTTTTCCTATTTTTAGCTAGAAAACCCCAACATTTTCAGTGACATGTGAGGTATCAACGGAAACTTCAGGATTTCCTCTATAAATATGAGGCTAATTACGTATGCGTGACGTTTTATGGTCTTTTCCGCCCGTGCAATTGAAAAGGTGACCCCTACAGCTGATTACTATTCAGCGACTGTAAACAATGGTGGATGAACCAGTTTCAACACCGAGCGGCACCCAGGCGCGAAAAACAACCTATACAGCAGAAGAAGTTGCAGAAATTATTACTTGAGGAGGTGATTCTGATTTTGAGTGTTGATTCACTCACTGAGAGTGAAAGTGACAATAAGTCTGGCGCATGCAGGCAGTATTTCAATGTTGATGTCCCAAGTCAAACTTGACCCAGATAAGAGAGAGTGACATTACTAGCAGCGACAATCCTGGTGTATTGTAAAGTATACTGAACAAGAAAATGTATTGTTTTGTGGGGTTTCCTGGGCTTCATGAAGAGATACGATTTTTTTTAAAAGTCAAAATGTTTAGAATTCCCTGGCACAGGCGATTTACGTCTTTATTTACATTTTGGCATTTAAGAGGTAGAAATAAATCTTATTTCAGTTTCGTCACAGGTTTTTAAGAATGTGAAATACAGAGGAGGTAAACTTTTTTATCTGTCATTTCAGGGTGGTCTGGAAAGGGTCTGGGAGCGTCAGAGCAAGGCATCGTGGACCCCATCAATGCAGGGGAGGTGCGGGACAAAGTGGACATGAGGAAAGGCATTGGAATCGACTTGCGTGATCCCTTTGAGCAGTTCCGAAAAAACAAGGCCCAGGGTTTCATCCAGCGCATGAGAGCGAGGGATGAAGTTGCAGTTCCCGAACCTTCTGGTCAGTGTGTGCTTTGATTTGGGGGGAGAGGGGGGGGGGGGGGAGGTCTGCACATATTACAAGAAAGTCTATGTAGGCAGTACAATTGTGCTTGGAAGAAAGGAGTTGTTTAAAGGGACTGAGAGAGATACCATGACATGTAATTGGGCAGTGGGTGTGGATGTCTGGTATTGGTGTGTGTGTATCTGTGTGTGTGTGTTTGTGAGAGAGAGAGAGAATGAATTCAAGAGGTAATGTGAAGTAGATATATTTGACTACATGTAAGAGGTGCACACACACACACACACACGCACACCGTAATGATTGTGTGGTCTCAGTCTTCCAAGCTGGTCCCATAGCATCCTTTGGTTTGTGTAGGAGCTTTTCATAGCTGAAAAATCTCAGTTTGGTTAGGTGGAATATTAAATCCAAATCCTTCCAAACATAGTCTAGTGTATTATTTCACTCTAAGGACACTGATTCTCTGAAATTATTCACTTTTTGTTTGTTTTTGAGAAGTAAAATGTAAATCTGTGACAGAATATTTCTTTTGCCATTTTTCCCATGGGAAATGGCACAGGTGTGGGGATAGCAAATACATGGGTGAGAGTTTTCCTCCTCAAGGCGGCTGTCTGCCAGTTTGAAGTATGGAATGAGGAAATCTTTATTTCTTAAAAATAAAAATTAATGATAATGAAAGAGAGCGGCAGATCAAACATTTTAATTAAAAGTCTAACTTTCAGGCCATTTAGTATGCCTCTGTCTTTCCAGATTTGTTGAGTTGGACCATATTTTGTTTGCCATTCCAGTTCTTATTTTGATGTCTTTGGAGCAGGTTCCATCATCAGTTTTTACGAGCCAAGATATTTTAAAACCTTAAAATTTTCCAAAGGAACTTTGTTAATTAAGATGTCATGATTGTTTTCTGTGTCTTTGCCTCGGATATGTAACACTTTTGTTTTCTTGGTGTTCAAGTTTAGACCAGCCATTTTGCCAGCTGCATCTACCCTGTATAGAATATTTAATGTTGTCTGCTGACAGCCCAGTATCATTGGCATAGCACAAGTTGTAAGATTGTTTCCTCCCATCGTTATGCCCATGCCCTCTATGTTGGCATCTCTCATGACTTATTCCATGTAGGTGTTAAAGAGAGACGGTGAGAAGATACAACCTTGTCTGGCTCCCCTGTGGATGTTGAAAAATTCACATTTCTGATTGTTCCGTCTAATTGCAGCCTTGTGGTCTTTTATAGTGAGGCAGTTAATGCAATGAGGTGTTTGGGAAAGCCCATTTTGACCGTTTTGTAGAACAGGTGGAGATGAATGACGCTGTCAGATGCTTTGCTATAATCTGTGAAGGTGACCAAGAAAAGCTTCTTTTTCAGTGCTTTTTATATTCTATAGCAAGTCTGCGCATATGGCATTCATACTAGTGAATCAGATTTTTTCTTTCTTAGCATTCCCTTTTTCTCAGATGCATATATGTGCACATTGTGAGGTGGTATGTTGCTGCACAGTCTGCATACTCCATCAGTGTATGCCAGATGTTTTCAAGTTTCCATTAGCCACCAGACTGATTTGACTTACAGAATCTTCTGATAAGGAGAAGAGTGGCAGCATAGGTCAGACGTTCATATGCCAATAAGTAAACTTGAGGTTTCAGGGTCCGTTTCCTGCTGAGACCTCGACTTTTCCCCTCAGTTTGACCGTAAAATTGAACTGAATGTCTGATCCTTCGGGAGGGGACAAAAAACGAGTCAGACCGGCTACAGAGCCTTCAGCAATTGAAAATCATGATGAACAGGGCTTTCATCCAGCTGTCCTGCTATAAAACACTGGAGAGATTGGTTGATTTCCCAGGTCCCTCCCCTTGAAGTCCAGTTAGCCTTCTTGCCTTTCTAAAATCTTGATAAAAAATTTTTTTTGAAAATGGGATTCTGCTGCACTGCAGCAATGTGCTCTCAAAGGGAAGAGCAGCCCCAGTTTCATTTGGTAAGTTCACTATCAACATCATCATCATCATCATCATCATCATCATCATCATCATCAAGTACCCTGCCACGTGGCATTGGCGATCATGGCCCTCCATATGCATCTATCCCATGCTGCCGCAAGCACATCTTCACCCTCTCCAACCTCAGCCACCTTGCAAGTCCGTCCAATATTTTCTCCCTGGGTCTTCCTGGTGCTCTGTTTCCCTCCAGCTTTCCTGTTGTGTGACCAGGTGCTCCAATTCCCCTTTCCTCATAAAATGGCCTATAAATGTTGCCTGTCTTTTCCTAATCTTCCGTATGAAAGATCTTCTCGTGTCTGCCTCCATCAAGACAGTCTCGTTTGTTTTCTTTGCTGTCCTTGGAACTCTCAACATTCTTCTTAGAAACCACATCTCGGCTGCCTCAATCTTGTTCTGGCTTTGCTTTTGCATACGTATACACACAAAAAAAGGGGGGTTAGGCATTAGCAGGTCTGCACATATGGTAACCTGGGAGATCAGAAAGGTCTCCACCTTTTATCCACCAGGTGGAAGGCACCCAGGTAGGATTGAACCCAGACCATTTGTGACCTCCCACTAGGAGCTGAAAAGGTGACTGAGAGTCTATCTGGGGTGTTTTGACTTTTTCTCAAAATTGATTTCTGTAGACTATAATCTATCCCCCACAGAAACTTTTTTCTTGAAAAAAATATTAATCAATTCAAAATGGTAGTTTAATGCACTGATCACAGCAGAAAGAACGCAATTTCCTACCAGAACTACCTCTTTTTGTCTCTTATTGTGAACCGTAACCTGTACAGTACCCGCACATGTAATATACTGACGGAAAGCTCTTTGGTGCACCTTTTAGATAATGACAGCTAAAATTAGAAACGAACTAGGTCAAAGCCACCAAAGAAAGAAATTTAAGGAAAATGTGTAGGAGAGCACACAAAAACTTTAGAGGCCGCTTTCTCAAAATGGCGGTCATACAACTTAATGACTTTAACATACATAACTTCTACAGTTTTTTTTTAGTACAAGCTTTATTCAAGTACCAAAATAATCAGCAGAATGTACACTTTCCAGTGATGTGTATATCTCAAAATGCTAGTTTAGACTGATTTCGTGCTGGCAGGTCACATTTGTTTGGAGCTCCAACATCTTATCCATTGAACATCATACCCATCTGAGATAGGCAGAAAGCAAAGAAGAAGAACTGAGGCTGATCAGTAACTTGTATGTGTATTAATCATGGTGGAGTGGAATATCAGGGTTCATTGATATCATAATAAATCAAAGAGAGATTGTTCACAGAAATGAAAGTGACAGTTTAATTCCCAGACTTGAATTCCCCCGTGGGGATGTCGGGGGCTCTTTCAGTGTAAATAGTATCCCCACCTTCTGGAAATTCTGTGCTAGGAATTTCCTTTCTGTCACTGTCCTTGTTTCTGCCTTCCACCTTTGCTTTGTCGTTTCTTCCTATCATTTTCTGCCTTGCTGGTCCGTTCACCTGTACGTGTTCAATGAAGTCTTACATACTTGTCTCTTAGGATTGAAAATTGTGTATGTGAGTTAAATGCATTTTTGGCCCTAGGGAAGTGAAATATGCAGAAGCAATTTTAGGTAATTTAGACCCGTTCTTATATATGCTTTAGTGTCCCTAGTTATGTTTAAATTTGTATTCAGGTGTGTTTTTAAAATTCCCTCTGCGATAAATTGGACGGAGTGGTCAATGCCAGGGGCATCTCCTTAGATTATGTGCTCAGATGCATCGATACGTGTACTTAATCTTCTTTTCTGTTTTTTTTTTTTTTTCTTGTTAATGTTTGTAGCCCTGATACGGCTCTAAGCAGTTGGCTGGGCTTTAAGCAACAGTAAGAACAGACTTGAATTAACAAACTAGCATTGTATGTTTCAGATCGTAAGAAGTCGAAGAAGAAGGACCGAGACTAAGTGTTGAAAGGACCTCGGCACTTGTGGTCTGTCACAAGATTGGAGGTGGAGCATAGTCTTCAGCTTTGGAACCACATTCACCATCATGTTCATGGAGCTGCCCGAATCGTGTTGCCTCACTGCCTACAGAAGCTGCAGTTTTTGTTTGTTTGGTTGTTATTGTTGTGTTTGGTTGTTGTTGTTGTCATTGTCATAATTTCCCCTCCAATCAGTCCGAACTCAAATGACTGCCCAGCAATCAAGTTAATAGAAAGCAGAAACACACAGGAACACATATTTAACCCTCTGACTCCCAATCTGTCATGACAGCATGCTACTGGCTGTTTTAATCATTTTGATTCCTGCACCCTATCCATTAACTGCAAAAACGTAACCGTTTGACTCCCTCACCCTATCAAGTAGCTTCCGACAAGGAGCTGGTGGATAGTGTGAGGGAATCAAAGGGTTAAGTTTTTGCTTTGCTAGCATGGTTGACAATGCAATGCTGGTGGACGGGATGAGGGAGTCAGAGGGTTTATTGTTGAAACAAGACAAGCGCAAATTTTCTTTGTCCAGTGTACGAAAAGGACAACGATCAGACAATCAGTTCAGGTCCCGTTTGTCATATGCACTTAGCTGACATGAATGATCCCATGCCAACAAAAGTTGTTCACAGCAGAAATTCTCTGGAATGGTCAGCTTTAAGTGGCAAACAACAGCACATATATGGAGCGGCGGGGAAAAGATGGTGACCTACTGTGATGATGTGCTTTCTCCAAGTAGTTGCAACACATGAAATGTGGAAAATTCTGTTGTCATAAAAAAGAAAAGAAAAAAAAAAACAATTCTAAGAAGAATCCATATGACAGAAGTCATTTGGCTGTGAAAGTTTCTCTCTCTGTCTTGTTTTTTGGCGATTGGGATATGTCTGTCTGTTTCCGTTTTGTTTTTTGTTTTGGGAGGGTATTTTTGTCATTTTCGTAAGTCGTCAAGAAAATACTTCAGCTTTCTCTTGACCAAAGGAATGGTTGTTGGGGCTCTACAGGTGATGTCCTGATCATTTTTCTTCCCCTTTTCTTATTTCTTGCAGAACAGTTTAAACAAAATGTTGAAACAAAACTCTCCATTTCTGATCTTTTAGACTACCTTTTACTGTATTATTATTATAAAACGTTGTTTAACATTATTGTCCAAACTGATTTGGGCTCATATGGCTCTGAGCAGGCGGCTGGGCTTTAAACACTAATAATGATAGTGATACCACTCAGTGCATCGTACATATAATCAGACTTTTAAGTGGAGCTCAGAGAACTCGAGCTGTTAGGTGAGCTGACCATGTTCCTCTATGTTGTTGCGTATCTTTGGTGTGCATGCGTGCTGGGTGTTTTTCATGTTTTCACAAGCCAGCCACTGTTTCCAACTGAATATTCGGTCGGAAGAAACATACACCTCCAGTGCCACTGTCCGAATATTCAGTGGGCGACTTTTCCTATTTTTAGCCAGAAAACCCCAACACTTGCATTGACATATGAGATATCAACAGAAACTTCAGTATTCCCTCTATAAATAGATGCTAATTATGTATATGTGACGTTTTACGGTCTTTTCTGCCTGTGCGGTTGAAAAGGTGACCCCATACAGCTGATTGCTATTCAGCGACTGCAAAAAATTGCAGATGGACTCGCTTCAACACCAAGCGTCGATCGAACCCAATAAACAACTTATGCAGCAAAAGAAGTTGCAAACCTCATTACTTGTTCATTGTAGGTTGTTTCTTTTTAGTTAATGTTTGTTGGAGCATACATCAGAAAATAAATTCTCTTTCTTGAAATCTGACACCAGTGTCTAAAAATAATTTGCTTCAGTACAAAGAATTAAAAACAAGCTTAAAGTTGTGCTAGATAGTGTCAGATTGCACTATTTTGCGTCTGTATTACAAAAATTTTGACACTGGGAGCCCAGATTTATAATGAGAAGTGAAAAATTGAAACTGGGGAGGGGGGGGGGGGGAGATGTAAAACACTTGAGCAAAAAGCATTTAAAGCTAGGATGCAGAGTACATCCTACAAAGGAATTCTCAGTTTGGGGACTTTTCCCCCTGTGTTTATATAATGTATAAGGAGGAGAAATTTGGTGTGTGTTTTAATGTTTTTAGTTTCTTACCTGTTTTAAAAATTGCAAAGAATAATTTTGGTGTCATTTTTTTGGTTTTGGATTTTCTTTTTAACATAATGGCAAGACAGTATTTTGGGGGATCACTTTTTCCTGTTTTAGTTTTGTTTCCTGGTGGTATTTTATTTAACCCTTTGACTCCCACACCTTATCCTCCAACTGCAAGAACTTAACCCTTTGACTCTCTCACCCGAATCCTTCAGCTTCCTGCAGGAAGCTGGTGGATAGGGTGAGGGTATCAAAGGGTTAAATTTTTGCTTTGGTATCATGGTTGACAGTGCAGGATACTGGCGGACAGGGTGCAGAAGTCAAAAGGGTTACAGGATTTATTGGTTGTGTCGTACCGCCTGAAGCATTGACCAGAAAGCTCTTTCTGCTGAGAAGAACACTTTTTGGTGAAAACAAAATTTTTTTTCAGCTGAAAAAAACACTTTTTGTTAACCCTTTGACTCCCTCACCCTTTCCACTAGCTTCCTGCAGGAAGCTGGTGGAAGAGGTGTGGGAGTCAAAGGGTTAAAAACAAAAACTTTTTCTGCTGAGAAAAGTACATTTTGGTGAAAACAAATACAACACAGATTTATTTGTTTGCCAACATTGACCTCGTAAGATATTCCATTATCAACCAAAGTTGCTGCACAGTTG
This sequence comes from Monoplex corrugatus, assembly GCA_030674185.1. Taxonomy (NCBI): domain Eukaryota; kingdom Metazoa; phylum Mollusca; class Gastropoda; order Littorinimorpha; family Ranellidae; genus Monoplex; species Monoplex corrugatus. The sequence continues at coordinate 70,570,037 of CM060313.1, forward strand.
ACTTTCTGGGGTTACAGAACTTGTCAGAAATGCTAAAAAAAAAAATCTAGATGGTAAAAGTTGTCAAGAAAGTAATGGTAAGCACATGAAAAGAATTAAGTGATATTCAGAATGAGGTTTGCTTGTTGTCAGTTCAGAACTTTTATTGTTTTTTGTTTTTTTTATGTAGACTTAACAGAGATGGGCATTCTTCAGCATGGTACTGATCTTTTGATCATGATTGACAAACCAATTGTAAATATGGTGAAAAGCTTATGTTTTTCCCAGAGTGGAAAATCTTGTAATATCTGGACTGTTATTTGTTAAATGACAACAGTTCTAAAGTTGACTTGCGTTATGATTTTAATCATGTTGCGGATTTCGAGGCAGAAGATTGTTACTTTTGTCCGATCAGGAAAATATATGTGCAGAAATGACAACAGTTCTAAAGTTGACTTGCGTTATGATTTTAATCATGTTGCGGATTTCGAGGCAGAAGATTGTTACTTTTGTCCGATCAGGAAAATATATGTGCAGATAATTGTGAGGTACAAGATAGTGTGTGTTATTCAGCATGCAGATAATTTTGAGGTAGGCCTACAAGATCGTGTGTGTGTCATTCAAGATGCAGATATTTTTGAGGTACAATAAGATAGTGTCAGCATGTAAGTGATTTTGAGGATGCCAGCAGATAGGGTGAGAGGGGCAAGGGTTGTGTTTGCAGCTGGTGGATAGGGTGCGGGAGTCGAAGGGTTAAGAAAGAGAAAAGGCTGAAGGTTATTCTGTTGTGGAATACATGTGTGTATAACGTTTTATGTGCTGAAATTGTTGTTTCTTTGAAATGGGCTGAAGCAGAGTCAGTGGCTGAAGATTTGTCAGTCAGTGTGCACATGGATATATCATTCCCTCTGTCATTGTTCTTTTCCCGTTTCTCATTGTTTCTTTTTCTCGGTCATTGCTCTTTCAAAACCTGAATTGTATGAAACAAGCACATCGTGTGCATGTGTCATGTTTGTGTGAGTGTGTGTGTGTCTGTGTGTGTGCGCGCATGCAGTTGGTCTTTTTTTGAACAAAGTCATCAGTGTGTATCATTACATATTTCTAGAACTGTCAGCGCACCTTTGGAAACAGAATTGTATGAAATAAGCACACCTATATATGTGTGTGTGTGTGTATTTGGATGGGGGAGTTGAAAAAGCGCAGTGTGTGTGTGTGTGTGACAAGGGAGGGCTTGCTATTTTTCTGAGGTAACAATTTGTAGATTTTGTGATCTGAAAATTTGACAGCTATTCCTAGGTCAAAAGTTACAGCTACCATCATGTTTTTTACGATAATTTTGGGTTTTATGTATTTTATATTTTATTCCCCCCCCCCCTTCCCGCCTCCTGTTTTTTGTGGGACAGTAAAGATTAATGTAATTTACGTTACGTACTTGTTTAAACCTAGTCGCTGTGTGTGTAAGTGTATACATGTGCTTTGTGTGTGTGTGAGTGTGTGTGTGTGTGTGACTGGGCATGTATGTGTACTTTTGTACATAAATATTTGTGTCTGTGAGGTTTGATTGAGTATTGTCAACGTAGTTCTATTTCCCACACTTTTACAACTGTAACATTTTAAATATGTGAGTATTATCATAACTGTGTGTCATTTGTGTGCATAAGACACCGGAAGCAATTCTTCAGAAAATGATGAAGTTTAGGTAATTTGAACATGTGGAGTTGTGGCAGATTCAAGCGCAGAAAGCATTGCAAGGGTTGCTTGCCAGAATGATGTATCTCCGTTCATTATCCTTGTGTGTTAACACCGTTCTGGCAGGATTTGATCAAGATGTGTTCACCTCGGCTGTTTTGGGTATTGGAGATGTGAAAGGATTGAAATTGGGACGTATGTCTGATCATTTTTGTGGATGATTCATGCCAAATTTCTTTTTCCTGAATAAAGTTTTGATTATGTCATATTTCAGTTTTCTATGAATAGCATCCTCAGTGTGTGTTGTGTGTGTGTGTTGTGTTGTGTGTGTTTTGTCTGTGTGTGTGCACATGTGTGTTTGCAAGAGGTTTGACTGAAGCTTGTGTGTGCTGTAAGACGTACGATTGAAACTTGTTTGTGCTGTAAGAGGTATGATTGAAACCTGTGTGCTCTCTATAATTTTCCATTGCTTTTATTCTTTCTCCCCATTTATAGCCGTGTGCGTGTGTGTGTGCGTACGTGCGTGTGTGTACGTGTGTGTCTGTTTTAGCGCTTAGATTTGATTTTATCAAGATTTTGCGCTACATAAAATATTGTATATTATTATTATTATTAGGTATGGTTGAAACTTGTTTGTGCTGTAAAAGGTATGATTGAAACTTGTTTGTGCTGTAAGAGGTATGATTGAAACCTGTGTGTGCTGTAAGAGTTATGATTGAAACTTGTGTGTGTTTTAACAGGTATGATTGAAACTTGCGTGTGTTGTAAGAGGTATGATTGAAACTTGTGTGTGCTCTAAGAGGTATGATTGAAACGTGTGTGCTGTAAGAGGTATGATTGAAACTTGTGTGTGTTGTAAGAAGTATGATTGAAACTTGTGCGAGCTGTAAAAGGTATGATTGAAACTTGCGTGTTATGTAAGAGGTATGATTGAAATGTGTGTGGTCTAAGAGGTATGATTGAAACGTGTGTGTTGTAAGAGGTATGATTGAAACTTGTGTGTGCTGTAAGAGGTATGATTGAAACGTGTGTGTGCTGTAAGAGGTATGATTGAAACGTGTGTGCTGTAAGAGGTATGATTGAAACTTGTGTGTGCTTTTAAGAGGTATGACTGAAACTTGTTTGTGCTGTAAGAGGTATGATTGAAACTTGCGTGTGCTGTAAGAGGTATGATTGAAACCGGTATGTGCTGTAAGAGGTATGATTGAAAATTCTGTGTGCTGTAAGAGGTGTGATTGAAACTTGTGTATGTTGTAAAAGATATGATTGAAACTTGTGTGTGTTGTAAGAGGTATGATTGAAACATGTGTGCTGTAAGAGGTATGATTGAAACTTGTTTGTACTGTAAGACGTATGAGTGAAACTTGTTTGCGCTGTAAGAGGTATGATTGAAACCTTCGTGTGCTGTAAGAGTTATGACTGAAACCTGTGTGTGCTGTAAGAGGTATGATTGAAACTTGTTTGTGTTGTAAGAGGTATGATTGAAATGTGTGTTGTAAGAGGTATGATTGAAACGTGTGTGCTGTAAGAGGTATGATTGAAACTTGTTTGTGCTGTAAGAGGTATGATTGAAACTTGTTTGTGTTGTAAGAGGTATTATTGAAACGTGTGTGTTATGTAAGAGTATGATTGAAACATGTGTGTTGTAAGAGGTATGATTGAAACTTGCGTGTGCTGTAAGAGGTAGGATTGAAACTTGTGTGTGCTGTAAGAGGTATGATTGAAACTTGAGTGTGCTGTAAGAAGTATGATTGAAACTTGTGCGAGCTGGGCTGCAGTGTAGCGGAAAGCGAGCTTTGAGCTCTGAGCGGTGGGTGGCCACACCAAAAGCGGTGACAGCTTGTGGTTAGCTAGCGTACCGCTGGCTGTAAGCTCGGTGACTGCTGAGATGGCCACACTACAGGCTGCTAGGGGCTGGTTGTGTGCTAGCGTGCTGCTAGCTGTCGTTCACATGGGTGGTTTCAGAATGTCGGCAAGCAGGTATCTTCTGCTTCATGATCTATCAGAACTATCGCCATTTCTGTGACAAGCAATTCTTTTTGATGAAAGACAGCACTGGGTCCATCCCAATAATGAACAAAGGAGTGTGTATGGTGAATATTATCGTTTGGTACCGAACCTCAAACAGGACGGAGAAAGATTTCACTCCTGTTTTCAGGATGCTTCCAAACACTTTCTCGATCCTACTGGATCTTGTTCGTTGTGATCCGAAGCCACAGATTGGCTTGCTGTGGCTTGATAGCGATGGTAGTTCCAACCTCTGGCACCGAGCACTGGCAAACCATAGTTACTTGAGATTTGTATTATTCCGACTCATTGTTCAAAAGCCTTCATGTTTTGGAGTAGGCCCCCTACATCGCTGTACAGCCCATAAAGTACAGATTCCACAGACTCTAAACATGACAGGAAGAACTAAAAGCAACAGCATGCAGTGCTTTTATCGCATGCCATGCAACATACACTACTGTGGAAGTCACACAATAGAGAGGGTGGAAGATGTGTTTGCGGCAACAAGGGATAGATACATATGGATGGCCATGATCGCCAATGTCTTGCGGCTGGGCACTTGATGATGATGATGAGTCGGCTGGGCTGTAAACAATATGAACTGAACTGAACTGAACGGACTTGCAAAGTTAATGGTGAGCATATTCTAACTGTTGTCTTTTATCTTAAATGGGTTGTTTTTTTTTTGACGTGGTGTTATCCCTGATATGGCTCTAGTAGTCGGCTGGGTTATGAGCGATATGAACTGAACTGAACTATGAATGGAAGTCACACATTGACAACAACAGCAAAAAAGCATATACTTTCACACATTTTGTCATGATCCTGTCAAAGGAAATAAGAGGGAAGCAGGGAGAATTTTTAATATTAACCAAAGAATATAACTCTTGAGAGTCACGTAGGAATTATCTCCCATGGGAGATAATTTCTACGTTATCTCCCATGGAGATAATTTCTACGTGACTCAAGATTGTACATAACTCTTGAGAGTCACGTAGGAATTATCTCCATAGATAATTCCTACGTGACTCTCAAGAATTCTGTTCTTCGTTTATGATCCTGTCAGTTTTGTGTTGGGAAAGTGTTTGTATCTTGATGAGAGCAGACTAGCTCCTACAGTTCTCAATAATCAAATACTGGGTTAGTTCCTCTGCTGGCCACTAGGAAGTCAATAAAGTATTCTACTGTAATAGCCATAATTCGTTCCAGCCATGAGTGGGCCAGAGGCGTGGTTGTTCTAACAAGACGCAGTTTGAACACACAAACACATCCACAGACATTTGAGCCGAATTCTATTTTTCTTTATACAGTACCATTTATCTTACATCGTGTACGGTTTATTATTCAAACCAAGCAATGCCTTGTGTGATGTTAGGAGGAAAAAAAAGAGAAATCGCTGTTTTTAACATCTATATCAACACTTTATTTACAGCAACAATGAACTGAAATGAATCCACAGTGTCACACAATTTTTTTTCCTTTTAGGTGGAGTGATCTGAAGCAGACGGGATGCTAGGGCCAACTGCTCCCCCATTCAGTGCAAGCAGCCTCTGATAGCACTTTGAGCAAAATGTACTTGAATGTAACACACTCATGATCCTGTCAGTTTTGTGTTGGGCAAGTGCTTGTACCCTGATGACAGCAGATTAGCGCTTATAGCTCCTACAGTTCTCACTAATCAAATACTGGATTAGGTTCCTCTGTCTGCCACTAGGAAGTCAATAAGTATTCTAGTGTGATAGCCATAATTCGTTCCAGCTATGAGTGGGGCAGAGGCGTGGTTGTTCTAACAAGACGCAGTTTGAACACAAAAACACATCCACAGACATTTGAGCCGATTTTTTCCCCGTCTTTCTACAGTACCATTTATCTTACGTCGTGTACGGTTTATTATTCAAACCAAGCAATGTCTTGTGTGATGTTAGGAGGAAAATAAAGAGAAATCGCTGTTTTTAACATCTATATCAACACTTTATTTACAGCCAACAATGAACTGAAATGAATCCGCAGTGTCATACATGGTTTATTTTTCTTTTAGGTGGAGTGATCTGTAGCAGACGGGATGCCAGGGCCAACTGCTCCCCCATTGAGTGCAAGTATCCTCTAATAGCACCGAGCAAAATGTACTTGAATGTAACACACCGTCAGTTTCTTCACAGACAGTGATACCATGAAACTTTTCCAGGACACTCACATAATTTTTATACAGTTTTGTGGCTTTGTCAGCTGTCTGTTTTTTGTTTTGTTTTGTTTTGTTTTTTGTTGGTTTTTTGTTTGTTTGCTTTGTTTTGTTTTGTTTTTTGTTGTTTGTTTGCTTTTATCTCTCCACAAATTTTGTAAAGCGCTTTGAGTTTGTCAAAATGGGATATATGTAAATGTTGTTCTGCATCCATTCTCTTGTAACACAACACTGTCACAGACACACTGTAGTTATCTGTCATTTACTTCACACACACACACACACACACACACACACACACACACACACACACACACACACACACACACACACACACACACACACACACACACACACACACATCTAACCCACATCATTATATGCACAACGTCAGAAACAAACACAGCAGAGTATAAGTCCAAAACATGACGGCCATACAAACTACCAAACTAAAGTTATAACGATTCAAAGACAAGAGAAAATTGACAACAGTTTGTATGGCCGTCATGTTTTGGACTTATACTCTGCTGTGTTTGTTTCTGACGTTGTGCATATAATGATGTGGGTTAGATGTGTGTGTGTGTGTGTGTGTGTGTGTGTGTGTGTGTGTGTGTGTGTGTGTGTGTGTGTGTGTGTGTGTGTGTGTGTGTGTGTGTGTGTGTGTGTGTGTGTGTGAAGTAAATGACAGATAACTACAGTGTGTCTGTGACAGTGTTGTGTTACAAGAGAAAATAGAGGAAAATAGAGGAATTCCAGTGCCAGCCGTGACCGCATTCCAACCGGTCAGTACGGGCAGTAGCAGGGAGGGGTGAGAGTTACCACCTGTGGCAGAGACACTTCAGTGTCTTGTCTGGCTCAATTTCGCTTGCTGTGACAATATAATATTATGAATGAACATAAACATTCGGACAAAAGTTGTATTGGGCTTGCTGTTATGATTTCTGCTTAACTCTTTTTATCATCAAATGTTCAAACCAGTTATCTTTCACTGACGAGGATTCTCTTTTCAACAGATCACAGTCATCAACCGACACTCGAAATCTCTCACTAAACTTGCTAGCTTCTACTCGAAGTTCTACCCGAGAGGAATTGGTGACTTCATTACAAAATGATTCCACATTGCTCCGTATAGTTTTGAACACTTTCACTTCTTCCGCAAAAGTTTCACCCTCAGCTGCAAGCTTTTTATAGAAGATGGAGCGGAAATGTCTATAAATGGCGTATTCTCCTTTGCGACTTTTCTCGAAATCATCTCTCTGCTTTCTTGTGAAATTGTAAAACCGTCGTGTTTTTCCAACGTTGAATTTTACATACAGTACGTCCTTGAGGTTCCAGGATAAGGTTCTTTTCAGGAGAATGACGGACTCATCAAAGGCTTCAGTTATGAGGACGAGGTGAAAAACCTGGGACAAGTACTTGAGGGAGGCTTGGGTGTAATTGTCATCCCACTGAGATCTGGATTGCAGGCCCAAGTCGTAGGCTGTTCTGCTGTTGGTGTTGTAACCGTAGGGAGGGTCCCACTTGTCCATGTCAGACAAGTAGGTCAACAGTGGGTCTGGGCCTGTCAAACATTTCAAATGTTAACCCTTTGACTTCCGTACCCTCCCCTCCAGCATCCTGTATTGTCAACCACGCTAGCAAAGCAAAAACTTAACCCTTTAACTCCCTCACCCTGTCCACCAGCTTCCGGCAGGAAGCTGGTGGATAGGGTGAGGGAGTCAAAGAGTTAAGTTTTTGCAGTTGGTGGATAGGACGCGGGAGTCAAAAGGTTAACAGTACAAATTTGTCATGGAATAAACACAAAAAGTGAAGTGCACAATACGCAACATTTGAATGTTCTGTGTACATATTCCATCAACTTCGTAAGCTAAATCAAAGACCTAGTATGTTAACATTGCAGAGATGCATTGTGATTTTAATTCTATGGCTTGTGAGCATTTGTAGTTTGAATGAGGATTTGACATGTGGGCAGTCTTTTGTATATTACTGTTTAATTTCTGAATGAAATTTGCAGTTTGTTGTTTTCACTTTAACTCATGATTTTAACTCAGTGGCTTGTTAGCATTTGTATTTTGAATGGGGATTTGACGTGTGGGCAGTTTTAAAAATTTTTTTTTATATATTACTGTTTGATTTCTGAATGAAATTTGCAGTTTGTTATTTTCACTTTAACCCTTTGATTCCCGCACCCTGTCCATGAGCATCCTGCAATGTCAACTATGCTAGGAAATCAAAAAATAATTCTGACTCTCTCACCCTATCCACCAGCTTCTTTCATGAACCTGGTGGATAGGGTGAGGGAGTCAAAGAATTAAGAATTTTTTTGCAGTTGGTGGATAGGCTGCGGGAGTCAATGGGTTAATATGTGAAACATTGTCTTAAATATCTGTCTTCCAAGCATTTTGACAAGAAAACAAGACAGATCAGCATGATTACTGTCCCATTTACTCCCGTGGGGATTCCAGGGACTCTTTCAGTATAAACAGTTTCCCCACCTTCTGGAAATTCTGTGCTAGAAATTTCCTCTTTTCTGTCACTCTGTGTTTATCTATTCCTCCTTTGGGGTGAACTCTCGTCAGGGAAAGGAAGCGGTCACGTTTTTCAGAGCTCTGCATCCCATTAAACCAATTTGCGTTAATTACGGAGTACCTCACTAAGTCTGACTTCTGCAAATTGATGTAAAGTCATCATGCCCCTGGCAGGTGTGGACTTCAGAGTGCGTTGTGGTGGTTTTCTCGCCATTTATATAAATTTCATGGCCAAGACAGCCATAAGATTCAGTGCTAAATTTGTATGGCAAAATGCTGTTGAATATATGTGTCGTTTTTGGTTTGTTTATTTTGAATGGAGTATGTACTGGCGATCTTCATGGTGGTTACAAATTCATTTCAGACACAGGCAACGGTGTGAACGACTATTTGTTTTAGCTTCTGAAAATTTATTTTCTACAATACAAAAGTGCTGTCAATTGGAAGTTTCTGAAATGATAGACTCTCAACATCAACCTACAGAATTTTGTTTTGATACCAAGAACTACATAAGGTCTGGCACAGAAGTCGTCAATGACAATAAGAAAATGTTTGTCGAAAAATATGTATGGAATTCTGATCATCATCATCATCATCATCATCATCATCATCATCATCATCATCATCATCATCATCATCAGGTGCCTTGCCGCATGGCGTTGGCGATCATGGACTTCCATCTGTCTCTATCTCTTGCTGCCTCAAGCATCTCTTCCACCCTCCTTGTGTTCAGCCACTCTACAAGTCCGTCTAGTATTTTCTCCCTGGATCTACCCGGTGCTCTCTTTCCCTCCAGCTTTCCCGTTGTGACCAGGTGCTCCAAATTCCCTTTCCTCATAAAATGGCCTATAAATGTTGCCTGTCTTTTCCTAATCTTCCTTATGAATGATCTACCTGTGTCATGCCCAACAATATTATGACAGTATTCGTTCTATAGAAACAAAGCAAACTCTATACTACCGATTTGATAAATGGTGATGTCAATGAAGCACTGGAAATATTCACTTGCTGTATAAGACAGCAAGCTGATTGTATGAAAAAGAATTTTTTATCAATTAGAAGAAGACGGAAGTATGGTATGATGATGAATGTAAAGCTCTTAGGCGAACAGTCAGAAGACAGTTGAGGGTGTTTAAAAAGTCGTTAAAGTCTGAAGATAGAGCCAAGTTTTGTCAGATTAGAAGGGAGTATAAAAACGTATTACATAGAAAGAGAAAGGAACATACTAATGTAATTTTGAATAATCTAACAATGTCTATGGATAACCACAAAAATTTCTGGCGCTACATGCGTAAAATTTCTAATAAAAAGATATTTTAATTTAACATGATTACCGTTCAAAGTTAGTTTCAGCATTTCAAAGGTGTCCTTGACAAAGTGAATTCTCCCTGTGGCAGTGTTATTATTCACAGCCATGTGTCTGGTCATATTTTAAGAGAGCTTGATTGTGGTGATGGTGATAATTGTGGTGATGATGATAATGGTGGTGGCATTGATGATGGTGACGGTAACGATCGTAACGATAGAGGTGTTGTTGATGGTAATGATGATGATATTGATGATGTTTTAAATCGCCCTATTTCAAAAGAAAAAGTGTTATTATCATTAAGAAAATTGAAATGTGGAAAGGCAGCAGGACCAGATTGTATAATTGGGGAGCTCTTGAAAAAGTGGAGGAGATGAGGTGTGAATTTCCTAGTTGAATATTTCAATGTTTCATTCAATACTGGTCAATATCCTGATAACTGGACAGAATCCATCATTCTTCCTTTATTTTAAAAAGGGAAACGCCAGTGATCCCAATAACTACAGAGGTATTCCTTTGAGTAACATCAGCAGCAAACTGTACAGCTCTGTTATCAATTCAAGATTACAGGAATGGCTTGACTACAACAATATCACAGGAATACCAGGCAGGTTCTAAAAAGAATTATTCAACAATTGATCACATATTCACGTTACTGGCAATAATCCAGAAACAATTCATCTATAACAGAAAACTGTATGTGGATTTCATTGACTTCGAAAAGGCGTTTGATTCAATTTCAAGAAAACTTTTATGGCCTTTATTGTTAAAGAATGGTATTAAAGGTAAAATCTATATATGTATCAAAATATGTATGTTTCTGTGCGATGTGGTACACAGTTTACTAGTTGCATTACTTGTAGAAATGGAGTGAGACAAGATGATGTGTGTATTCCCTTATAAGGCATATAAAATGCTATGCAGTTTAACCAACAGAGGAAAAAATAAATTGGGCCTCAAAAGTCCGCGATGTATTAAACACGTACGGTTTTTCATACGTCTGGGAAAATCAGGGTGTGGATTGTATAAAGTCTTTTATAAAAAAACTTTCAAACAAAGATTGATTGTAGTTGGCAAAATTGGATTATCATATCAATACTAGTGATGTTTTTGCACAATGTAGAACGTTTAAACAGTCACATGAGGTAGAAGCATGCTTGTTGTTGGACTTCAACAGATTTATCAGATATGTGTTCACAAGATTTAGGTTTGGTATGTCCGACTTATCAGTGCATAGATTAAGATATAAAAGACATGATAAAGAGGCCACGAAATGCCCATTATGTCAAAGTGTTACTGAAAATGAAAATCACTTTATTCTATGTTGTCCAGCCCTTGAGGATCTGAGACGCCTGTTAATTCAGCCAAAGTACTACTATAAGCCAAACGATTTCAGGTTAATGATGCTCATGGCTTCAAAAAATGAGCGTACAATTAGAAATTTGGCAACATATGTATATAAAGCTTTTAAGAGAAGACAGTTTGCCTCATCATATAGTTAAGTTCTTGTGATGTATGTCTGTTAAACCTTTTATTGTTATAATGCTACCAATTTTGAAGAACAAGGTCTCCCAACAGTGTAAAAATCGCTACTCACAGTTCCGTAGCTTCCGTATATGTTCCTACTGCATTATTGAAGTTTGACAGTGAGTCCTCTATTGTAATTATTTCAACGACTATGTATTATATTCTGTGTTTGTGTAATGTTTATAATGTGTTCACGCCCCCTTCAAATGGGGCTTTGGCCTTACTGAATACATTTCTGATTCCGGTTTCTTCCTCTTTTGCTTTCTGTCATTTCTTCCTATCATTTTCTGCCTTTTCTGTCCATTCACCTGTATGTGTTCGACAAAGTCGTATGTACTTTCTCTTAGGATTGATAACTGGCTACAGATATTAAGTGCATTTTTGGCTCTTAGGAAGTGAGATGTGCAGAAGCAACTTTGGGTAATTTAGGCCTGTTTTCACATGTTTCAGTGTCCTTAGTTATATTTATATTTGCATTCACGTATGCTTTTTTTTTTAATCCCCTGTGTGATAAATTGGACGGAGTGGTCAACGCCAGAGGCATCTCCTTAGATTGTGTGCACGAATGCATTGATATGTGTACTTAATTTTTGTTTGATTATTTGTTTGTTTGTTTGTTTGTTTGTTTGTTTGTTTGTTTGTTTTTGCTGTTGAAGTATTGTGTTTCTTTTGAAACGGTTGTAGCTTTGATATGGCTCTACAGGGTTGACTGAGCTTTAATCCTTTGACTCCAGCATCTTAACCATCAACCGCAAAATAAAGAAAGAAAGAAAGAAAGAAAAATAAATAAATAAATAAATACATAAAAAAATAGATAAATAAATGAATAAATAATAAATAAATAAATAAATAGATAAATAATAATAAATAAATAAAATAATAAATAAATAAATAAATAATAAACAAATAAAAAATAAATAAATAAATAATAAATAAGTAAATAAATAAATAAATAAATAAATAAACAAATAAATAAATAAATAAATAAATAAAATACAATAAAATAAAACAAAACAAAACAAAATAAAACAAAAATTAAAAAGCAAACAAAAATACGAAAATCACTCTTTCACTCTCTCACTCTATTCACCAGCTTCCTGCAGGAAGCTGATGGATAGGGTGAGGGAGTCAAAGAGAGAAGTTTTGGCTTTGCGAGCATGGTTGCCAATGCAGGATTGAGGCGGACAGGGTGCGGGAATGGAAGGATTAAACAGAAATAGAATAACACTAAGCGTGTAATAAACAGGCCTCTTGTTTTACTACTACTAACCCTCGCCACTCTGTACATCTCATAAATAAGACGCAAGAAAGAGCAAGTGGGGGTGGGGGTGGGAGGTGGTGTGGGTCGTAAAGTAGGTCAGAGAGAGACTGACTCATCTTTTTTTTTTTATTGTTGTTTAAAGCCCAGCCGACTGCGCAGAGCCACATCAGGGCTAATACCGCTTCAAAACACAAAACTTCAACAGGGGGGAGGGGGGGGGGAAAGAAAATTAAGTACACATATCAATGCATTCGCACACACAATCTAAGGACATGCCCCTGGCGTAGGACCATTCCGTCCAATTTATAGCACAGGGGAGATTTAAAAAAAACACACCTGAATACAAATATAAGCATACATAAGGACACCAAAACATGTATAAAAACAGGCATAATTTACCTAAAATTGCTTCTGCATATCTCACCTCCTTAGAGCCAAAAATGCACTTAACACATGTTCCCAATTATCAACCCGAAGAAAAAGTACGTAAGATTTTATCGAACAAATACAGGTGAATGGACCATTAAGGCAGAAGATGACAAGTAGAAATGACAGAAAGCAAAGCAACAAGGCAGAAACAAAGAGAGTGACAGAAAAGAGGACATTTCTAGCTCAGAACTTCCGCAGTTGCCACAGTTGAGTGAGTTTTAAAGTCCTAGAGTATACGGAGGACTAGCGAAAAATTTTTTTTGAAGAAGTCTTCAAACAAAACTTCCAAAAGTTGGGGATACTATTTATACTGAAAGAGCCCCCGCAACTCAACGGGAGAGCTGACTCATCTGAGTCGAAAACAGCGAGCGACGACGCTATCGAGAGGTCGTCGATTGGGCGTAAAACAGAAAAGAGAGAGACTGACTCACCTGGTATTTTGACCAAGGACAGATCACGCCAAACATCTCGGTAGTAGTAGAAAGCAGATACAAATCTGTCGAGGGGTTCTCGAACAACCGTCACGAACAGGGCGTCACCGGGCAGAAAATGTCTCACGCTCCCTTCGTCAAAACGAACGTGGTCGGTAAGCATGTCGTAGTGAGACAGGGTGGCAGGTAGTGGCCGAATGGCTGAGATCCACCTGGTCATACCAGCGGCAGCGTGGTGGTATAACTGTTTCCGAACAGCCACAGTCAAGTCGTGTGTTAGGGCGTAGCGATTGAAGATGCCAGTCAGCGTTTGGCTTCCCGTTTTGTGCGTCTGAGAAAAAAAAAAAAAAAAAAAAAAGGGGGGGTACAGAAAAAGAAAATAAGAAAAAAAAAGAAAAGAAAACAAACAAAACAAAAAAACCAACGAACCAAATAAACAATAGAACCAGTGATACCACACCAATCTTGCAGTTTCCTTTTTTGAAAGAAAGAAAGAAAGAAGGAAAGAAAGAAAGAAAGAAAGAAAGGAAAAGGAAAGAAAGAAAAAGAAAAAAACCAACCGATCAAATAAAACGATCAGTTATACCAATCTTGCAGTTTCCTTTTTTGAAAAAAAAAAAGAAAGAAAGAAGGAAAGAAAGAAAGAAAAAACAACAACAACAAAACAACCAACCAAATAAACAAAACGATAAGTTATACCAATCTTGCAGTTTCCTTTTTTTTTTTTTTAAAAAAGAGAGAATGAACGAGGGAAAGAAAGAAAGAAAGAAAGGAAGGAAGAAAAAAACCCAACCAAATAAACAAAACGATCAGTGATACCATAACAATCTTGCAGTTTCCTTTTATGAAAAAAGAGAGAAAGAAAGAATAAATGAATCAAAGAAAGAAAGAAAGAAAGAAAGAAAAAACAACCAAATAAACAAAACGACCAGTCATAGCATAACAATCTTGCAGTTTTCCTTTTTTCATATACAGAAAATAATAAACAAATGTAGATGTTGTGTTTCTCAAGGTCACTGTGACCTTAAAGAAGCATCGGTTGAAATCAAACTTTTTTTTTTAGCCCCATTTTCTACGCCGCCGTAATGACCACAGAAGCTAGGGCAGTTTGTTGTTGTTGTTGTTGTTGTTGTTTTTCTAATTCGATGAGGATGATGTCGATGAGGATGATGTTGATGAGGATGATAATCAAGATTCTATGGAGTTCCATTTACGATTGAGACTACGTGACAGGGCTGTACTCTACGCTTACTATCTTAATATATCCTGGCGTCAATCAGGCCCGCAAGATACAGACACCTGCCGTGCTGGTCAGAAGATTTGAGCAGCACCCTCAATGACGCATCCGTGAAGTGGATGAGACTCGACTGTGTGTGTGTTCCCAGTCTTCTCAATGAGTCCATAGCATGCCCAGCTTGGGTAGGAGCCGGTTAGACCCACACACACACAAAAAATCCCACAATGATTTTTGAAGGGAGTGATGGGGATTCGAACCCACAACCTTCCAGTCGGTAGTCCGTTGTGTTAACCACTACACCACGATGACTAGTAATAAAACATGATGTGCATCGAGACCAGTGGCAGACTATCGCCACAGCGAAAACTGATTCTGAACATTGTCAGAAGTTCCTGAGAAAATGATGCTCGCGAAGCTTCCTCCAAAAGTCCTCAGTTTAAGCATTTGTTGTTGTTGTTGTTGTTGTTGTTGTTGTTGTGGTTGTGACCTTGACCTTGATACCTTGTCTTCCAAACCGATGCATTCGCAAGTTCTATGTCAATGGCCCACACATTTGACCATCATCATCATCATCAGGAGCCTTGCCACATGGCGTTGGCGATCATGGCCTTCCATCAGTTTCTATCTCTTGTTGCCTCAAGCACCTCTCCCACCCTCTTTGTCTTCAGCCACTCTGCAAGTCCGACCAATATCTTCTCCCTGCGTCTACCTGGTGCTCTCTTTCCCTCTCCTTTCCTCATAAAATGGCCTATAAAATTGTCTGTCTTTTCCTAATCTTTATTAATGATCTTCTTGTGTCTGCCTCCATCAAGACTGTCTTGTTTGTTTTCTTTGCTGTCCATGGAACTCTCAACATTCTTCTTAGAAACCACATTTCGGCTGCCTCAATCTTGTTCTAGCTTTGCTTGTTGACTGTCCACGCCTCACAACCGTACAACAGTATTGGTTCTATATAACATTCAAGAACTCTCTTCCTGATGTTAATTGATAGGCATTTGTTGGTAAGAACGCTTTCCATCTTCTCGAATGCTGTTTTGGCTTGGCCGATTCAAAACATTTGACCAACTCTTGCTAAACATCCATCCAGAACGACAGAGAAAATCTTGCAAACGCAGACAGATACACAAACACATACACACATGCACACACACGCGCAACACACACACACACACACACACACACACACACAACCACACACACACACACGCACACACTCACACACACACACACAGAGGCACATGTGCGCGTGTATGCACATGCACATGCGCGCATACACACACGCGCACGCAAATGCGCACAGACACGCGCGCAAATGCGTGCACGCACGCAAATGCGCACAGACACACACATACGCAAATGCACGCACACACACACACACACACACGCACGCACACACACACGCACACACGCACACACGCACACACGCACGCACGCACATGTGCACACACATACACACAAGCATGCACGCACATGCGCACACACACACACACACACACACACACACACGTAACACCAACACACACACACCACACACACCACACACACACACACACGTACACATATACGTATATACGTGCGCGCGAACAAGCACACATACACACACGCATACACACACATACACATATATACAATTACAAACACGCACACATGCGCATGCGCGTGCACACACACACACACACACACACACACACACACACACACACACACAACACCACAAAACACACGCACACACACACATCTACACACAAACACACGCGCGCGCGCATACACACATACTCACACGCTCACCCACTCACACACGTACAAATACACTCATCGTTTTATTTATTTGTAATTTGTTTCTGCTCTGAATCTAACATTTATCTCTATTAGGACTTTTCCCTTAGTTTAACTGTATACATGTTGTTGTTTTTCTTTTCTACCTTTCATTTGTAGTAATTGGTGTTTTCTTTCTAGCCATTTTCTCGTACACAGAAAAACAAAGTATTCGTGATTATCAAACAAATAAGCATTAATTCAAAATAAGACATTAGCCAACATTGCAAATGCGCCAACAATCACAAATCAAATTTTTACAGTGGAATTGTGCATTTATTTCCACCTATTCTGCATACCTGAAACATTTCCTCGCATCAAATCAGTGTGAAGTTTTGATTCCGCAGTCGCTTAATGTTATCCCAACCAAACTTCCTAATTTCCAAAATTATTATTTTCCTCCAATTTATGACTTTGAGGGTCCCGGGAAGCAGGTAGCCACTACAATGTATATACTTAAAGAGTTACAGTATCACATATTTACTTCCCCACTTTTAACATTAACTGAAGACGTACACGCTTGTGCGGCCACAGTACAATTCAGTAATTCATTAATCCTGAACTTGCCAACAGGTTCAAATGACCACAACACAGAATGGCTGCGTACGATTCCGGATCTGCAGCACGGTAAATGGTTAATTGGTGGAGACTTTAATTCCCACTCCCCGTTTTGGGAAAAAGACTGTTTGTACTGTCACAAGCAATCGTTTGATAGAAAATATAGCTGACAGTTCGCTTTACCTTTTGAATGATGGGAGTGTCACTAGGATTCCTGATGTTTCCAAACATCGGGCAACAGCCATCGATCTGTCTTTAACATCACCAGAATTAGTACCATGCTGTACCTGGGACACTCACAGAGATACTTTGGGAAGTGATCATTTACCTATAATCATAACACTAATTGATGAAAACGTCAGGATGAAAGACAGCACTCCTGATATTATACCAAAATATAATTACACGCGCGCTGACTGGAACTTGTTTCAGACTGCTCTTGCTAAACAAGATTACAAGCATTATGAAAGTGAAAATGTAGACGTTATGTTTTCTAAATTCCAAAAGTCAGTTCTAGCTGCTGCAGACCTCTCAATCCCGAAACTCAAAACTTTTAAGTCCAATAACCGTTTGGGTAATGTTTGGTGGACGGAGGCATGTGAGAAACCAGTTAAGTATAAAAAAAAAAGAGAAATGCAAAATCTACATCAGAAGCAGAAAACCTGAAGATCATATGGAAATGAAAAAAGCTAACACCCAGTGTAATAAAATCATCGCTGAAACAAAGAAAGATTATTAGGCAGCATACCGCACTAAAGAAATGTTAGATTTTAAGGATTTCCACAAAGTCTGGACAAAACTGAATCAAATGAAAAATGGAGCCAAGTTACCTAGGTATCCAATAATGATTGACACATGTCACAGATTTCCTTCCGACATGGACAAAGCTGAAACTTTTGTGGAACTGTTTGCTGAAAATAGTAAAGTAGACGGTTTGTCTCTTAACTGCAAACACTACAGAGAAATGGCAGCTAATAACCCGATCTTCACTCACCCAATACCTCAGAATGGTCGCTGGTTTAATTCTTTAGGCACCTTAGAAGAGAAAAAAACAAAAAACAAAAAAAAACCACAATCTTGTCTCTACACAACAAAAGGAGTTCGGTAGGTGTCGATGCAGTTTCAACTGAAATGATTAAACATCTTCCAGAACACTATATTATTTTCTTACACAAAAATTTTCAGGAATGCTGGGTGAGTGGAACTGAACCACAGGTATGGCAAAAGTCTATTGTTATACCAATATTAAAGCAGGAAAGCCTAAAAACAATTTTTAAAAAAAGTTACAGACCTATTGCGTTGACGTCTCATACGAGCAAACTAATGGAAAGAATGGTCTTAAACAGACTTATACATTACTGTGATAAAAATAACGTTATTCCAGTAAACCAGGCAGGTTTCAGAAAAAGGAGATCCCCAGTTGAGCATCTGGTTAAACTTACAACTCAATTCAAACAACAGTTTGCCCGAAGAAAAAGTCTTTTAGATACTTATTTTTTATGTGAAAAAAAAGCTTATGATCAAGTTTGGCATACACGTTTATTGTACGAGCTGAAATCTATTGGTTTATCTGGCAATATGTGTAATTATATTAAGTCCTATTTAGCCAATAGAACAATTTAGGTAAGAGTGGGAACGAGTTATTCTACTTCACGACGTCTTGGCATGAGAATTCCTCAAGGTTCAGTGATAGTACCTATTTTATTTAATATCCTTATACAGGATCTTCCTAAAGCATTCTCAGTCGTGTTGTTTTGGTACAGTTCGCTGATGATATATGCATTTGGATGAATATTACTTTAAAAAAGACAACTCCACAGAGAGCGTAGAATTACATCAAGAAGTTGTATCAATCTGATCTTGATAATCTTGGAAACTACATGTTAGAAAAAGGTATATTGTTGTCAGCGGAAAACAACAAACATGATGCTATTTAATCCTGGTGGTACTTTAAGTAACTTGCCTACTTTCAGACTGCATGGCGAAGTGATACATTACAAACAGGTAGTAAAATTTCTGGGAGTCTTTATGACATCGAAATTTACCTGAAATGTCCATTTTGATTACATTTTAACAAAAGCAAGAAAAGCCTTAAATTTTCTAAAAATTTAAGCAGATAACCCTGGGGAATGGATAGAAACATACTACTTCATCTATCAACAGCACTTGTAAGATCTGAATTATCCTATGCGCAAGAAGTGTTCTTCAGTGCACCAAAATATTTACTAAAGAAGATTCAAAGTTTAGACTGCAAAAGTCTTATAATTGTATTAGGTGTACCAGCTCATGCTTCTAATCTGGAAACATACAAAGTTGCTGGAATTTTGCCTCTGAAGAACTATCGTGAGCTAGCGACAGCAAAGTTTGCCGTTAGAACTACTTCACAAACAGACAATTTTGTGAGCTAGAAAATTAAAATCAGGTCTGATGTTTACTTTCAAAAACGAGCAAACAACATTTCATCACAAATGACTGTTACAACTTACATATCTGACTTGGTCAAACAGTCCAACATAAATATGGATGAAACAGCTGACACACCATCCACAACGCCTATTCCTACATGGGAAATGTCAAAAGCCACTTTTGATATTGATTATACAGATGCTAAGAAATATGAATTTCAACATTTCGATATGCACAGCAAGACAACACGTCGATGAAAAATACCGTACCCACCTCCATATTTTTTACTGATGGATCAGTCTTAGAAAACAAATGTGCTGGAGCAGCATTTTATGTCCAAAATTTAAAATAAGAAGTCATTTTTCTTTGGGGTAAATATATCTATATTTACAGCGGAACTAGTCGCTATTATACAAGCGTTGCATGATCTATTAAACCTTATACCTGTATATTTCGAAGTGGTTCTCTTTGTTGATTCAAAATCTGTATAACATGCCTTACAGTCTTTTGATACAGACACAAGACCTGATTTAATTACTGAGGCAAATCATCTAATACATCATTTATGGATAAAAAGTACAGATATCAGTTTATGCTGGATGCCTTCTCACGTTGGTCTTCAGGGCAACGAAGTGGTTGACAGAGCAGCTAAGCAAGGTGCTCACAATTCTGATAATTCTATAGAATTACGTATTAATACTTTCGTAAATGAAGCTTGCAACTTGCTAGAATCAGCCTCTTGATTCATTTTCATGAACATTTCAACGAAACGTTTGTGACACAACAAATGATAAAACTTTCATTCTTCTACATATCATTTGAGATCAATTGTTGCTGTTCATTTTTGTATTCAGCTAAACGCATTGAAAACAAAATATTGTAAAAATGTCAAGTGTATTTGTGGCGAACAATTCACACTGTTTCACTGTTTATTTTATTGCAAATTGCTACTTTCTTTTTTTCACTAAAAATGTTTACACAAGAAAACTATTCTGAAACACATTTTAAAGAAGTGACTTCAGATCAATCTTTGTCAGTTAAAATTTCAGAATCGTTTGTTCACAGTCCTGTTAATGCATTACTCTAAGTTTATGAAGTTTGTACTTTAGTGTTAAATTTTTCCCTTCACATTGATGATGTTAGGCTAGTTGTTAGTGTTAAGTTCTCGTTCCATTTTTTTTATTCTCCCACCTACTTCTGTCTCTTACTCTGTCTCCCCTCTGCCCCCAATCCAACCCGCCCAGCTCTCATCCTGTATCCCCCCCCCCCCCCCCTCTTACCGGTCTAATATTACTCATAGTGAAAAGACGTTAAATCAAAGAACGAACGAACAAATACACTCATAAACACACACACACACACACACACACACACACACACACACACACACACACACACACACACACACACACACACACACACACGCACGCACACACACACACACACACACATACAGATGCACCCACACAGAGAGGCGCACACACAGAGGGACACATACACACACGCTCACAAATGCACACACACACACAGGCACACTCACAGACACGGGCATACATTCACACCCACACAGACACACACAGACACACACACAGACACACATACACACATACAGGCACACACACACACTCACACATGCAGACACATAATTAATGCAACACTCTAACTTTATGCAGTTTGTGTTTTAGTGTTAAAGTTTCCCTTCACATTGTTGAAGTTAATTGTTACTAATGTTAGAGTTGAGATTTCGTTCCATTTTACTATTCTACCACCTATTTACGACTTTTTCCTCTGTCTCCCCTCTACCCCAATCCAATCCGTCCAACTATCGTTCTCCATTTATTTTATGTATACATTTTCTTTCTTCCCCTCCCCCCCTCCCCCGTCTAATATCACTTACAGTGAAAAGACGTTAAATCAAAGAACGAACGAACACAAACACACACACTCACACTCACATACACTCATACTCACACAAGCACACAGAAAGACAGAAACAGAGAGAGAGAGAGAGAGAGAGAGAGAGAGAGAGAGAGAGAGAGAGAGAGAGAGAGGCATACATACACACATACAAACACAAAAAAGAGAAAGAGAGAGACAGAGACAGAGAGACAGAAAGACAGACAGAGACAGAGAGAGAGAGACTGGCCAAACCTTTAAGAAGAAGACATGTTCTACAGGTTTCGTCCTTGGACTTTTAATCCCACAGTCAGCACAATCACAGTCACAGTCAGATCTTGTAGATCCTGAAGAAGACACCTCTCGAAAGAGACGAGGATAACAGGAAACATCCAGACCTTTTGCTTTTGCCAACGATTCTGTTACTACAGTCATTTTAGAGCCAGCCAAATTCTTCACCCATTCGAAACCGGTCGCGTTTTCTACAGCTTCTTCGCGATTTCCACTGTTTGTAAAAAGCCAGATTTTCACTTCAGTCGTAAAATTAGTTCCAGTTTTTTGGTCTGGTTTTCCTTTCTGTGAATTTTGTTCCTGTTCCCATGCAGAGTCTGCAGGTCCCCTCGTACCAAATTGTCCTTTTTCTGAATACTTTTCGTCTACGGAGTGATAGTATCTCTGTGCCTTCTTCGTCTCTCTGTGACTGGTTCTGGAAACTGCAGGACGTTGTGAAAACTTAAGGTCAGCCTTGTCAAACAAGGAAGACATGGAACGATGGTCAACCTGATAGTTTGATACGTAACACACGGTCAGAAGACTGACCAGAATGCAGGTGACAAGCGCTACTATAACACTCCTTCTTGCTCTCATTGTGACGAGAGTGTGTGTTGAACCACGTAGTCTGGTGGATGGCTTTATACACACACACAGACTGCAGTGGGGACTAAATCATAACTTAACCAGTGTTGCATACGGTTAACAGGTATTCGGAATATACTACGATCTGTAACAGGGGTTTAGAATTGAAAAAAGAATCGGAGAGAGACAGAGACAGAGAGAGAGAGGGGGAGACAGAGAGAGAGAGAGAAAGAGAGAGAGAGAGAGACAGAGTGAGAGAGAGATGGGGAGAGAGAGGGAGAGAGACAGAGAGAGAGAGAGGGAGAGAAAGGGAGAGAGAGAGGGAGATAGAGGGAGAGAACTCAGAACTCAGAAAATGTTTATTGTACATCGGCCTTAGGCCACAATACATGCATGGGAAAGGGGAGGGGAGGAGATCAGGTTTTCTTATACATTCATACAAGTTATACTATCAAACTGCAGTGAACTCTGTCACATTGTCCCCTTCTATCGTTTACCGTCACAAAAGCTGGGATTCATTCATCTTTGCATTTACAGTAGTCCTTTCATTTGTATTCTAGTCCATATTCCTTAACTGGCCAGCTAAGAATATTTGTCACTAACCGCATCTATATCATCCATCCAACTGTCAATTTTAAAATAACTGGCTATCAGACAAACAAACCATTCAATTAGTGCACAGATCTGACGTTTCTTGTACCCTTCAGTGATCATACAGTTGATCAATACATTCAACCACAGCTACTTGACATAAACAATCAATCCATCAATCGATCAACCAACCAACCAATCAATCAATCAGTCAACCAATCAATTAACCAATCAATCAACTGATTTACCAATTGATCAATCAAATAATCCGCCATTCAGCCCTTGAATCAACTGACAAATCAGCTTTCAATTGACTGGGTCAGATGCATCATCCAACTGCACAATCGATATCACGTCAGTAACAATCACTTCACGTAATCACTCCCTCACTCACTCAATCAATCGATCAATCATTTAACCAGTTAATCAGTCACCCAGTGACTTAATCGACCAGAAAACCTAGAATTTAACTGAGTTCAATATATCAATTTGCAATCGTTACTTCAAATAACGCGAATCAATCATCCATACATTCCATAATTCAATCACTGATCGATCAATAGCTAAAACCATCAATCTATAAATCGATCAGTCGGTGAGCCACCCATCAATTAACAAATTATATAATCATTCCGTTGTCAGCTAATCATGCGTTAAGTTTATCGATTTATTCATCAGTGTATCTAAACCAATCAATGGAATTAATGTACAATGAAATGAACCAAGAAACAAATGACATAAGAGCAATTCGACCCCAAAACATCGGTTAAATGGCAAAAACAAACATTCATAATGCCAATCAATTAATCAGACTAATCGCAGATCAGTCACTCATTTACCAAAACAATTGACATTGAGACAATACCAAATGATCATTCAATGCATATTTAGCACTTCGTGCATCTTTTAGTTCAGAGATAACTCAATCTTCGGCGGTCAGCAATGGTTCAGGCCATAGACTGAATTGAAGGTTATGTATAAACGCACATACACACATACACATGTAGTCGGTTAAATGGCAAAAACAGACATTCATAATGCCAATCAATTAATCAGACTAATCGCAGATCAGTCACTCATTTATCAAAACAATTGACATTGAGACAATACCAAATGATCATTCAATGCATATTTAGCACTTCGTGCATCTTTTAGTTCAGAGATAACTCAATCTTCGGCGGTCAGCAATGGTTCAGGCCATAGACTGAATTGAGGGTTATGTATAAACGCACATACACACATACACATCTATATACACGCACACATACATAATCACTCATAGATATATACACACATAGATATATACATATGTATCCACACATATACATAATGTAAATACTATCACCTATATATGCACATAAGTACACCAACGTCAACGTGAATACACAGGCACATATGCACATGTGTGTCTATATGGGCACCCCTTTCATATTCAAATAAAAAAAAAAAATTATCTTTACAATTGAAATTAAGTATTGTCTGAAATTCTAGTGCTAGTATCTACATAACTATTTAGTTTTCTTCTCCTTTTAACAAGAGAGAGAGGGAGATAGAGGGAGAGAGAGAGGGAGGGAGAGACAGACAGAGACAGAGAGACAGAGAGAGACGGAAAGAGAGAGGGGGAGTAGAGAGTGAGAGAGAGAGAGAGACAGAGAGAGGTAGAGAGAGAGACAGAGACAGAGAGAGACAGAGAGAGAGAGAGGGGGGGGGTAGATAGATAGAGAGAGAGAGAGAGGGAGATAGAGGGACAGAGAGAGACAGACAGAGAGAGAGAGAGAGAGAGAGAGACAGAGAGAGAGAGAGAGAGAGAGAAAGAGATTGACTCAGACTCAGAATTGTTAATGAACATCAGCCTCAGGCTACAATACAAACACATGGACTAAATGGGGAAAAAGGATCCCATACATATTTCATACGAGGGTACTTTCCAGTAGAATGAGAGCAGAGCAGCGAACTTATCGTCAAAAAAATAAAAATAAAAAAAAGTATTCATTTCATCTGTTCGAAGTATTCACCTCCTGCTGACACGCACTTCTGCATTCCCTCGATACTAGGGTGTGATTTATAAAGATACATCATTTCAAGTCAGTGTCTGACAGGGCCTTGACATACACTGTCAGAACCGTAAGACGGATCAAAGATGAATAACGAAATTTGGCACAGAATTACATCATAGACGGACGTTTTCTGTGACATAATTTTCCGTTTTCTGTAAATGTGTTTTCAAGCTGTACAGACGTGGTCTCATTCTACTGGAAAGTACCCTCGCACAAACACACATACACATGTATTTCGATACAATACATATAAATGCACATATAATAATAATAATAATAATAATGAAGCATTTGTATAGCGCACTCCTCCAACAAGATGCCAGAGCTCTGTGCACTTAACAGACGTTATCATAAGCAGCAATCCATGATAGACAAGCAACAGTGATGTACAAATCAAGTCAAAATTAAAAATAGTGATAGATAACACATTGGTAACTTGTTATAAAAAAACCTAAGCAACATTAAGTTAAGGATAAAGGATCACACACACACACACATACATACACACACACACACACACACACACACACACACACACACACACACACACATACACACACGCGCGCGCGCGCGCGCATAGACACAGACACACATACACACGCACTGATTCAATCACTCACTCACTCACATACACACATACAAACCTGAACACAGATATACATACACAAGAGATTAATTATACAATCATTACTAAATAACATGTCACTTAATAAACAACACGAAGCAGCACACGAGACAGCCAAATAAGCTAGACATTAAAGGGTAGGCCAGAAGAATTTAAAGGTTATAGTATTTCTTGAAAAGGTGTTTTCAGAGCTTTTTTGAAAGACGGAGTTGATGAGATTTCTCTAATTTCACGTGGAAGGGAATTCCATGTTTTGGGGGCTGCAAAGGAGAAAGAACGTTGTCCAAAGGTAGCAGTTCTGACATGAGGAACGTTAAGTATTTTTGAATCAGAAGAGGAACGAAGTTGACGTGATGGTGTGTATACAGAGAGAAGGTTTGAGAGGT
>CM060313.1:70600798-70688298 GCA_030674185.1 Monoplex corrugatus
GATGCGCCTCCCGAGCACATCCCAGAGGTGTTCAATTGGGTTCAGGTCAGGTGAGCACGCTGGCCAGGCCATACGGACGACTTCATGCTGCTCCAGGAAGTCGGTCACAAGGCGTGCTCGATGCGCAGGTGCATTGTCGTCCTGGAAGATGGCGCCTTGACCAAGGTCCACAAGCGCAGGCAGTGCCACGGCCGCCAGAACCTCGTCCCGGTACCGGACCCCGTTCAGGATGCCGTCAATGGGGAGCAGGGGGGTCCGGGTACCACGGCTCATGCCACCCCACACCATCACCGACCCGCCGCCGTACCGGTTATGCTCTTGGACAGTGGCGTCAGCGAACCTCTCCCCTTGACGTCGCCACACCCGAGCCCGGCCATCGTTAAAGGTCAGGGTGAACCTGGACTCATCCGAAAACAAGACCCGGGCCCACTGTTGCCTTGTCCAGGTCACGTGCTCCCTGGCCCAGGTCATGCGGCGCACTCTGTTGACCAGTGACAGCACGGGTCGGACGGCCGGTCTCCGTGACCTCAAGTTTGCCTCATGTAGCCGTCTTCTCACCGTGCTGCAGCTGATGTTAGCACCTGTTGCGTCCCTCAGCTGACCCCTCAAGGTCACCGCAGTGGATGCCCTTTCCCTCAGGACGGAGAGGGCAAGGTAGCGGTCTTGCTGTCTTGTCGTTACTCTGGGTCGACCCGTGTGACGCCTTTCCTGGACTGCTCCAGTCTCATTGAAGCGCTCCAGCAGTCTCTGGATTGTGGAATGCGACACTTCAAGTCGTCTAGCAACTTCCCGCTGCGCTAGGCCTTCATCAAGCAGAGCGAGGGCTCTCCCCCGCTGCTCATCCGTCATCCGTCGTCTTGCAAGCATGGTTAAAACGAACCAAGAACGGGTCCTTTTTATCCTCGTCTGCGGGCAACTTTGGCTGGAGTAGTGTTCAAAAAGGGCTTGCCTTGCACGTGCAAAGCGAATTTTGTCGCTACCTTGCCTGCGTCGTCAGAGAGACCCTGCTGAAGATTCGACAATTTCGTGTGGAAATTGTCTTCCTTGGGCCGCCCATTGCAAATCGGCAAATCCCCAAACACGTGCCAAAAGGAAACTGCAATGTTGTCTGAGCTCTTATCCATTCAGTTACGGCAACGAATTGGAGAAAAGAGTAAGAGAAAATAGGTTATTTCTCCTTTCAAAAATTGACTCAAAAACGTTCCTGGCCCTTCAATAATGACGTGTAGTATATATGACACCACAGTGTGAAGGGATCCAACAAAAAGTAACTTGAGTATTATTTGTTATTAAGCAATGAATTAGAAATTTTATCTCAAATATTAACGTACTATTTACTTTACATTCTCAACTTTTCAGGGATTGTAATGCAGATTTCGTATCTGTACATAAAAGGATACTAAACAAAGTTATGGGTAGATCTACTACATATTCAGTGCCATTAGGATGGCTACTAATTCAGAAGTAAGCCTTTTTTACTTTTAATTTTGGAATTACAAACCCAGCACCAGCTTCACCATCATCTAGAACAGAGCTATCAGCAAATGTTTTCAAGTAATGTAAATATTTTGTATGTCGACGTGACAGAAGGTCAGTTGTTAACAAGTGTGGATTAATATCTTTTCTCAAGTCATTATCAGTGTAGTTGATATCAAAAGTTGCATTGGACAATTCCCAGATGGGAAGAGGACAACATATCATTTTATGTGAAACTTTGTTGGGTACTACGTGGGAAATTTGGAATAGCTCATTTGTGTAAGTGGATACTGTTTCTTGTGCCCTTAGTGTTCTTGCTGTCTTGGGGAAATGGATATCAGACCGAATTTTAAATTTCGTATCGGCATAATTAGCTACTGTACTTGCTCTAACTATATATTTAGCAGTTTATAACCTCCTCCAATTTTCCAAAGGAAGGATGCCGGATGTTTTGTATACTTCTTGAGTTTTTGTATTCACATGTACCCCAAGAGCACATTTAACAGCTTTACTATCTAAGCTTTGAAATCTTTTTTCAAATAGCGCTTTGGAGCTGAAAAATAGACCTCTTGGCCATAAGCCAACTTCGATCTGACTAAAGCTGTTACAAGATGTAATGATGTTTTAGTGTCCTGTCCCCATGACTGTTTACTAATAATTCTTTTTATTAAGTTATAGTTTTTCATAGCTTGATATAACACTGTAAACTAGAAGTCAAGTTTACTCCCAGAAAATTCACCTGAGTAGCATTTTTCAGTTCCTCATTATCAACGGTACCTCTTTAGGACCGAGACTATTATTAAACAGCATCACGTGTGTCTTTTCATTGGCTATTTCTAGACCGTTAACCGTCAGATAAGTAGAACTATGAATAATTTCACGCTGATAGACCTTTTTAATGTAGTTTATTTCTCAAGGGAAGTCTTCCTTTTCAATGAAACAGTATCGAAATCGCTGTATCTTCAGCTCACTGAGCTAAGTTTACATTGTTTGAGACTTGTGTTGGCAGGTCAGAGATCAAAATATTAAATAATAAAGGAGATATTACGGAACCCTGCGGAATTCCTATGTTTACAGATCATTTTTCAGAGTATGTATTATCTATCTTAATGACTATACTTCGGTCACTTATAGATACTTTGATAAAATTATAAAGATTACCATTGAGAACAATGTGTTTTAATTTCAACAAAAGTCTCGCATACCAGACTTGGTCGTACGCTCTTTTTAAGATCAAAAAAGGTAGCTAAGACATATTTTTTCTTTTAGCAAACTGATTTTTTATTTGAGTTGTTAACTTGACTAAATGGTCTGATGTTGACCTTTTTGAAACCCAGATTGCTTAATAGATTTTTTTTCTCACTAAAGTAAGCCCGTCGATTCAATATAATTTTTTCCATTAGTTTTGAAACATGGGATGTAAGCGAGATAGGTCTTTAACTACCTGGATCAGAGAGGGGTTTATTAGCTTTTGGTATAGGTAATACAATTGAAGTTTTCCAAATGTCAGGTATGCGACCACCTTCCCAGCATTTTACCATGATATTGTGTAAGTATTCAATCCATTCCTCTGGTGAATGAGTTAAAAGTGTATATGAAACGCCATCCAGTCCTACAGCCGATGTTTTGTTGTTCAACGAGAGAAGGGCATCTTTAAGTTCTTGTAACGTAATTTTTGAATTTATGTGCGTGTGACCTGGGGGGGGGGGGGGGGGGGATCCCAGTATTCTTCTGATTCTTCAATTCTCCGTCTTTTCCCCGTTATTGGTATAGACAAGCTACTGGAATTACTTGCTCTCGAAAAAAAAACTGTACAAATTTCTTGGCTTTCTCAGAAGACGAAGGAAATGCTTTGTCTTTAATCTTAATAGGAAACTGGGGTAAATGAAAACCATTTTTCATTTCTTTGACCTTATTCTAAATTTTAGGAAGATCTTTAGGCCCGGAAATTTGTTGAGAGCAAAATTCTGATAGGCATTTGTTGGTAAGAATGCTTTTCATCTTCTTGAATGCTGTTTTTGCTTGGCCGATTCTGCTGGTTATTTCTGATGTGCATCTGCCGTCTGGTGAGATGAGCGTTCCCAGATATTTAAACTTATCAACCTGAATAATGCACACACTCGTAAATGTTTACGTATGTAAGAAGGTTGTGTGTATGTGTGCATGCATGCATATAAAACAAGGGAAGCCAGTGGCAGCTATGGGGTAACTTACAATGCAGCCCACCTTTCACACACTTGCCTACAACGAATTTCTGGCAACAACGAACTCTTTTGTTTCTCTTGTCTTTCCCTCTCGTAAAATACGGTCTCATCATCATCATCATCATCAGGTGCCTTGCCGCATGGCGTTGGCGACCATGGACTTCCAACCATCTCTATCTCTCGTTGCCCCCAGCATCTCCCCCACCCTCGTCATCCCCAGCCACTCTGCAAGTCCGTCCAGCATTCTCTCCCTGGGTCTACCTGGTGCTCTCTTTCCCTCCAGCTTCCCCGTTGTGACCAGGTGCTCCAAATCTCCCTTCCTCATAAACTGGCCTATAAATGTTGCTTGTCTTTTCCTAATCTTCCTTATGAGTGATCTACTTGTGTCTGCCTCCATCAAGACTGTCTCGTTTGTTTTCTTTGCTGTCCATGGAACTCTCAACAAATACGATCTACACTGAACAAAATCTGCTATATCGTGCATAACTAATTCCCCTTTGTACTAACGAGATGTTGTTTCTTAAAGGCCAAGCTTGCTATGTATGTTTTTGCCCTACAATGAAAATTGCGCTGGGTATTGGTACAGCTGCCCAGTGCCATAAATCTACACTGTGTTTGTAGTACAGCACTCAGCGTATTCTGAAAGATTTCTTCAAGCTCCATTGAAAACTGGGTCAGCCACTTGTCCTCTTCGGTGATGTGTGTGTGTGTGTGTGTGTGTGTGTGTGTGTGTGTGTGTGTGTGTGTGTGTGTGTGTGTGTGTGTGTGTGTGTGTGTGTGTGTGTATGTGTGTGTGTGTGATGTGTGTGTGTGTGTGTGTGTGTGTGTGTGTGTGTGTGTGTATGTGTGTATGTGTGTTCGTTCTTTGATTTAATGTCTTTTCACTATAAGTGATATTAGAGGGGGGAGAGGGGAGGGGGAATAAAATGAATAAACAAATTAAAATGTAGAACAATAGTTGGACGGGTTGGATTGGGGCAGAGGGAAGACAGTAAAAAGACATTAGGTGGGAGAACAGAAAAATGGAACGAGAACTTAACACTAACAATTAAATTCAACAATGTGAAGGGAAATTGTAACATAAAACAGTTAAAGTAATGCATTAACAGGACTGTGAACTAATGATTCTGAAATTTTAACTAACAAAGATTGATCTGATGTAACTTTTTGGAAATGAGTTTCAGAATGCTTTTCTTGAGTAAACATTTTCGGTAAAAAAAAGAACGTAGCATTTTGCAGTAGAATAAACAGTGAAACAGTGTGAATTGTTCGCCGCAAATACACTTGACATTTTTACAATATTTGTTTTCAATGCGTTTAGCTGAATACGAAAACGAACAGCAACAATCGATCTCAAATGATATATGGACGAATACTGCAATTTTTTGCATATATTTTGAACGGTAGGTTTTATCATTTGTTGTGACACAAACTGTTCATTTAAATGTTCATGAAATCGAGTCCATGAGGCTGATTCGAGCAAGTTGCAAGCTTCTTTTATGGAAGTATGAACATGTAATTCTATAGCATTATCAGAATTCTGGGCGCCTTGCTTAGCTGCTCTGTCAACTACTTCGTTGCCGTGAAGACCAACGTGAGAAGGCACCCAGCATAAACTGATATCTATACCTTTGACCCTTAAACGATGTATAAGATGATTTGCCTCAGTAATTAAATCAGGTCTTGCGTCGGTATCAAAAGACCGTAAGGCACATAATACAGATTTTGAGTCAACAAAGAGAACTACTTTGAAAGATATGGGTTTAAGATTTACAAGATAATGCAATGCTTGATTAATAGCGACTAATTCCTCTGTAAAGATAGATATGTTTGCCCCAACGAAAAATGACTTTTTATTTTAAATTTTGGAGCATAAAATGCTGCTCCAGCACATCTATTTTCTAAGACTGATCCATCGGTAAAAATATGAAGGTGGGTACGGTATTTTTCATCGATGTGTTCTCTTGCTGTGGATATCTAAATGTTGAAGTTTTCAGATTTCTTAGCGTCTGTATAATCAATATCAAAAGAGGCTTTTAGCATTTCCCGTGTAGGGATAGGTGTTGTTGATGGTGTCTCAGCTATTTCATCCAAATTCATGTTAGACTGTTTGACCAAGTCAGACACGTAAGTTGCAACAGTCATATGTGATGAAATGCTTTTTGCTCGCTCTTAATTGTCCGTTTGTGAAGTAGTTCTAACTGCAAATTTCGCTGTCGCTAGCTCACGATAGTTGTTCAGAGGCAGAATTCCGGCAACTTTGTACGTTTCCAGATTAGAGGCATGAGTAGGGACACCTAGAGCAATTTTAATACTTTTGCAGACTAAGCTTTGTATCTTCTTTAGTAAATATTTTGGTGCACTGAAGAACACTTCTTGCGCATAGGATAATTTAGATCGTACAAGTGCTGTTGATAGGTAAATTAGTATGTTCGTATCCATTCCCCAAGGTAATCGGCTTATTATCTTTAGAAAATTTAGAGCTTTTCTTGCTTTTGTTGAAATATGAAAATGGACATTCCAGTTTAATTTCGAAGTCATAAAGACTCCCAGAAATTTTACAACCTGTTTGTAATGTAACACTGATATATGGAAGAATACTGCAATTTTTTTACAAACATTTTGAAATAAAAGTTTTATCGTTTGTTGTGACACTTTGTGTGTTTGTGTGTGTGTGTGTGTGTGTGTGTGTGTGTGTGTGTGTGTGTGTGTGTGTGTGTGTGTGTGTGTGTGTGTGTGTGTGTGTGTGTGTGTTGTGTTGTGGTGTGTGTGTGTATGTGCGTGGTGTGTGTGTGTGTGTGTGTGCGTGTGTCGTGTGTGTGTGTGTGTGCGAGCGTGTGTGTGTATGTGTTCGTGTTCGTTCTTTAATTTAACGTCTGTTCACAATGAGTGATATTAGACGGGGAAAAAAATGGAGGATGGGAGATGGGCGATTTGGATTGGGGGCAGAGGGGAGAATGAGTATGAGACATGAGTAAGCGGGTAAATATAAAAATGGAACAATATCTTAACACTACCAATTAACATTAACAATGCGAAGGGAAAATTTAACGCTAAAGTACAAACTTCATAAACTTAAAGCAATACATTAACAGGACTGTGAACCAATGATTCTGAAATTTTAACTGACAAAGATTGATCTCGCGTTGTGTGTATGTGTGTGTGTGTGTGTGTGTGTTTGTCCTGTGTGTGTGTGTGTGTGTGTGCGTGCGTGCGTGCGTGCGTGTGTGTGTGTGTGTGTGTGTGCGTGTGTGTGTGTGTGTGTGTGTGTGTGTGTGTGTGTGTGTGTGGTGTATGTCGTGAGTGTGTTGTGTGTATTCGTTCGTTCTTTGATTTAACGTCTTTTCACAATGAGTGATATTAGACGTGGGGAAAAAAAATGGAGGATGAGAGTTGGGCGGGTTGGATTGGGGGCAGAGGGGAGACAGAGCAAGAGACATAAGTAGGTGGGAGAATAAAAAATGGAACAAGAACTTTACACTAATAATTAACATCAACAGTGTGAAGGGAAAATTTAATACTAAAGTACAAACTTCACAAAATTAAAGTAATGCATTAACAGGACTGTGAACCAATGATTCTGAAATCTTAACTGACAAAGATTGATAAGAAGTTACTTCTTTAAAATGGACTTCAGAATAGTTTTCTTGTGTAAACATTTTTGGTAAAAAACAATAAAAAACAAAAACAAAAACAAAGCATTTTGCAGTAAAATAAACAGTGAAACAGTGTGAATTATTCGCCGCAAATACACTTGACATTTTTGCAATATTTTGTTTTCAATGTGTTTAGCCGGATACGAAAATGAACAGCAACAATCGATCCCAAATGATATATGGAAGAATACTGCAATTTTTTTTACATACATTTTGAAATAAAAAGTTTTATCGTTTGTTGTGACTGTGTGTGTGTGTGTGTGTGTGTGTGTGTGTGTGTGTGTGTGTGTGTGTGTGTGTGTGTGTGTGTGTGTGTGTGTTGTGTTGTGGTGTGGTGTGGTGTGGTGTGGTGTGTATGTGCGCGTTGTGTGTGTGTGTGCGTGTGTCGTGTATGTGTGTGCGTGCATGCGTGCGTGCGTGCGTGCGTGTGTGTGTGTGTGTATGTGTGTGTGTGTGTGTGGTGTATGTCCTGTGTGTGTGTGTGTGTGTCTGCGCGCGTGTGACACAAAAGTGTTAAGAAAATTTCGCTTCTGTTTCTGGGTCAATCTTTACCAAACCATAAACCTAAGCTGTGGTTCATCAGGGAGGCGTCGGCGAATACATCATCATCATCATCATCAGGTGCCCTGCCACAAGGCGTTGGCGATCATGGACTTCCAACCATCTCTATCTCTCGTTGCCCCTAGCATCTCCCCCACCCTCCTCGTCTCCAGCCACTCTGCAAGTCCGTCCAGCATTTTCTCCCTGGGTCTACCTGGTGCTCTCTTTCCCTCAGCTTTCCCGTTGTGACCAGGTGCTCCAAATCCCCCTTTCTCATAAAATGGCCTATAAATGTTGCCTGTCTTTTCCTAATCTTCCTTATGAGTGATCTGCTTGTGTCTGCCTCCATTAAGACTGTCTCGTTTGTTTTCTTTGCTGTCCATGGAACTCTCAACATTCTTCTTAGAAACCACATCTCGGCTGCCTCAATCTTGTTCTGGCTTTGCTTGTTGACTGTCCACGCCTCACATCCGTACAACAGTATTGGTTCTATATAACATTCAAGAACTATCTTCCTGATGTTAATTGATAGGCATTTGTTGGTAAGAATGCTTGTCATCTTCTTGAATGCTGTTTTGGCTTGGCCGATTCTGCCGGCTATTACTGATGTGCATCTGCCGTCTGATGAAATGATCGTCGCTTTCTATTTCTAGTATATTCACAAGGTTTTGTAGGTCCCTTTCATTTTCTGCAATTAGTACGGTGTCATCTGCATATCGAATGTTGTTTATAATTTTCCCTCCAACCTTTAATCCAGGGTCTTCTTCTAGGTTTCTCATGACGTTTTCGATGTAAAGATCTGGTGACAAAACACAACCCTGTCTGACTCCTCTTTTAATATTTTGGAAAGAGCTTACATTGTTTTCTATTCTCATTGCAGCGAATACACGAGTTTAAAAAAGTCGTGGCTCCAAGGTCAAGGTCACACGATTTCAAAACATGCCTAAGATCAGCATTCTTTGAAGGTGGTGTGTAAAGTTGTAAAGGTCACTTTCTCTGGAACTCCTGACAATGATTAACTTGTCCGTTGTCACTTTCTCAACAGTCTTGTCATTGTCCTCGCTTCTGTGTAGTCCCATTTTAGCTGACGCTTGTTCAAGGCCACAGTGACCTTAAAAACTACCAAATCTGGATGTTCTGTAATAATTCTTTTTTTGTATACAAAGGGAGATTTTTAGAGTGGCTTGATCATCTTGTTTTCTTTCTATATTCACATTTATAAAGTCCATTACATTTTTGCATTTGTTGGAAGAGATTTTCGCGTGTTTTTGTTTGTTTGTTTGTTGTTGTTGTTGTTGTTGTTTACGGTACGAAATGCACACGGTGGTAGAGAACACTTAGTCGTGGTTCCACACGCACCTCATACATCTTTTCACACTTACCTGTAGCTAGGAACATGTTAGGAAAAGTGTTGGGGTTTTTTGCTGTTTTGTTTTGTGTTTGTTTTATTGTTATTGTTGTTATTGTTTTTGTTGTTGGTGGTGGGGTGATGATGGTGGTGGTGGTGGTGGTGCTGTTGTTGTTGTTGTTGCTGCTGCTGCTGTTGTTGTTTTGTAATTGTTGTTGCTATTGTTGCTGTTATTGTTGTTGTTGCTGTTGTTGTCGTTGGTATTGTTGTCGTCGTTGTAGTTGTTTTTGTTGTTATTGTTACTGTTGTTGTAGATATTGTTGTCGTTGTTGTTTTGTTTTGTTTTGTACGTTTCCAAGGCAAGAATCCAGTAAACACAAACTTTGTCACATACACTGGAAAGATACAAGCTATGACGTCGGACATACGCAAAAAACCCCAAAAAAAAGATAAATAAATAAATAAATAAATAAATTAAAAAAAATAAATAAACACACACACACACAAAATATGATCTGAAAATGATAAATCCACAAACGCGTCGAAGGTATTGAAATAGAATTATCTGTTCAGTAGGCCTGCATACTGAACCACAGCTGCACTATAACATCTTAGATTAACCCAAGTTAAAACTCAACCAAACTGATCATAACAAATGTAAGGCAACACTCAGTAAAGAAATTAAACAGGCGTACCTCCTTTGCGAACGTAGGGTAATACGAAATCCAAAACAAGTGTGACTGCCCGCGTTCAAGCAAACAGGAACCAGCAACAACAAAACCACAAAAACAACAACTACAAAAAACCCCAACAACAACAAAAAATGAACGCGTATTTAATACAACAAGACAAGACAGCCGCAAATTTTCGGCCACCTGGCCTTTGTCAAGCCTGTCGATATTGTGTAACCCCGAAAGAAAACTGGTCATGGTTTCTCACCGAGACAAAGACGGAATTAGTTACTGCTAAATTCCTTTTCTCCCACTGGACGAAGCAACAGGAAAGTTTCAGTCTTTTTCTCCTCATCTTTTTTTTTTAAATTTGTATTTTGGTGTTTGTTCGTTTGTGATCTTACGTTTACGCTTGACAAAGGCCAGTTGGCCGAAAATTTGCGCCTGTCTTGTCTGGTTGTATTAAATACACGTTCTGATTCTATTTTCGTGTTTTTCTGGTTACTAAAGTTGGATCGAAAGATTATGCACCAAAGCATTACTGACAAAAATTATATGATTGTATGTCTTTGATTTTTGAAGAGAGAGTATGTCTTTGATTTTTGACGAGAGAGCAATAAATAAATAAATAAATATATAAAATTTCAATAAATAACTAACTAAACAAATCCTAAATGAATAAATAAGTAGATAGATAAATAAATGAATACATTTAAAAAAAAAAAAAAAAACTTCGATAAATGGTCCAATACCCCGACCCTGTCATCAGCATTGTAGCACACGCTTTTGAGTTTCGCACCAGCTGGTCCGATACTGAAGCAGGAGTTATTTTCATGTTTGACCTTTAAAACAACACGTAACAAAACAGACAGCAGTTTAGAACCACCACTGCTTATTGTTGAGGAAATCCAACTATATACTGCTTTTTGCGTTTTTTTGGTGTGTTTTTTTTTTTTCGTCCTACCCAGAGTTGGGCGTGCTATGGGCTCATTGAGAAGACTGGGACCACAGTCGAGTCTCACCCACTTCACGCATGCTCAAACCTTCTGACCAGCCCCCACAGGTGTATACATCTCTCAGCCTGTCTAATTAGCACCAAGATATGTCATCATAGTAGGTGTCATGATAGTAAGTGTAGAGTTCAGCCTTGTCACGCAGTTTCAATCCCTAAAAAGGTACAAAGGTAACCTCCCTGGGTGCGATGATCCTAAACAGAAATAAATTTTTAAAAAAACAACCTTGTTGCCTATGATTGTTTCACCCACCACTGTTTTAAAAATAAAGCAGATGGGGTTTGTATCATGCTAAAATCTGCAGCGTCATTTCAACACAGGAAGTAGATGTATAGGCCAATGCAAAACATCTGCATTATATTTTGAGAAAAAGAATACTCCAGCTATTGTTCTGCGCTTATCTGTACACGTTCATCATCATTACCAGTACTGTTGACTATCGGAGCGCAGCGGTAACCCTTTGTGTTATTGTCATTGTTACTGTTATTGTTGTTTAAAGCCCAGCCCACTGCGTAGAGCCATATCAGGGCTACAACCGCTTCAAAACACACAAAACTTCAACAGGAAAAAAAAAAAAAAAAAAAGGAAAGAGAATTAAGTACACATATCAATGCATTCACGCACATAATCTAAGGACATGCCCCCGGCGTTGACCATTCCGCCCATTTTATCGCACAGGGGATTTAAAAAAACACCTGAATACAAATTTAAGCATACCTAAGGACACCAAAAGATACCTGAAAACGGGCATAAGTTACAAAAAAAATGCTTCTGCATATCTCATCTCCCTACAGCTAAAAATGCACTTAATACATGTATCCAATTATCAATCCTAAGAAAAAGTACGTAAGACTTTATCAAACACATACAGGTGAATGGATCAGCAAGGCAGAAAATGAAAAGAAGAAATGACAGAAAGCAAAAGAGCAAGGCAGAAACAAAGAGAGTGACAGAAAAGAGGAAATTTCTAGCACAGACTTCCAGAAGATGGGGATACTATTTATACTGAAAGAGCCCCCGGCATCCCCACGGGGACCCTTTGTGTTACCCTATGGGTATAGGCACATGTGTTTTCGCAGTGCAACCCAACAGGGGGCTGGAGAAGTCAAGCCATCACTGCCCAGAGCGAGTAGCTCTTAGAAGCTTCTATCAAATGATGTTAATCATATAGACAGCAATCAATCGCTGGCTACCCGAGGCAAGTGGTTTTCATATGAAGCTTATCAGGATGCTGGTAATGGCAATTTACCGAACATTACCATTTTACTGATATTTAGTGAATTAATGTTTCTGATGGTACAACAGATTCTCAAAAATGAATGTGCTTTTGCAAGCTCAGATGCCAAGCATAGATAAACTGTCAACACAGTCTCAGCTGAGATGGTCTGGACATCTCGTGCGCATGCAGGACAACAGGCTTTTAAAGCAGCTCTTATACGATGAACTGACAAAGGGCCATTGACCAAGAGGACGGCCAAAGCTTCGCTACAAAGACACCCTGAAAAAAATCCCTCCAGAAATGTGACATTGACGAAAAACAATGGAAAATCATGGCCACAAACAGGTCTGAATGGAGGCAAGCTATTGGCAAAGGAACAGCAGCTTATGAAAATGAAAAACAAAGCAGCCAAGTGGAAAAGCGTACAGCAATAAGCCCGAACTAACTGCAGAACGTTCCATTGAGTGTCCAGTATGTGGCCGCCTGTGTGCATCAGATTTTGGCTTGAGATCCCACATGAGGGTACACAAATAAAGTGCTAGGTTGGATTTTACGGACTACGATAGTCGACCCCCCCCCCCTCTCTCTCTCTCTCTCTCTCTATATATATATATATATATATTATGTAGATGTTTGTGTGTTTGTGTTGTGTGTGTGTGTGTGTTGTATACATGTATAAATATATAATATATACATATAATGTTTCTGATCACAACAAGGGTTATATATTCACCCCATAGAGTGAGCCCAAAAGAACTTACACTCTATGCCCCACCCCACTCCATTCACATCCCCCCTTTTTTCCCCAAATGGAAGACATTTTCTAAGAGTGTTATGACATTAGACTTTACGTCATTGTATGATGACGTCACTTATCTTTGTTACGATTCCTGCCTGCTGGAACTACTCTGTTGGCTTCTTTCATCACGATAACTTCAGGTCTTGGAACTATGGTGCCAGAAACAAACTTCCCATCAGTTTTAGAAGCAGGCAGGAACTCACTGAAGTTCGATCACATGAAAAATGTATACACTGGTGAAGTGATTTCATTTCTCTCCAGGGCTGTTGACGAAACGAGATCTATATCTTAATCAACGTAATCTTTAAACATGACACTTCCAATTCGATACAAGGCAGTTTGTGTCTTCCAGGAGCTTTGGTGTTCCAGTTTACAGACATCAAACCGTATTTTGTATTGAAAAGAACTTTGTTGTTTTTCTGGACTGATTTTTTTTTTCCTATTAAAACCAAACAAACAAACAGTGTACTGAAACGTCGCAGATTGGTGTTTATGTCAGACGGGGAATTGAAGACATACTCAGCACATTGCTGTGTTGATTTCTAATGAAGAAACTTCTATTATCTTTTTGCTAATACTAGTATTACTACCGGTACTAAAGATGTTGCGGC
Source organism: Monoplex corrugatus (assembly GCA_030674185.1). Classification (NCBI taxonomy): domain Eukaryota; kingdom Metazoa; phylum Mollusca; class Gastropoda; order Littorinimorpha; family Ranellidae; genus Monoplex; species Monoplex corrugatus. Next base: position 70,614,336 of record CM060313.1, read on the forward strand.
GAGAATTGTGTCTGAAGGTAACTGTTGAAAAGAAAATAGCTGTGTTAGACGAAAGACAAAGGGGATAAAAGGCTTGAAAAGAAGACGATCTGATTGAGAGAGAAGAGAGAAAGAAAAAAAAAACTGTTGGAAAAAAAATCGACTGATAACAATAAAAGTAATAAGCCGTGTGCCTGGCTCCCGCGCCTACGTGTTGTCACCATGTCAGCGCGTGCTTCCCTTGACCCGAAACTCAAGGCGTTGGCCTTAGGAACGGACAGCCCCAGCACCATCAAAACCTTAGACTCCCACAACAGCGAGGCTTCCTTAACTCCCAGCCCATGTCCCAAGAAGATTACGATGACACAGATACCATCCAAAGGGTCAGCGAAGAAGAAGACACCCGACCATCCTGCCCCAAGGACGGAGAAAAACCCAACGACCTGCTGCAGAGAATCTACGCGCTTTGGCCCACCAGCTCACCAAATCCTACCGGCCTCACTCCATCCGTCAGCCGGGGACCACCGCCGATTGCAACCTGCAACTGATGAGAGACTTTGAGAACCGACGCAAAACGCTGAAAAGTGCACGTGGAAAGACGCGGGCAGCAGGCATAGTGGTGGAAGCCGTTTTGTACATGGACAAAGTGTCATCAATGTCACCATCACGCGTCAATTCGTCTCGGACACGCAATTAGATCTATAGTGGACAAGAAGAGAGAAATCTGTGTGACACGGACAGGGATCTAATATGTATGGCTGTTGTCACACATGCGACCGCATCTCAAACTGAACCGGCCATTGCTTGGTTGATGTTCTGGTTGCTGCGGCAGACATCTTGCTTATGTTTATGTATGAACCATGACATGAGAGAACGGAGTCACATGGTCGAAAACTTAAAACTAATAATGGTAGTAATATCCACCTCGTGCATGTCATCATGTATACATATTCTGTCTTATCTCCTGGTAAGTCTGGAAGCGCATTGCCCCCCAACCCCCCCCCCCCCTCCCCCCATAAGTGCGTCCAGTTGTTCCGACAGCTAGATCTAACCCGCATTTTTTCGTACTATTTTCTCAGCAGTTTTGTCCAGAGTGACATGAAGAAATGTTGCAACATGCCTCTTTCGGTCATGTTACTCTGTTCCTTCGGGTCACAGTTGATACATACGCATGAGCAAGATGTCTGCTGCATCAACCAAAATATCAACTAATCACCGGCCAGTTCGGCTTGAGATTCAGTCGCACGTGTTGTCACAGATCACAGCTCAGCTTGGTTGTCACACAGGGGATGTATTTCAACATTAGAAAATAATCGCCTTGTGTGATAAAGAAGTATGCGGTCTCCAGCTGAGGGATTTAACTTTGAAAAACATGTCTTTAGAAACATAGAGAAGAGGATTGAAATTCGAGGCGTTTTGTCTTTAGAAACACGAGTAGAAGACCACAAAATGTAAATAGACCGTCCCGCATATAGTAACTGTAGGTCACTAGGTAAAGTAATAATAATAATGACGATGATTATGATGATGATAATAGTTAATTAATAATGATAATAATGATAATAATGATGAACAGCAACAAACAACGACAACAAAACCCACTGGTAAACAGTTTGAGGTCACAAAATACAAAGGGCTTTTGGATTCAACCATTTGAGCTTTTTTATTTTCCATCAGAAAAAGTCACGGCTTGCATATCTATGTATATCTATGTTCATATCTACATCGTAATATCTATCTATCTATCTATCTATCTATCTATCTATCTATCCATCTATCTGTCTATCTATCATATACCTATAATATTGTATGTATGTATTTATATATATATATATATACATATACATATATAGCCTACATATACATGTATATATATATATATGTACACACACATATGTGTGTGTGTGTGTTCAGTTCAGATCACGGGTACACGAAGCGTTGCATCTTAGGATAAAAAAAAAATCCCAACAATCTCGAAATGAAAATGTACACATAAAAAATATTTTCAGTTCCTGTTGGGTTATCTTTAAACAGATAAAATCCAGTTTTGGAGTACAAACAAGATCAAGTGTAGGGCGCAAAACAAGAAACGAGTGCGCTTTGCAAGCTAATGACCTTCATAACATGCATAACAGAAACTTAAGACACGAACTTGAATTTAGTTTGTGAGCAGCACCGAGGCTAACTAGTTACGACATGCTATTTCCACGCTTGATCCTCTACCGGAAAGTAAGACAAATACAGATGATTGTCATATCCCAAGCGAGTTATTTCCCTTGCTAAGAGAGACCAGACTTAGATGGTTATTCATATAGGCCACACAGCCCCTTAGAACGGGGATGTACATAATTATGCATTTTCTCAATCATATAAACATCATCTAGGCAACAACAATATTTCTAATCTGAAACGTTTTGTACAAGTGCATAACAAATAAGCGGAAAAAATAACAAACATTCTATTCATAGTCGAGCCTTGGAACCATTGGGAAGAATTAATTCTAAAAGAGACTCAAGAAATTGCTGTTTCTCTACATTTAAGCATATTGCATAGAAATAAAGCTAAATTTCGAACAACTTTAGTGGCAGCTGATGACATCAGTAAAGTGAATTTAACTAAGGAAGGTTTTCTATAATAATTTGAGCGCATGTATTTCTCACGAATAGAATTAAGTGCTGGAGAACGCAATACAAAATGTAGGCTACATCATCTTCTTTTGATATTTTTCACAATGGACATAATAGATCACTATTACTCTGTGCTCTGTATCTAAAATAAGAACTGTGACTTCTGATACACCTGACCTAAATCGTGTCATTTGCTAAGAGAGAGAGAGAGAGAGAGAGAGAGAGAGAGAGAGAGAGAGAGAGAGAGAGAGAGAGAGAGAGAGAGAGAGACCTTCGACTCGACAGAATAAACGTGTCTGGTCCAAAATACGAAACGAAACACAGCAGACGTCTTTGATGAAGACAATGTTCAAAATAAGAACGGAAACGAAACGAAGCAAAAACGAAGAAAAATTGACTGGGCAGAAGCACAGGAGCACAGGCCTAGTAGAAGACGCTCACTGGGAAGGTCCTGTGCTTCCAAAAGCAGGTGATACACACAACATTTCGTTCTGTATTTATGATGTTTCGATCTTATCTTTTCCCCTGTACGCATATTTTCTTCTTTTTATCTTCTTCTTTTTTTGTTTGTTTCTTTTTTTCTTTTCTTTTTTCTTGCATTTTCACATTTTTGTATCTATTTCTAACCTGATGAATTTTTTTAATATATTTTCATCATTGTTATATAACATTTGATCAATAAAACGTTTCTTGTTGTGGGAACACAACCTTTCTTTTCTAAGAAGGAAAACACTGAAGACAACAATCAAGCGTCTTATATAAGACAAAAATGTGTACATACATTTCTGCATGTAATAGGATCATGTTGAGTGTATGCTTTTTACACTCTTTTCATTATGCTAAATAAAACGTATTGTGCCTTTTGTCCAGTTATTGATAAGAAATACTTAAAAGACAAAATAATGAGACATTGGAAGATATATTTCAACCGAGGCCGCATCTAAGCTTGTGACATCTCATTTTGTCCCGTCTTGATTATTGTAACGCTCTCCTTTCTGGACTACCAGCTTCTTCTCTCCTCTGTAACGCTTACAAAACTCAGCTATTTGTCTTGTCCTCAGGAAGAAAAGGTTTGATCATGTCAGACCTCTCTTTCGTTCTCTGCACTGGCTGCCTGTTTTAAACAGAACTGAATATAAGCTGGATACCTTGTGTTACAAATCTGTTCAACAGTCTGCTTCATCATATCTTTGCAACAACATCAATATTTATACGCCAACTCGCACCTTGCGCTCGGCTTCATATACCCGTTGGCTTCAGGTTCCTAAATTCAAATTATCAACCGTTGGCCAGCGTTCTTTTGCTGTCTCAGGATCATCGTCGAGAATGCGAGCAGTTAGACATTTCGTCCTTAGTTAAACTTCTTTGTAGTAATAACACGGAGAGACTGAGACAAAGCCAGAGAGTCAGAGAGACAGACAGAGCAGAGGGAGGAGAACAGGGGGGGGGGGGGGGGAGGGGGAGAACTGGGGGGGGGGGGGTTGGGTGTACTGAATTCATTATTGGTCCTGGCACTTCGCAATCACTGATCAGATGGAAAAAATAAAATAGTATAAATAAAATAATAAAATGACATAAAATAAAATTTTATAAAATAAAATAAATTAAATAAAATAAAATTTTATAAAATAAATAAAATAAAATAAAATAAAATAAAATAAAAGACATCTAATTCGTATGCTATTTCTTCCATCATCTACTCACACAAATGCTTTTAGACAAAAAAGTATCAATGTGGTACTTGAGACAAAAAAGTACCAGTATGGTACCAGTAGTTGATGCTATTACTATTGAAAACTGCCATGTCAGTCCACTTGCCATATTTATGTAATTTTAAAATAAGAACAAATATTTATGCATTCTCCTTTTCGTGAAAGTTTAGTGGCTGGTTTGTCTAGCATTTTGTAATAAACTATTTGATATTGAGAAATGTTTATGAAATATATTTTTGGATGCGTTAGCGTTTTTACAAAGAGAATGGCATCATAATTATTATTTAAATTGCGGTTTTTGAAGGTTTTGCGGTGTGATATACATATTCATATGAAAAGATCTTTTTGCTTATAAGAAAATATGCCATAAAATATTTCTACATGTGAAGTTTGAGTAGTTGAAAGCTCTTCAAAGGGTGCGTGTTGCCATTGTCCTGCATCACTTTAAATCTTTTACATATATATTTTTCCCCATTAATGTTTGCTGGCCTGTCTTCTGCATGGTCTCAGTGGCATTTCGCCCATGCCGCTCAAATAAAATTCGTTCCGTCACCATGCCAATGCCAGAAAATCACAGTAGCTAGCGAGCCACCTCGAGGCCACCCACAAGAGGAGACTTTGCTCTTCTGTTGGGTCACGTTGGTGGACTTCAGCGGAGTGTTCTGACCCAAAGTGCCTAGAACACCTAGAACATCTACTAAGTCCTTTACTGGTGCACGGATTGGTAAGTGTCCTTGAACGCAAAGTATTATGTGTGTGGATCGGCAAGTGATCTTGAACAATGCGTGTTAGGTGTATGGATTGGTAAGTGTCCTTGAACACAAATTAATTGTGTATGGATTGGTAAGTGTCCTTGAACAATGAGTGTTAAGTGTATGGACTGGTAAGTGTCCTTCAAAAATGAGTGTTAGGTGTATGGGTTGGTAAGTGTCCTTGAACACGAAATATTATGTGTATGGATCGGCAAGTGTCCTTGAAAAAGAGTGTTAGGCGCATGGATTGGTATCCTTGAACAATGAGTGTTAGGTGTATGGATTGTTGTTCTTGAACAATGAATGTTAGGTGTATGGATTGGTATCCTTGAACAATGAATGTTAGGTGTATGGATTGTTGTTCTTGAACAATGAGTGTTAGGTGTATGGATTGGTATCCTTGAACAATGAATGTTAGGTGTATGGATTGTTGTTCTTGAACAATGAATGTTAGGTGTATGGATTGGTATCCTTGAACAATGAGTGTTAGGTGTATGGATTGTTGTTCTTGAACAATGAATGTTAGGTGTATGGATCGGCAAGTGTCCTTGAACAATGAATGTTAGGTGTATGGTTTGGTATCCTTGAATAATGAGTGTTAGGTGTATGGATTGTTGTTCTTGAACAATGATGTTAGGTGTATGGATCGGCAAGTGTCCTTGAACAATGAGTGTTAGGTGTATGGATTATTGTTCTTGAACAATGAATGTTAGGTGTATGGATTGTTGTTCTTGAACAATGAATGTTAGGTGTATGGATCGGTATCCTTGAACAATGAGTGTTAGGTGTATGGATTGGTATCCTTGAACAATGAGTGTTAGGTGTATGGATCGGTAAGTGTCCTTGAACAATGAATGTTAGGTGTGAGGATTGGTAAGTGTCCTTAAACAATGAATGTTAGGTGTATGGATCGGTAAGTGTCCTTGAACAATGAATGTAGGTGTGAGGATTGGTAAGTGTCCTTGAACAATGAATGTTAGGTGTATGGATTTGTAAGTTCCTTGAACATGGTGTTAGGTGTATGGGATTGGTAACGTCCTTGAACAAGAATATTAGGTGTATGGATTGGTAATGTCCTTGAACAATGAATGTTAGGTGTATAGATTGGTAATTTATCTTGAACAATGAGTGTTTTGTGATAGATGTGGTAGTTGTACCTTGAACAATGAATGTTATGGTGTAGGATTGTAGTTCCTTGAACAATGATGTTAGGTGTATGGATTGGTAATGTCCTTGAACATGGTGTGGATGATGTTGTTACGTGAACATGAATGTTAGGTGAGTGCAAGTGTCCTTGAACAATGATGTTAGGTGTATGGTTGTACCTTGAATTGTGTTAGATGATGGATTTTTTCTTGACACAAGAATGTTAGGTGTATGGATGTAAGTGTCCTTGAACAATGAGTGTTAGGTGTGATTGGATTATTGTTCTTGAACATCATGAATGTATAGTGTATGGATTGTTAGTTCTTGAACATGTGTTAGGTGTATGGATCGGTAATCCTTGAACAATGAGTGTTAGGTGTATGGATTGGTATCCTTGAACAATGAGTGTTAGGTGTATGGATCGGAAAGTGTCCTTTGAACAATGAATGTTAGGTGTGAGGTATGGTAAGTGTCCTTAACAATGAATGTTAGGTGTATGGATCGGTAAGTGTCCTTGAACAATGAATGTTAGGTGTGAGGGATTGGTAAGTGTCCTTGAACAATGAATGTTAGGTGTATGGATTTGTAAGTTCTTGAACAGTTGTGTAGGTGTATGGTTGGCAACGGTCCTTGAAACAAAATAGTTAGGTGTATGGATTGGTAAGTGTCCTTGAACAATGAATGTTAGGTGTATAGATTTGTAAGATTCCTTGAACAATGGTGTTGTGTGTAAGGATTGGTAAGTGTCCTGAACAATGAGTGTTTTGTTAGGTGGTAGTGTCCTTGAACACACAGTGTTAGGTGTGTGGTTTGGTAATGTCCTTGAACAGTGAGTTGTTACGTGCATGGGTTGGTAAGTGTCCTTGAACAATGAGTTTCTGTGCATGGATGGTAAGTGTCCTTGAACACAGTATTATGTGTATGGATTGTTAAGTGTCTTGAACAGAGTGTTAGGTGTATGGATTGGTAAGTGTCCTTGAACACAGAATTTAGTGTATGGATTGTTAGTGTCCTTGAACATAGTTGAGTGTTAGGTGATGGACTGGTATCCTTGAACAATGAGTGTTAGGTGTACGGATTGGTAAGTGTCCTTGAAAACTAAGAATTAGTGTATGGATCGAGTGTCTTTGAACAATGAATGTTAGGTGTATGGGTTCGTAAGTGTCTTGAACAATGAATGTTAGGTGTGAGATTGGTAAGTGTCCTTGAACAATGAATGTTAGGTGTGAGGGTTCGGTAAATGTCTTGAACAATGAATGTTAGGTGTGAGATTGGTAATGTCGTTGAACACAAGTAATTTAGTGTATGGATCGGCAAGTGTCCTTGAACAATGAATGTTAGGTGTATGGATTGGTAAGTGTCCTTGAACAATGAGTGTTAGGTGTATGGATTTGTAAGTTCCTTGAACAATGTGATGTTAGGTGATGGGATTGGTAAACTGTCCTTGAACAAATGATGTGTTTTGTAAGTGTCCTTGAACACAACTATTAGGTGTATAGATGGTAATTTCCTTGAACAATGCGTGTTGTTATGGTTGGTAAGTGTCATTGAACACAAAGTATTCTGTGTATGGATCGGCAAGTGTCCTTGAACAATGAGTGTTAGGTGTATGGATCGGTGTTCTTGAACAATGAGTGTTAGGTGTATGGATTGGTAAGTGTCCTTGATCAATGAATGTTAGGTGTATGGATTGTTGTTCATGAACAATGAGTGTTAGGTGAATGGACTGGTATCCTTGAACAATGAGTGTTAGGTGTATGGATTGGTAAGTGTCCTTGAACAATGAATGTTAGGTGTATGGATTGTTGTTCTTGAACAATGAATGTTAGGTGTATGGATTGTTGTTCTTGAACAATGAATGTTAGGTGTATGGATCGGCAAGTGTCCTTGAACAATGAGTGTTAGTGTATGGATTGTTGTTCTTGAACAATGAATGTTAGGTGTATGGATTGGTATCCTTGAACAATGAATGTTAGGTGTATGGATCGGTAAGTGTCCTTGAACAATGAATGTTAGGTGTGAGGATTGGTAAGTGTCCTTGAACAATGAATGTTAGGTGTATGGAGTGTATAGATTGGTAAGTGTCCTTGAACAATGAGTGTTTTGTGTATAGGTTGGTAAGTGTCCTTGAACAATCAGTGTTAGGTGTGTGGATTGGTAAGTGTCCTTGAACAATGAGTGTTACGTGCATGGGTTGGTATGTGTCCTTGAACAATGAGTGTTACGTGCATGGATTGGTAAGTGTCCTTGAACACCACGTATTATGTGTATGGATTGGTAAGTGTCCTTGAACAATGAGTGTTAGGTGTATGGATTGGTAAGTGTCCTTGAACAATGAGTGTAAGGTGTATGGATTGGTAAGTGTCCTTGAACAATGAGTGTTAGGTGTATGGATTGGTAAGTGTCCTTGAACAATGAGTGTAAGGTGCATGGATTGGTACGTGTCCTTGAACAATGAGTGTTAGGTGTATGGATTGGTAAGTGTCCTTGAACAATGAGTGTTAGGTGTATGGATTGGTAAGTGTCCTTGAACAATGAGTGTTAGGTGTATGGATTGGTAAGTGTCCAATAATGAGTGCTAGGTGTATGGATTGGTAAGTGTCCTTCGATAATGAGTGCTAGGTGTATGGATTGGTAAATGTCCTTGAACAATCAATGTTAGGTGTATGGATTGGTAAGTGTTCATGAACACGAAGTAGGCTATTATGAACATGGATTAGCCAAATGTCCTTGAATACAGAATATTTGGTGCATGGATAGGGAAAATGTCATAAAACACAGAGTATTAGGTACGCGGATCGGTAAAGTGTCCTCAAATGCACTATTCGGTGCATGGATTATCAAAAACGTTCTTGAACACAGAGAATTAGGTGCATGGATTATCAAAATGTTCTTGAACATAGAGTATTAGGTGCATGATCAAAATGTTCTTGAACATAGAGTATTAGGTGCATGGATTGTCAAAATGTTCTTGAACACAAAGTATTAGGTGCATGGATTATCAAAATGTTCTTGAACATAGACTATTAGGTGCATAGGTTGTCAAAATGTTCTTGAACACAAGAGTATTAGGTGCATGGATTGTCAAAATGTCCTGCAACATAAGAATACTAGGTACACGAATTGATCAAGTGTCCCAAACACAGCGTACTTGATGTCCAGGTTGGACAAGCGTTAGAGCGTATGTATATATACCCACATAGCAGTGGGCCTACACACACTGCCTTTAAAAGACCTGCCTCTTGGAAATCCTCTGCCAGGTTTAATAGTCTCGTTTTAAAGGAGGGAGCTGGAATCCACAGCCACACTCTCAATGGAGCTGGATTTATTGCTAGGCCCTTAGTGTTCTCCACATCGCTTCGACTCTTGTCATCAGTGATACCCTCAACTTCAACTGTGCTAACCTGGTAGCTGTTGCACGGATGCGAAGCGTGGACATTCAACAAGCAAAGTCAGAACAAGACTGAGGCAGGTGAAATGCGGTTTCTAAGTAGAATTTTAAGAGTTCCATGGACAGCACAAAAAACAAGTTCCATGGACCGCAAAGAAAGCAGACGAGACAGTCTTGAAAGCGGCAAGCACAAAAAGAGCAATGAAAAAGATTAGGAAAAGACAAGCAACATTTATAGGGCACTTTATGAGGCAAGAGAAATTTGAGCACCTAGTCACAACAGGAAAGCTGGTGATGTACATCTGAAGGAGTATTGTTCCGTGGTTTCGGTTGTTATCTAGTGAAAAAAAGTACCAAAGCACATAATGCATCTGTTCACAGACTTTAACTTAGTTTAAGGATATCTAAAACTGAATCATACTCGAAAAACTTTGTTACTGAGCACAGTAAAATGATTGCTTCACTCACGCGCATGTTGTTTACTAATGAATATGAAGGAAATCAAAATGAGAGACGCTACAGTGGACAGAATAAACAAGAATAATGAACACGACACACGTGAACGAAAGCAAAAGGCACAAAACAAACAGTTTGTAAAAATACTCTCTTTAATTCTCAAAAATGCCACTTCCAACACTTACGCTTTTAAAAGGTTAATATAGAAAAACACAAGCCAAAGAAAAACCCTCTATGTACATAACCTGTTGTTAATAATTCATTATCACATGTTACCTTTTTATAAAAGAAATATGGGACCAGCCCGAATGTCAATGTCTTGATTGCTGTCCTCTTTTCCACCCTTCCCGAAAATATATTACCGATTGATAAGAAACACACACACACGCGCGCGCGCGCGCACACACACACACACACACACACACACACAACACACACATGCACAAACACACATGCACAAACACACATACATGCACGCGCGCAAACACACACACACGCACACACACACACATGCATGCACCACTTACAAATACTATTGATTAGTCTTGATCACTCGTAGCACTTCTTTTCCCAAGAGTTTTCTTTTTAAATGGTCCAGCCATCACAACCCCAAAGCCGCCAAAAGAACTTTTTTTGTTGCATACCTGACTGTGAAAGCGGGTTAATGCTTCAAAAGAAAAGTTGTCAGGTCCTTTGTGTTATGCAGATTCCGAAAGAAAGGGGCCTTAATTATTGGGTAACGTATCTTATACATCTATGACTTGCTGGGATCAGATATCTGATATGAACGTAGTAAAGTCTCACTACTATGGAACCAAAAGCCCTTAGAGATGCTTTTGTCACGCCACACACAGAGATAGGGTGTACTCGTATCAAACACAAATGCAAGGCATCCAATGTCTTCCATTTGCACCACAGACGCTAAAAATGTGAAAATATTGTGGTTGTTATTATCACAGAAACCCCTCAGGTAGAAACAGGCCCACACCTGTACTCCACTGTCTTCAGTCTGAGGCAAGATGTTGACAATGTCTGGCAAGGCAGACGAACTAGCCTCTTGGGTGAAGGCTTAGGATTAACCAACACAGAACCCCTCAGGTAGAAACAGGCCCACACCTGTACTCCACTGTCTTCAGTCTGAGGCAAGATGTTGACAATGTCTGGCAAGGCAGACGAACTAGCCTCTTGGCTGAAGGCTTAGGATTAACCAACACAGAACCCCTCAGGTAGAAACCGGCCCATACCTATACTTCAATCTGAAACATGATGTTGACAATGTCTGGCGAGCCAGGACAAATTAGCTTCTCGACTGAAGGTTTGGGATTAACCAACATCTGGGTTTCAACTGAAGACATTGGAGTACAGGTATGGGCCTGTTTCTGTGATATTTGTCAGAAAAAGAGGGACGAGCTTTGGGTGTTTGTATACACTCAAAAGAAGATAATAAATACAGCAAATGAGATAAATATATACCCCTTGCTATGGGCGCACACAAACGCGCGCACGCACACAAGCGCGCGCACGCATGCAACACACACACACACACACACACACACACACACACACACTCATCACAGAGCACATACAATTTGTAAAAGAAATCCTATTTGGTGATATGCCATGAACACCCTTGTGCCGTCTCAGAAAACAACGAACAAAATAGTGCACGTATAACTTTTTTTTTCTTCGACTGCAGTGACTGCTGATGTCCATTCGTGTTTAGTATCAACACGCACGTAAGCAAACACCCTCACCCATAATTATACAAACTCTCCCACCTCCTGTCTGTGATTTATCTCCCCTGGAGAGTATCAGTACAGCATGGAAAACAAACAACATTTTAATAAGCTGCTTACTCAACTTGCTAATTAGTGAAGTGTTACACTTTCATGACGATACATCAATTAATGTTTATCTCAGCTGTTAGGATGTTTTGATTAAGAATGCTTAAAAAAACAATTAACTGAATATATGAAGGACATGTAAAAAGTCTTAACATTTGCATATTCTACTGTCTTAACATTAGCATATTCTATTGTCTTAACATCAGCATATTCTTATTGTCTTACCATCAGCATATTCTATTGTCTTAGCATTAGCATACTCTATTGTCTTCACATTAACGTACTCTATTGTCTTAACATGAGCATACTCTATTGTCTTAAAATTAGCATACTCTATTGTCTTAACATCAGCATACTCTATTGTCTTAACATCAGCATATTCTATTGTCTAAACATTTGCATACTCTATTGTCTTCACATTAGTGTACTCTACTGTCTTAACATGAGCATACTCTATTGTCTTAAAATTAGCATATTCTGTTGTCTTAACATTAGCATACTCTATTGTCTTAACATCAGCATACTCTATTGTCTTAACATCAGCATATTCTATTGTCTAAACATTTGCATACTCTATTGTCTTCATATTAGCGTACTCTACTGTCTTAACATGAGCATACTCTATTTCTTAAAATTAGCATATTCTGTTGTCTTAACGTTAGCATACTCTATTGTCTTAACATTAGCATACTCTATTGTCTTAATATTAGCATACTCTATTGTCTTCACATTAGCTTACTCTATTGTCTTCACATTAACATAGTCTATTGTCTTCATATAAGCATAGTCTAACCCCCATGGAACAATTGTAACAACAATAATAACAAAAAATGTTGTTGTTTTTTCATATGTCTGAAAGACATTTAAAAGGTTGTCTCAACATTAGCATACTCCATTGTCTTAACATTAGCATACTCTATTGTCCTAACATTAACATACTCTATTGTCTTAACATTAGCATACTCTAATTCCTATCTTAACATCAGCATAGTCTAATTCACATGGAACAATGGTAATAATAACAATAATAACAAAAGATGTTACATTTCATGTGTTTGTAATTGCTTTTGTAAGGGCTGGATGTTCTAAAAACAGCTTCTGGTAACACAATCAATTACAAAAGACAAGGGTATGTGTTTGTGATGTTGTATTCTTGCAGCCAGTAAGTATCACAGATTTGCAGACGTCCCAAGACAATGTCCCCACACTGGGCACAAATTCCATATGCACAAATGAAGCAAATGGAATGTGGTGTTGAAAGATCCAAAATGATTTATTATGCCAGGTCTTGAAGTTCTAAATGAATCACGGATTTTATGTCTATCCGGGTATTCATTAGTCACTGAAGTATATGTCTCCATCACAGAAGGCTTTACATGAGAGATTCTTGGACATACTATGCGTTACAGGCTTTATACAAGGTATGTTTGACACAGCTTGTGGTGTCCACAGTCACAGCAGGGTCAACTGTAGGTCCAGAATCGCAGGGCTCCTCTCTTCTTGTGGCCGAAGGTCACCCAGCACATCTTCATTCCTGAACACACCACACAATAAAAAAGAATGACACATCCCGAGGTCCTTAACCAATAACAACATCCTGAGTTCCTTAAGCAATGACACATCCTGAGTTCCTTAAGCAGTGACACATCCTGAGTTCCTTAAGCAATGACAAAATCCTGAGTTCCTTAACCAATGACAAAATCCTGAGTTCCTTAACAAATGACAAATCCTGAGTTCCTTAACCAATGACAAAATCCTGAGTTCCTTAACCAATGACAAAATCCTGAGTTCCTTAACCAATGACAAAATCTGAGTTCCTTAACCAATGACAAAATCCTGAGTTCCTTACCAATGATAAAATCCTGAGTTCCTTAACCAATGACAAAATCCTGAGTTCCTTAACCAATGACAAAATCCTGAGTTCCTTAACCAATAACAAAATCCTGAGTTACTTAAGCAATGACAAAATCCTGAGTTCCTTAAGCAATGACACATCCTGAGTTACTTAAGCAATGACAAAATTCTAAGTTCCTTAAGCAATGACAAAATCTTGAGTTCCTTAACCAATGACAAATCCTGAATTCCTTAACCAATGACAAAATCCTGAGTTCCTTAACAATGACAAAATCCTGAGTTACTTAAGCAATGACAAAATCCTGAGTTCCTTAACAAATGACAAAATCCTGAGTTCCTTAACAAATGACAAAATCCAATGACAACATCCTGAGTTCCTTAACCAATGACAACATCCTGAGTTCCTTAACAAATGACAAAATCCTGAGTTCCTTAACAAATGACAAATCCAATGACAACTTCCTGAGTTCCTTAACCAATGACAACATCCTGAGTTCCTTAACCAATGACAACATCCTGAGTTCCTTAACCAATGACAACATCCTGAGTTCCTTAACCAATGACATCCTGAGTTCCTTAACCAATGACAAAATCCTGAGTTCCTTAACCAATGACAAAATCCTGAGTTCCTTAACCAATGACATCCTGAGTTCCTTAACCAATGACAAAATCCTGAGTTCCTTAACCAATGATAACATTCTGAGTTTATTAACCAATGACAACATCCTGAGTTCCTTAACCAATGATAACATTCTGAGTTTATTAACCAATGACAACATCCTGAGTTCCTTAACCAATGATGACATTCTGAGTTTATTAACCACTGATACATCCTGAATTCCTTAACCAAAGTATGCTGAATGCTGAAGAGGCCAAGACAGAGTCTCTTCATACTTTCGTCAACCGCTCTCTAACTGGAATTTGTTGAACATTTAGGAATCGTTCTGTCTCTTTGTGAAGCCTTCTTTTACCGCATGCCCTCTCGCTGAAGAAGGTTATCACTTGGAGACCACGCTGTCGTCTCCCCAGTGTTTCAAGGAAGGAAGTCATTACACACAGCATGACAGAGAACCAATCTACAGATTAATATCTAACGACAATGTGGCAAGGTGGTAAGCTCAACCAAACTGTAAGATCATGGGATCAATCAAATCCCCATCAGTCCCCAAAAAATCATTATAAGATTTTTCAGCCCATCTCCAAGCTCCTATTTAGAGCTGAGCGTGCTATGGGCTCGTTGTTCAAATTTCCTGACCGACACTGTAGGTGTCTGTATCTCCCGGGCCTGGCCGATGCCGGAATATGTTCTGAACATAAGTTACAGAGTGCAGCCTCGTCTTGCAGTCTCAGTCTGAAATGGAACACCTTAGCATCTTCATCTTGCCGCCTCAGTCTGAAATGGAACACCTTAGGATCATCATGTTGCAGTCTCGGTCTGAAATGGAACACCTTAACATCATCATCTTGCTGTCTCAGTCTGAAATAGAACACCTCAGCATCAGCATCTTGCAGTCTCAGTCTGAAATAGAACACCTTAACATCATCATCTTGCAGTCTCAGTCAGACATAGAACACCTCAGCATCATCATCTTGCAGTCTCAGTCTGAAATAGAATACCTCAGCATCTTCATCTTGCAGTCTCAGTCTGAAACGGAACACCTTCACATCATCATCTTGCAGTCTCAGTCAGACATAGAACACCTTAGCATCATCGTCTTGCAGGCTCAGTCTGAAATGAGACACCTTAACATCATCATTGTCATCATCATCTTGCAGTCTCAGTCAGAAACAGAACACCTTAGCATCATCATCTTGCAATCTCAGTCTGAAATGGAACACCTTAGCATCATCATCTTGCAGTCTTAGTCTGAAATGGAACATATTAGCGTCATCAACTTGCAGTCTCAGTCAGAAACAACACCTTAGCTTCACCAACTTGCAGTCTCAGTCAGAAATAGAACACCTCAGTATCATCATCTTGCAGTCTCAGTCTGAAATGGAACACCTTAGCATCATCATTCTCACATGAATCATCATCCTTTATTATCATGGGATCATCAAAGCATCATGAAAACTGTCCCATGTTCCACAGCACATCATGCCCTGACATTCTTCTTCCAGATTCTGTGGCCCTTTGTGCCCTAAATCTTGAGGTGACCTCCGTTTTTCTTTCCTCTGCGTCTTCCATGCCTGAGAAACGATCACATCATCAGAGTCTTTGGTGACAGCAGTTCGTGAGGCCTGACGACAGAGGGGTGTGGTGGCAGACTCCTCAATTGGGGGGTTGGGGGTGGCTCACTCAGTCTGGTGCCAAGACTGAGCGATGATAGTTCACAATATGGGACTTATTAGGCAGCAAGATGGATCATGTACTGTCAAATTCCACCAAAGTGACCCAGCAGTAGTGCTGAATCTCCTCTGGTGGGTGGGTCCATAGCGGCTTCACATCGCTAGCTCCCATGGCCTTCCTCGCACTGAGACTATGACTGAATGAACTTATGAACTTGGGTTCAATGGCGTGTTAGGGAGCCCTTACCATTACAGGTCATCTTCATTCAGAAAAGACTTGACAGAATTGCGACCCACAAGACACAAACAATAGAATTCAAAAGACAAAGAGTTAATCCCTTACCCTTATATAACTTGTCATTCACAAAAAAAACCCCATAAAAACAACTACAACAACAACAATAAAAAAACAGACTGAGACATCAAGTCTGCAATAAACTACCGAAGACAGCAGGATGTGTGGACCCATTTTCTTGAGTTTCAGCCTGAGTTTCACATGGTAAAGCTCACCTCATCTCACCTGTCGGCGTCACCGGGTTCGGTGTTGGCCACTGCACACCTGGACACCACCATCTCCCTCCAGCCCGCTCTGTCTTGGCTTTTGTGGGCAATTTCTTGAATGTTTAGGTCACTGATGTTGGTTATGTTATGGTAAAGCTATTGTGACGAACAGAAATGAACCTGATGTGAATATGACGTAAAAAAATTATAACTGGAATAAAGCAATCCAAATGTATAAAATACAGCTTGTCTCCTTACCTGAGGTGTGTTTCATTGTGACAGATGATGATGTTGGCCGCGGCTTTCAACAACTTCACTGCCAGCCGTGCTTTGATTGATGACACCCGTTCATCAGACTTCGCCTTTAACCTGATAGACCGACATACATACACCCATGTTCATCACATTTCGCCTTAATCCTTGGACTCCCGTACCCTATCTACCAAATGCAAAAACTGCACCCTTTGACTCCCTCACCCTATTCACCAGCTTCCTGCAGTTTTTGCTTCGCTAGCATGGGTGACAACGCAGGATGCTGATGGACAGAGTGCAGGAGTCAAAGGGTTAATTTTAACCTGACAAACTATCAATAATGTCAACACAACTGGCCCCCCGCAACTATCCCCCCTCCCTCGTCCATAATCAGTAATCCTCATTACCATTAACCCTTTGACTCCGGCACCCTATTCACCAAATGCAAAACCTTGATCCTCTGACTCCCTCACCCTATCCACCATCTTCCTGCAGGAAGCTGGTGGATAGAGTGAAAGAATCAAAAAGTTGAGTTTTTGTTTCGTTAGCATGGCTGGCAATGCTGGATGCTGGTGAATAGGGTGCGGGAGTCAAAAGGTTAACACCAATAGCAGATAGGGGCAGGCGTGACAGCCAAGTGATCAGGACGCTGGACTTCTAACTGGAAGATTTGAATTGGAAGTTTGAGTCTGATCCTGCCTAGGTACCACCTACTGTGTGAAAGGAGCAAATTTTTCTCTATCACTAAAGTCAACATACATATATGCAGACCTGTCAAAGCCGAAACCCTCTTTGAGTGTACAAGCATCCAGTACATCAAATGCATGTGAAATATCCTTTAAGCCACGTCAGAGATTGGGTGGCTTATGGAAACAGGAGCAATTTTTTCTCTATCTCTAAAGTCAACACACATGCATGCAGACCTGCCAAAGCCCAAACCTTCTTTGAGTGTACAAGTACTTAGTACATCAAATGCATGTGAAATATCCTTTAAGCCACGTCAGAGATTGGGTGGCTTATGGAAACCGGAGCAAGTTTTTCTTTATCTCTAAAGTCAACACACATACATGCAGACCTGCCAAAGCCCAAACCTTCTTTGAGTGTACAGGCACTCAGTACATCAAATGCATGTGAAATATCCTTTAAGCCACGTCACAGATTGGGTGGATTATGGAAACACAAAAATACCCAGCATGTACACCTACTGAAGACAAGAGTATGTAGCCTGTGCAGCGAAATCATACCTGCACTAATGGCTAGTGGACCAAGTTATGTGCATACAAGCACCCCAGAACCACCCCCTCCCCCTGTGGGGATGCTGGGGGCTCTTTCAGTATTAGAAGTATCCCCACCTTCTGGAAATTCTGTGCTAGACATTTCCTCTTTTCTGTCACTCTCTTTGTTTCTTTCTTCTTCCTTTGCTTTCTGTCTTGTCTTCCTATCATTTTCTGCCTTGCTGGTCAATTCACCTGTATGTGTTCAATAAAGTCTAACATACGTTCTCTTAGGATTGATAATTGGGTACATATATTAAGTGCATTTTTGACTCTAGGGAAATGAAATATGCGTAAACAATTTTAGGTAACTTAGGCCCGTTTTTATACATGTTTTAGTGGCATTAATTATGTTTAATTTTGTGTTCAGGTATGTTTTTCAAATCTCCTATGTGATAAATTGGATGGAGTGGTCAATGCCAGGGGCATCTCCTTAGATTATGTGGGCGACTGCATTGATATGTGTACTTGATTTTCTGTTACCCCCTTTTTTGTTTTGCCTGTTGAAGTACTGTGTTTGTATTGAAACCGTTATACCCCATGATACGGCTCGACACATCAGCTGGGCTTTAAACACCAATAAGAATAAGAATAAACCTGAGAAAACATTGCTACGAACGCTTAAATATATTTTTTCAAACAGCTGATACAATCATCTACACTTTTTATGAGGACTTCACACACTGAGTAGTCTACACTGAGTAGTCTGTCAGAATTGTCCCGGTGATGTACACTTGTAAAGCCTGTGACAAAATGGAATTGTCTTCTCAGAACTGACCAACTTCAATTTTACATACAATACAGTGCATCACATTTTTTAATCGAAAAACACCAATCTGTCAAGATATTTCTTATCTCATAAACCAAATCTACAAAAAGCATATACACAAACACATACATCACAACACACAAGAAGCAATACTTAGATATTTCATGGTTGCAACAGTCTATCATTGTTCTTAATACACACATCAAGTTTAATTATATTTGGAATTTCTTCAAGGTCACAGTGACTGATAGTCATGGTCATGTGTATTTTCATGTAACAACAACAACAACAACAACAAAAGAACAAAAACAAAACAAAACAAAAAATTCAAGGAACTGACTTTATATATAAAATCAGAAATAAAACATGTTTCCTGTTATTCATAGTTTTTTTCCTCTCTTTCTCTGTGTGCCTATTGGTATACAATGATCTGGCCTTGGTGGCCAAGAGAACATCACCAACATTCAAGAAACATGTGACTTTAAGCATTTTCCATTTCATACAAGAACTTAACTTACTGATAAACACACAATGATGGGAAAAGTTAGGAAATACTGCTCCATACAAGTTTTGTTCTCACATACCTTTTTTTTTTCTTCTTCCATGCTCAAGATCAACTGTGTTTCCTTCAAATACTCACAGATTCGGAATACATTAACCCTTTGACTACCTAACCCTATCTGCCAGCATCCTCCATTGTCAGTCATGAAAGCACTAGCGAAGCAAAAACTTAACCCTTTCACTCCCTCACTGACACCACTGTGCAGCATAAAAAGAAGCACAGAGTACACTCCCGTCATGCAGTCTCAATCTCGACAAAATTCAAAAAGTTGCAATTTTTTTTTAATGACAAATATGTACTATGATTTTAACAGGAACATATTTTGTTTTGTTTTTATTTATTTTTGTACAAAAAGAAGAGTTTTAGAATAGCTTGACCATCCTGGAGTTTTGTTTGTTTGTTTGTTGTTGCTTTTTCTTTCAACATAATTCTTATAAGCACTTCTGTGTCTCAGAGTTATATGTGCTTCTTTTATGCGATCGTGTACATAACAGACTTCCTCTCGTGCAGCTAACGTTTACTGATGATAGAGCATGACAGCTGTTTTAAGACATGATAAGTATATACACTCCTACAACATCTTGGAGTATGTGGCCTTTGTGTGCGGAGTTGTGGCTGCGTGGAAAAAGCACCTGCTATAGTAAAGGTTGATAAGGTTAAATATCTATGGGAACAGTCATCTCACCAAACAGCAGATGCACATCAGAAATGGCCAGCAGAATCGGCCAAGCCAAAACAGCATTCAAGAAGATGAAAAGAGTTCTTACCAACAAATGCCTATCAATTAACATCAGGAAGAGAGTTCTTGAATGTTACATAGAACCGACACTGTTGTACGGTTGTGAGGCGTGGACAGTCAACACGCAACATCAGAACAAAACTGAGGCAACTGAAATGTGGTTTCTAAGAAGAATGTTGAGAGTTCCATGGACAGCAAAGAAAACAAATGAGACAATCTTGAAAGAGGCAGACACAAGAAGATCATTAGTAAAGAAGATTAGGAAAAGACAAGCAATATTTAAAGGCCATTTTATGAGGAAAGGGGAATTACAGCACCTGGTCACAACAGGAAAGCTGGAGGGAAAGAGAACACCAGGTAGACCCTGGGAGAAAATATTGGATGGACTTGCAGGGTGGCTGAGGACAGAGATGGTGGAAGATATATTTGCAGTGACAAGGGATAGATTTGTATGGAGGGCACATGATGATGATGATGATAGTAAGCAAGAAACTCAGGTTTGATTCCTGATCACATAAGGATTCTTGTTCCCTCCTCTCTAATAAAGCTTGAGTGTGGGTCTGGGTACTAAATTTTCCAATAAGACAATAAACTGTGTGTTCTTAATGATCATGCTATTAACCATGTGCGTTCCTGATGGTCGTGTTGTTAACCATGTGCATTATTGATGGTCATGCTATTAACCATGTGTATTCTTAATGGTCATGCTATTCACCGTGTATATTCTTGATGGTCATGCTATTAACTGTGTGTATTCTTGATGGTCATGCTATTAACCACGTGTGCTCTTAATGGTCATGCTATAAACCATGTGTATTCTTAATGGTCATACTATTGACCATGTGTATTCTTAATGGTCATGCTATTAACCATGTGTATTCTTAATGGTCATGCTATTAACCATGTGTATTCTTAATGGTCATACTATTAACCATGTGTATTCTTAATGGTCATGCTATTAACCATGTGTATTCTTAATGGTTATGCTATTAACCATGTGTATTCTTAATGGTCATGCTATTGACCATGTGTATTCTTAATGGTCATGCTATTAACTATGTGTGTATTCTTAATGATCATGCTATTGGCCATGTGTATTCTTAATGATCATGTTATTGACCATGCATATTCTTAATGGTCATACTATTGACCATATGTGTTCTTAATGGTCATGTTATTGACCATGTGTATTCTTAATGGTCATGCTATTAACTGTGTGTATTCTTAATAATGGTCATGCAATTAACCATGTGTATTCTTAATGGTCATGCTATTGACCATGTGTATTCTTAACTCTTTGGAGACACGCCCTAAAATGGCTGCTGAAACTCGAGACCCACAGTTTGTGGTACTTTTTAAAAAAATTATGGAGAATATCCAATGACAATAAACCTATCCTGTTATATTTGTTTTCAAAGGTCATTATGTCTACTTGGTAAATGTGCAGACCGCTTGTTTACGCATGCTTTAATTTTTTTCTGGTTTACCATTGAAAAAGGCATGCAAATAGCAAGAAAAGAAATGTTCTGGATGAACACACACAGGACTTATCAAACTCCTGCTTGTAATCCATTAAATATCCATGTCACAAAATTGCTCTCAACATGTCACAGCATATACATTCTTCACTGGAAGTCTCTATGAGTTCTGCTTTTATGAATATTTTCTCCAAAAAATGATTAAATACAGGCGTAAAGTCTTTTGACTCTTCAAAACTCCTTTGTTTTGGGTACCACAAAAACAAGCCAAGTCTCCTACGGTCCAAGGGAAAGAAATCCACTACGAAAAACGGTTAAACTCTACTGTCAGTATAATCTCCCTTATTATAGTATCAAGTAGTCTTGGTAGAAAAAACCCATAACATCTCCACAGCTATAGCTGCAGAGCATCACAATCGAGACACGGAGCTAGCTGTGGAGCTTCGCCATCGAGTTAATGGTCATGTTATTGACCATGTGTATTCTTAATGGTCATTCTATTGACTATGTGTATTCTTAATGGTCATGCTATTAACCATGTGTATTCCTAATGGTCATGTTATTGACCATGTGTATTCCTAATGGTCATGCTATTAACCATGTGTATTCTTAATGGTCAATCTATTAACCATGTGTATTCTTAATGGTCATGTTATTAACCATGTGTATTCTTAATGGTCAATCTATTAACCATGTGTATTCTTAATGGTCATGTTATTGACCATGTGTATTCTTAATGGTCAATCTATTAACCATGTGTATTCTTAATGGTCATGTTATTAACCATGTGTATTCTTAATGGTCATGTTATTGACCATGTGTATTCCTAATGGTCATGCTATTAACCATGTGTATTTTTAATGGTCAATCTATTAACCATGTGTATTCTTAATGGTCATGTTATTGACCATGTGTATTCTTAATGGTCATGCTATTGACCATGTGTGTTCTTAATGGTCATGCTATTGACCATGTGTATTCTTAATGGTCATGCTATTAACCATGTGTATTCTTAATGATCATGCTATTGACCATGTGTATTCTTAATGGTCATGCTATTGACCATGTGTGTTCTTAATGGTCATGTTATTGACCATGTGTATTCTTAATGGTCATGCTATTAACCATGTGTATTCTTAATGATCATGCTACTGACCATGTGTATTCTTAATGGTCATGTTATTGATCATGTGTATTCCTAATGGTCATATGCTATTACCCACGTGTATTCTTAATGGTCATGTTATTGACCATGTGTATTCTTAATGCTCATGCTATTAATTGTTTGTATTCTTAATGGTCATGCAATTAACTATCTGTATTCCTAATGGTCATGCAATTAACTATCTGTATTCTTAATGGTCATGTTATTGACCATGTGTATTCTTAATGGTCATGCTATTGACCATGTGTATTCTTAATGGTCATGCTATTAATTGTGTGTATTCTTAATGGTCATGCTATTGACCATGTGTATTCTTAATGGTCATGCTATTGACCATGTGTATTCTTAATGGTCATGCTATTAACTGTGTGTATTCTTAATGGTCATGCTATTAACCATGCGTATTCTTAATGGTCATGTTATTAAACTTAACAATACTTTACCGTATCTGAGATCGGTCAGGTGTGGATTCCAGATCCTCCAACATACGATTCTCTTCCCAGTCGCTGTCTTCATGTTCCATGGAAGCTGTCAGCAAAGAAGTACTCACACAATAGATCTCGACTTCACAACCTACTAAAGTACATCTTTTCAGTTCTAAGTTTTATATATGTCTCTACATTCCATCACCCGTCACCCATCAGCATCAGAATCACTGTGGGAATGCTGGAGGCTCTTTCGGCCCACATTCTGGAAATTCTGTACTAGAAATTTCCTCTTTTCTGTCATTCTCTTTGTTTCTGCCTTGCTCCTTTGCTTTCTGTCATCTCTTCCTATCATTTTCTGCCTTGCTGGTCCATTCACCTGTATGTGTTCAACAAAGTCTGACGTACTTTCTCCTAGGATTGATAACTGGGTACATTATACTGAGCGCATTTTTGGCTCTAGGGAAATGAGATATGTGGAAGCAATTTTAGGTAACTTAGGCCCGTTTTTATATGTTTTAGTGTCTTTGTTTATGTTTAAGTTTGTATCCAGGTATGTTTTTTAAAATCCCCTGTGTGATAAATTGGATGGAGTGGTCAAGGCCAGGGGCATCTCCTTTGATTATGTACACGAATGCATTGATATGTGTACTTAATTTTCCATTATTTTTCCTGTTGAAGTACTGTGCGTGTATTGAAATGGTTATAGCCCTGATATGGCTCTACATAGTTGGCTGGGCTTTAAATAACAATTAGAATAAGAACCCATCAACATCACCGAATTCAATGGTAGCCACCACCACAGCAGACACCACAACAGCTCTCCTTCATTGACTCCAGTCTTGACCTCTCTGTGCTACTTTGTAGACCTTCAAACCGTTGATGTTGATGATTTGTTCATATAGGAGTAAGGTGGTCTGCCCGGATTTCTTTTGGTCTTAACCGTTCCTTGTAAAACTGTTGTCATTAGATTTGTGTTGGTGCTGCAGGTTGCATGGCCAATGTATTTCGTTTTTATCTCATTGATTTCTGCCAGCCTCCATGGTTGGTGTAGTACCTCACTAACATAACACACACCATCCTTTGCACAGACCTGGCAATCCCTATTTCGTCCTGCTTCCACTTCCTGGGATGTGGACCTATGGTTGGGATTTGTTACAATCCATCAGAACTGTAAAGAATGAAGTCTTGACACCGTTTAACATTTTGACATTTGAGGTTTGATTCCTTTTCTCACACTAGACCAGCAGCAGGGAAGTTTCAGTCTTTTTTTTCTCTAATTTTTGTATCTGGTGTTTGTTTGTTTGTAATCTTACACCTGACAAAGACCAGTTGGCCGAAAATTTGTGCCTGTCTTGTCTTGTATCAAATATGTGTTCTTATTCTTCTTTCATGTTTTTTCTGATTCCTGTTTGCTTGAACGTGGGCAGTCACACTTGTTTTGAGGTTTGGGTTTTGTTACATTCCATAGAAACTGTACAGAGTGAAGTCTTGATACACTTTTAACATTTAGGCATTTGAGGTTTTGGGTTTTGTTACATTCCATAGAAACTGTGCAGAACACAGTCTTGATACACGTTTAACATTTAGACATTTGAGGTTTGTGCTTTGTTATATTCCATAAAAACTGTACAGAGTGAAGTCTTGATACACATTTAACACTTAGACATTTGAGGTTTTGGGTTTTGTTACATTCCATAGAAATGTACAGAGTGAAGTATTGAGGCGTATTTAACATTTAGACATTTGAGGTTTTGGGTTTTGTTACATTCCATAAAAACTGTACAGATCGAAGTCTTGATACATGTTTAACATTTAGACATTTGTATTGACGGAAGCAACAGCCAGGTTGGTTAGGATGTTGGACTTCCTGTTGGAAATGCTGACTCTGAGTTTGATCATTTCTGGTGGGTAAAGGGTTAAGATTCTACCAATCTCTCTGTCAACAGCATATGTGCAGATCTGCCCACTGCCTGATTCCTCTTTAAGTGTATCTTCATGGACTGGAGAACATCAAATATGGAAATCTGGTGGCTGAAAATAGTTATTGTTATTGTTGCTTAAAGCCCAGCTGACTGTGTAGACCCATCTCAGGGCTATAATTGTTTCAAAACATACACAATACTTCAACACTGTTAATGTTATTTCTGTCCAAAGCCCAGCCGACTGCGTAAAGCCACATCAGGGTTATAAACATTTCAAAACATACATAATACTTCAACAGGGAAAAAAAAGGAAAAGAAAATTAAGTATGCATATCAATACATTTCTGCACATAATATAAGGAGATGCCCCATGGCACTGACCACTCCATTCAATTTATCACACAGGGGATTTAAAAAACATGTGAATACAAATTTAAACATAACTAAGGACACTAAAACATATCTAAAAACGGGTCTAAGTTACCTAAAATTGCTTCCACACATCTCATTTCCCTACAGCCAAAAATGCACTTAATACATGTACCCAATTATCTATCCTAAGTATGTAAAACTGAACACATACAGGTGGATGGACCAGCAAGGCAGAAATCGATAGGGAGAAATGACAGAAAGCACAAGAACAAGGGCAGAAACAAAGAGAGTGACAGAAAAAGAGGACATTTCTAGCACAGAATTTTCAGAAGGTGGGGATACTATTTATTCTGAAAGAGCCCCAGGCATCCCCACAGAGGGTTGACATTAGTTACAGAAACACGAAAATACCAAAACATGTACTGTCCTCCTATTCCTTTTCTTAAAGGGAAAAAAAATGACTATGACTGCCTAACTGGTGGGATAACTAATCAAAGACTGTACAGTATGGGCAAAACAATCAGACCAACCCTACATGCCCACATGCAAGGAACCACTGCTTGTAAGGCAGGAGAATCTGTTTTACTCCTGAAGCTCAAAACTGAAAGAAAACAACACAGAAAAGCTATCTTCCACAATATACAGCCCTAAAAACATTTCAACTCTTATTCCTATAATCATATATTACACATGCCAACTGTAGAAAACATTCAAAGAGAAAGCCAGATACTGTGCCAGGTTACACGTGAATAGACAAAAACAGAAGCATACATTTTCTATTATGTGTTTAAGTTAACCCTTTGACTCCCGCATCCTGTCCACCAGCACCCTGCCCTGTCAACCATGCTAGCAAAGCAAAAGCTTAACCCTTTAACTCCCTCACCCTATCCACCAGCTTCCTGCAGGAAGCTGGTGGATAGGGTGCGGGAATCAAAGAGTTAAGTTTTTGCGGTCGGTAGACAGGCTGTGGGAGTCTAAGGGTTTAAGACCTAAATCACTTACAGGAGCCAATGATTGTGACACAGTACACAAGATCGTTGGGACCACATCGGCTGGGCCAGGCAAAATCGCTGCCTTTCTCCACAGTGAGGGTGGGCTTGACCCGCAGACTGTCCTGTGCCTGCCAGCCCTGACCGTACACATAGAACAGTTGTTTCCCTTGGGCTCTGGCTGGACCCTTTGTCACATAGTAGAATTTGAAGGGTTCCTCTTTACTTTTATCAGCGTCTAAAATGAAAAAAAGAAATAAAACCCAAGTTAGCCAATCTGATGGATGCTGATCACTCTAGTTTTTCTTTCTCTCTCTGTCAAATGTAATCATCATCATCATGATGTGCCCTGCCACATGGCGTTGGCAATCATGGCCCTCCGTATGTATCTATCCCTTGTCGCCGCAAGCACATCTTCCACCCTCTCTGTCCCCAGCCACCTTGCAAGTCCGTCCAATATTTTCTCCCTGGGTCTACCTGGTGCTCTCTTTCCCTCCAGCTTTCCTGTTGTGACCAGGTGCTCTAATTCCCCCTTTCCTCATAGAATGGCCTATAAATGTTGCTTGTCTTTTCCTAATCCTCCTCCATCAAGACTGTCTTGTTTGTTTTCTTTGCTGTCCATGGAACTCTCAACATGCTTCTTATTATTATTATTATTATTATTATGAACATTTAGTACGCCTAATCAAATTAATGCCCTAGGCGTTTACAATGGCAAAACATATAACCAGAATCACAAGCACACACACACACGCCCACAGAAGCACCCACACACACACAAACACACACACACACACACAAACACACACACAGCATGACATGCAAATACAATGACACATTGACACTAAGACACTATAATGTCACCATTACATTACATGGGGGGAAGGGGGCAGAGATTACCAGTTTTGGGAAACAGGTGAGTTTTGAGGGAGCGTTTGAATGTGGACAGAGAGGGTGAGTATCTAAGAGAGCGAGGTAACTGATTCCAGATGGTTGGAGCTTGATAGGAAAAAGAACGCTGCCCAAACCTTTTAGTGCGGACTATGGGGATACTATAGAGACGGGTATCAGATGAGGACCGCAAAGCTCGAGATGGCGTGTAGAGATGTAACAGATGGGTGAGATACTCAGGACAGGAAGACTCAATAGATTTGAAGCAGAGGCAGGCAATCTTGTAGGATATTCTTTGCTGAACAGGGAGCCAGTGGAGAGAACAGAGCAATGGCGTAACATGGTTAAATTTTGAAGAGCGGAAGATGAGACGGGCAGCATGATTTTGAACTTTCTGAAGTTTGTTAATGAGATGAGAGGGGGAACCAGAAAAAAGAGCATTACAGTAATCGAGACGGGATAGAACAAATGCACAGACAAGAGCCTTTGTCGTGTCTTCTGAGAGGAGGTGGCGGATAGAAGCAATTCGGCGGAGTTCAAGAAAACAAGTCCGACAGACGTTGCTCACATGCTGGTGGAAGGACAGGGTTTGATCAAGAGTTACACCAAGGTTACGGGCAAAATGGGAGAGAGGGATAGATGAGTCAACAAGTGTGACAGAGGTTGGAAGAGAGGGGTGATTTTGGAGTTTGGGTGGGGTGATCAAGATCAATTCGGATTTCTCTTCATTTAATTTCAGTTTGTTTTCAGTCATCCAATCCTTCAGGTCAGCTACACAAGATTGGGTTTTCTGGATCATGATGGGAAGGTCAGGGAGAGGCCCAGAGACATACAGCTGATTGTCATCCGAGAAAGAATGATGCGAAGCAGGTGTTCTTGGACAATAGAGGAGACAGGGTAGGTGTAGAGAATGAAAAGTAGGGGGCCCAGAACAGATCCTTGTGGCACTCCGTAAGTCAGACAGGAAGGATTAGAAGAAAGACCATTGACAGAAACTACTTGCAGACGATTGGTGATGTAAGAATGAAACCAGTTCAAGACAGTATCATGGAGCCCAAAAGAGTGATGTAGACGGGAGAGAAGGATAGAGTGGTCAATAGTGTCAAAGGCAGCAGATAGGTCCAAGAGAGTCAAAAGTGATACGTTGTTAGAGTCGAGAGTAGTCAATAAGTCGTTGCAGATTTTGAGAAGAGCAGTTTCGGTACTATGTCCAGAACGGTAAGCAGACTGAAGGGAATAGACAAGGTTATTGGAATGAAGGTGGTTTAACAGCTGGTCAAGAACAACTTTCTCTAAGACCTTGGAAAGAAAAGGAAGATTTGACACAGGTCTATAGTTTTTCAAATTCTCAGGGTCAAGAGTCGTCTTTTTTAGAAGAGGTCTTACAATTGCTGACTTGAAAGAAGAAGGAAAGGAGCCAGTTGAGAGGGAATGGTTAATGATATTGGTGATGTGAGGGAGAAGAGTATCGAGACAATGGGTGAGAAAAGAAGCTGGCAATGGGTCGAGTTCACAGGTTTTAATGCCAGATTTCATGATGATTTTCTTAACAAAGTCCTCAGAAACGGGTTGGAAGAAAGTAAGGGGGATTCCAGAGAAAGGGGGTTCAGGAAATGTAGCATGAGTGTTCGTCGTGGAATCGAGAGAAAGCCTGAGGTTAGCAATCTTGTTGAAAAAATAGTCAGAGAAAGCCTGTGGAAGATCAGAAGGTGGCAGGTGAGATGGAAGAGGAGAAGAGCCAGTTTTGCCAAGAAGAGTATTAGTTATATTATACAGTTGTTTGGAAGTGGAACAGGCAAGAATTTTAGCATTGTAATAGGCTGATTTAGAGGCATCTACGAGGCTATTAACAATTTTGTTGGCAGTTTGAAAAATTTGCTTATGAACAGTCAGACTAGACTTGAGCCACTGTCTCTCGGCTCTGCGCCTTTCACACTTGGCCGCTTGCAGCTGAGGCCCAATGGAGGAGAACCAAGGTGATGGTGGCCTCTTGGAAACAAGGCGGCCACAGGCAGGAGCGAACCGATCCAGGAGCCCAAGGAGAAGGGAGTTGAGGTCATCAGGTGTGGTTGGTGGGGAAGCAGATAAGAGAGACTGAAGGTCAGCCTCAAAGACAGTCATGTCCACTGCAGAAAGGTGTCTGGCTTGAATGTACGTTTTGCGGGGTGGAGGGCGGGAAAAATGAAGATCAGCAACAAGGCAGACATGGTCAGATGGGAGGGTGTGGTCGATGATGATGGAACTCACCATGGTCTAGTCAGTCCTGTGGATTATATTATCCAATGTGTGCCCACGAATGTGAGTGGGAGCGTGGACGCACTGAACCAGGCCGTAGCAGTCCAGAAAATCGATGACTTTGGAGGTGGTGGGTTCGGAGGGGCGATCAAAATGAATGTTAAAGTCACCAGCGATGATGCAGGAACCATGGAGGGAGTTACAGTAGGACAGCAGATCCGGGAATTCGTCAATGAAGTTGGAGTCAGTGAGACGGTTCTTAGAGTTTGGAGGAGGACGATACAAACACAGAAGGTGGAAAGTGTGGTGGGGGAAGGTGAGGGTAAGTTGTGCCAGTTCGAAAGAAGTGTGGGTGAAAGGGAAGGAGGATTTGGTGGAGAGGAAAGGGGAGAGTGGATCAGCAACAACAAAAGCAATGCCACCACCACGGGACTGGCGGGGGAAGGAGAGGGTGTGGTGGCCAGGGGGAGCGATGTCACGGCACTTAGCCTCGTCACCTTCAGCACGAAACCAAGTTTCCACCACAGCAAAGACATCGACGTTGTTGTCGTGGATGAAGTAGGACAGAGCAGAGCGTTTTTCTGTGCCAGTCCCAAGCGCTTGGGCGTTGAAGACAGACAGACGAAATGAAGCAGATCGGCGGGAGAAGCAATTTACAGGAGAGCCAGTGTTGATGCGAGTGAGGTTGGCAGTGTTATGGTAGACGGTAGAACTTCGTTGTTTTTGATCATTTCTTCTGTTAGATACGATCACGGTAATGTTGTGATGTTTACGTCTGCCGCCACGACGTGAGCGCCTGCGTGGTAACGAGTAACCAATGCCAAGTTGGCGAAGTCGAGAGGTCAGGTCAGGGGTCAAGGGCACTGCACCGATAGATACCAGCTGTTGGCGTGTGTAGCAAAGCGACTCACACTGACCTGATAACACTGCTTCACGTTGTCTGCCACTCACAAAGCATGCCGGCTGCACGTGCGTATTGGCGAGAGGGAGGGGATATGGCGGTTGATTCAACTGTAAAACTGCCAGTCTTATCGAAAAGAACATGTAAAATACAGTCAATCTCACAAACATAGCAGCACCACAGCACCACGGAAACATCGTCCAGTCCATCACGAACCACCACAACAAAAACTAACAGCAAACACCGTACACAGACAGAGAATCCAACAAAAAACGCAGGAGCAGAATGCACTCAGCCTGCAAGGCGTGTGACCCTCTCTCTCTCATATCTTATAAACCACATTTCGGCTGCCTCAATCTTATTCTGGCTTTGCGTGTTGACTGTCCACACCTCACAACCGTATAACATTATCGGTTCTATGTAACATTCAAGAACTCTCTTCCTGATGTTAAATGATAGGCATTTGTTGGTAAGAATGCTTTTCATCATCACATGTATCACTCTATGTCTCTTTCTATCTCTGTCTTATGGAATATCAGGGAAATTTCAGAGAAGCCTTGCTGCTGTTTATCCCCCCAAGTTTTGTGCATTTGTTCTTTGTTGTCTTTTGTGTATGCTTCGCAAAAGTCAGATGGCTGAAAATTTGCGCCTGCTCCGTTCTGTTTACTGAGTATGCGTTCTCATTCCATTTTCTTTTTGTCTTTGTTTTTCTTTCCTCGGAAGTGGATGACAGACTGGTGGGGCTATGACTGAAGAATTTTCGCAGATTTTGTTCAGTGCAGACAGTATTTTACAAGAGGGAAAAACAAGGGGGTGAGCAGGGGAAATAAAAGAGTTCATTATTGCCAGAAATTTGTGCGTGCATAATTCATTCCCATCCATGTAGATCCTAACTGGTCTCACATATACGCGCATGCACACACACCCACACCCACCCACACACACACTCTCTCTCTCTCTCAAACACACACACACACACACAAACACTCAAACACACACACACACACACACACACACACCACGCACACACACATAACACACCCACACACATTTTTACACTCTCTCAACAATACCTGTGCCAAAATGATTGAGGCGTGTGTGATAGAAGTAGTGTTTCTTTTGCTCCAAGTTTGTGCTGCCTTCATGGGGAATCTCTCTGTCTTTCGTCTGTTTGCCACTGGGCTGATCCTCTCCTTCTCCTTGTCTGTAGCGCACTGACCCATGCTGCATGTCCACCAGCACAGGGGCATCGATACGGAATGTCTGCCGAGTCCAAACATGCAGTGCACTCTGATTAAATGATACAATGAAACTATAGTAACATCTCACTTCCCCTTTGACATCATAGTTGCCTCCCCTCTCCCCACTTCTTACTACTGCTCATGAAGACATGGGCATTCCATTTGGTCCCTTTTTATCCACTGGACGAGGCAGGAGGGAAGTTTTTAGTCCTGTTTTTATTATCCGTTGTTTGGTGTTTGTGGTCTGTTTGTGACCGTCTGTTCGCGCTTGACAAAGGCCGGTTGGTCGAAAATTTGCGCTTGTTTTGTCGTTTTGTTGGATACGTGCTTACATTGGTTTTCTTGTTCTTCTGGTTCCTGTTATAGTAACATTGTTACTAAAATGAATATATCACGCATTTGCAGGGAAGGTGGGGGAAGGAGGAGGGTTTGCAGTGAAGGTGGGGGTATGGAGAGAATTTGCAGTGAAGGTGGGGGAAGGGGTGGGGGTTTGCGCAGTCACACACTTAAAATTTCTACTATTTTAAGATAATTCATGCTTTACAATCACACGGTTTAAGTGGCTTCAAGTCATTCCCAGCATCATACACAAATAATTTTGACTATTTCAGATAATTTGTATGGTTTACAGTGACACAGTTTTAAGCTATTTCAAGTCATTTCCAACGTTCCAATTTTTTCTTGGATGTGTGTATCCATGGATGTTTTGTTTTACCCCACAGTATGCAGATGGTATGTCGCTGCACAGAGTCTGCCTACTCTCTCTTGGGAATGCATGCTGGACATCTTCATGCTGCCGTATGCCAGCTGCTCACATGACTGACAAGATCTTTAACATGCATATTTGATATTCTGCATGCAAAGGGATTGGCTTAGGAGTCTGTCTTTGGTCAATGGCTGATCAAAATTTCAAAAGACTGACTGGTATGCTTTCCCGCAGGTCAATTAATAATTCAAAGCGCTGTGTTATCAGTCAGGCCCATATAAAAATGACTAAAGTAAGCGTGGGTCTTAGCATCAGACAACAGTCAGGTTTCTTAAAGTATGTATTGGCATGCATGCTTACCAAACATTTTCAACTCTCAACAAGGTGGACAGACTTCAATGGCCAGTTCAGCTCAGCTTGCTGCATCACTCATATAACCCTCTGACTCCCACACCCTGTCCACCAGCATCATGCATTGTCAACAATGCCAGCATAGCAAAAACATAACCCTTTGACTCCCTTACCCTCCTGCAGGAAGCTAGTGGATAGGGTGAGAGAGTCAAAGGGTTAAGTTTTTGCAGTTGGTGGATGGGTTACGGGAGTCAAAGGGTTATGGTTGATGATTTTCTTCAGCAGCATCTTCATAGCATTTTCTGCCATCGATACACTCTGATAGTTTACAATGTCCCAAAAGAAAACGCCAAACTGTTGGAGGGCCAGCTTGAATCAATTTTTTGAAGGCAGGGAAACAAGCAGAATGGTTGATTAGTGTCAGAGTCATCTTCATCAACAGCAGATTGTTAGAGAGGTTTCTGTGCTTAGAATATGGTCCTTTCATCCTTGAGAATCAGGCTTTTTCCAAAAATACTGAGCAAACTCCTCCTTTTCTTCAAATGGAAGACAGCTAAAGCCAGGGCCATCCAGATGTGTCCTGAAACCTCTGTCATAATCTTTTTCTCCTGGTGACAATTAAAACTGAGTAAAGGTTTTTTTTTTTAGTGTTTTGTTCATTTTGTCACAATGGTTTGTGGTGTGTGTGTGTGTGTGTGTGTGTGTGTGTGTGTGTCTAGAGATGTGTGTGTGTGTGTGTGTGTGTGGTGCGTGCGTGTGTGTGTGTGTGTGTGTGTGTGTGTGTGTGTGTGTGTGTGTGTGTGTGTGTGTGTGTGTGTGTGTCTAGGTGTGTGTGTGTGTCTAGGTGTGTGTGTGTCTACGTGTGTATGTCTAGGTGTGTGTGTTGGTATGTGTGTCTAGTGTGTGTGTGTGTGTTTTGTGTGTGTATGTGTATATCTAGGTGTGTGTGTTGGTGTGTGTGTCTAGGTGTGTGTGTGTCTAGGTGTGTGTGTGTGTGTGTGTGTGTGTGTGTGTGTGTGTGTGTGTGTGTGTGTGTGTGTGCTCTTAGTGGTTTGAAATGTCTGTGAGTATGCATGCAAGAATAGGGAGCCCTTGGTGAAGGAAAATTGAGGGGTGTGATGGGTGTGCTTTGTACAGAACGTTTTTTTTCAACTATATGACCTCTAAAAAGACCTACTGAAACATGCCTCAGTTGGCCTTGTGACCTGTTACTATCCAGACCCAAGCCAGTCTCTGCACACATGATAAGATATCACACACTGGCAGTTCAACACACATGTTTACTGGGAGATCAGAAAACAAAAAACAAAACAAAAAACACACAAAAACAAACCAAAAAAAGAAATAAAACTCCGCCTTTTATAAACCAGGCGGAGGTATCTAGGTGGATAAAAACCAACAACTTTTGACTGAATAAAAAAGATGAAAAAATGAACGACACCATCCTTGATCAAGACCCAGGCCTACAGGCCTAATAATCTAAAATGTTAGCAATACAAACTGACACTGGCGATAGTTGTCGTACTTAAGGCCAGGTGTGAATACTGGAAGAAGACGTCATAAATATTTCAACTGTCAGTACTTAATCAAATTACTAGTTTAGTTTAGTTTAGTTTAGCAATAGGGACATAACACATTAGCCGTTTGGCTATTTCAAATCCCATCATTTTTATTTTTATTTTCCAACACACGTAGCCCATGTTTGTCGCACGCCCAGTTCTTTTGATGATTCCTTCATCATACTCGTATTTAAGTTCAATGTAATGTTTCCAATGGTCAAGCTGGTTTTCAAACGAGTTTGTGTTTTGTGCTCTTTTAATTTCGATTGGTAGGCCTAATCTACTCCATACATGTGCAATTCTATTTGTAAAATAAAACTTTCTAATGTTAGTCTTGCAATATTCTATAAATATTTCATCAGTACTATTTCTTGTTTTGTCATAGTTTGTCAGTTTAAACTAACACAATACTTATACAAACTGCAAGTTTACCAGCAGTAATGTATTTAATATTAGGCCTTTAGGCCCTAGGCTACAGTCACAGACTACTGGAGTGGAGTTGAGGAGATTATTATAGTCTACTGTCTAGTCATTTTTATCAAATGATTACGGCCAGACAAAATAAATCTTACTGAATTTTCTTTCTTGGACAGCTGATGGGAATACTCAACACGGGGATTGGCAGGTACACCAACTGATCTACTTGCTCCAGACCCCATGGTAACAGTTTTGTATTGGCCTAACGCTATATCATTCTTTGGTAGAAATGGCGAGCATTCCCCGGGCACGGCATCGTAAATACCACTGACAACAAAATGGTGGACAACAGTGGTGGAAACCAAGGAAAGAATGAAAAAGAGTGCATTACAAGGGAAACCATCCTGGATAACATCCTGTCTGCTACATTTGGAGCCAACTCAAGTTGGGGGAAATTCCCCCAGACGCACTGGAAGAAATTTGTACACAAATTTGTATCTTTGATGCAGGTAAGCAATATATTTTGAAGGATGTTAGATGAAACTGATATATTGTTTCTTTGATGCAGGTACGCAACATGTATCGAAAGCCCTTGGCTTGAGCTGTCTTGCTTTATAAACAAACGTAAAACAAGCCTTACAACTACAAGCCACAAGGGAGTAGGTTTACGTGATCATCAATGATCATGTCACATGTCACGTGTACTACTTAATTAAATTTCTTAATAGGCCTACATCACGTGGTCACGATCAGTCACTTCGAGTTGGTCATGTTTTTTTACGCACGCTGGTTTGTTCTTTTCGACTTTTGAGAGAGCCACGGACTCAAAACCTGATGTCTCGAGTTCAGTCCCATTTCGCAAGAAAAATTGGCCTGTTCCAGTGTTCGCTGCCCATTTTAATGTTTCCATCATGATGTCCGCTTATAAAAAAAACAAACCTTATGGCTTATTCCTTCAATCGTTGTTAATTTCATAAATTTGTTACAGATTAACAGAAGTTACCCCCTCCCCTTCCCATTTCAAGACCTTCACCTTGCCAGCTCATTTCATAGGGTTTTGCGCAGGCCTAGGGTGCCTGCCTGCTAAACAGTTGCTGGCAGATTTGGGTTAAGCATATTTTGATAGATTTGTCCAAGTTCAGTGAAACCCCCTGCAAACAAACTCAAAGCAGATGAAACATTAATATCATGACACATTAAGACAATCATTGTCATTGGTTGTAATTCAGCTGAGCAACTAATTGGTAAGCCTTAAAAACCTGCTAAAGGCTTCTTTAAGTTAGGCAGTTGTGTTTCAAAAAGAGTAAATCATCCATGAATGTGCAAGATGTTGTATCTGACATTTTCTTGATTTGTGTGTGTGTGTATGTGTTTTTTTTTTAACGTGATCTAAGGAAACATGGCTGACTGGGATAATAATGAGCTGGTGCCCAGTGCCATAGGGTCCAGTTCCAGTATGGCCCAGTCTGGTACACAATGGTACTGGGACTGAAGGAATCTGCTGTTTTGAAAATGATATTTGCGTCATATGGCTGTTACAGCAACCGCAGTAACCGACTACAGTCCGTATTTTACCGATTCAAAACACTGAATACCGACTGTGATTTAACCTGTCCTTACACAAAACCAAAAAAAGATTCATTGTACCGGTTGCTTCATTGACCTTTTTTCTCCCGGCCTAGTCCCATGTTCCGCATAGTGACATGAATCACTCAACCAATTTCCGGTAGTCTACCAGTTTGTTCCCCTCCTTCTCCCTTTCTGTTAAGTATTAGCAATTAAAATTGATAGAACAAGCCTACTGATTTTTTTTTTGTCTGTACCAGTTGCATTTTTGACATGTTATAATTGCCGTAGCTAGTACCGGCTGGGAAAAAATCTAGCGCGATCGCTGTGTTACTATTGTAGCACTTGCATCTCAGCACTGCGCCTTGTTGATGACTAGGCCTTAATGGAAATGGGATATAATGGAATCAATCTCAGTTACAGCCTTTTCTGGGTTCCCCCCCATGGGGATGCCGGTGGCTCTTTCAGTATGAATAGTATCTCCACCTTCCGGAAATTCTGTGTTAGAAATTTCCTCTTTTCTGTCACTCTCTTTGTTTCTGCCTTGTTTCTTTGCTTCTTGTCAGTTTTATCATTTTCTGCCTTAATGGTCCATTCACCTGCGTGTGTTTGATAAAGTCTTACATAGTTTTTCTTAGGATTGATAATTGGGTACATGTAATGATGTATTAAGTGCATTTTTGGCTGTAGGGAGGTGAGATATGCAGAAGCAATTTTAGATAATTTATGCCTGTGTACATATGTTTTGGTGTCCTTAGATATGCTTATAATTGTATTCATGTGTGTTTTTTAAATCCCCTGTGCGATAAATTGGACAGAGTGGTCAATGCCAGGGGCATGTCCTTAGATTATGTGTGCAAATGCATTGATATGTGTACTTAATTTTCTTTTCTTTTTTTTCTGTTAAAGTTTTGTATGTTTTGAGGCAGTTATAGCCCTGATATGGCTGTACAATAACAATAACAATACAGCCATTTCATCAGGTTCCGGTCTCATCAGGGCCCAGTTCCATTGGGGCCCATTACCAATAGGGCCCAGTACCATTTGGGTCTGGAACATTTTCATATCAGTTGATCAGGTGCATCTACTCATATGACAAGTGGATGAGATTGGAAATGAGAGACACAGAAAGAGGGGATGGAGAGAGAGAAGGTTGGGGGAGGGGGCAAAGGGAAGACAAGAGAGCTCTAGAGAAGCCAGAGAGTATTTAATACAAGACAAGACAGGCACAAATTTTCAGCCAACTGGCCTTTGTCAAGCGTAAGATTACAAGCAAACAAACAACAGATACAAAAATTAGGAGAAAAAGACTGAAACTTCCCTGCTGCTTGGTCCAGTGTAGGAATGCTGAAAATTTGCTCCTGTCTTGTCTTGTATTAAATATGCGTTCTTATTCTTCTTTCATGTTTTTTCTGGTTCATGTTTGCTTGAATGCGGGCGGTCACACTTGTTTTGGATTCTGTCTCAGGTTGTTTGTCATTGTCTCTGTCTCAGGTTGCTGAGATCTCTCTCTCTGTCTCTCTCTTTCTCTCTCCCTTTTTTTCTAAATTTGTTCTATCCTGCTTATTTTGATCTACTTGTAGTGGAACATACTACATATATTCTGTGTATAATAAACTCTTTGATGAGGAGCCAAGACCTAACTTGAATAAATTATCAACTCTTGCTTTCTCTCTCTCTCTGAGTCTCTGTCTAGATCTCTCATTCTGATCTCACTGTCCATCTCTCTGTCTGTTTCTCTCCATATTTATAAGGTGTTTAAGAGATGACAGTCTGTTACATCAAAAATTAAAGTAGAATTTAGATACTGTCAGTTTTCATTGACAATGATTAGTGCATTAGCGCATATCTTTGGTTTGTCTTTAGTAATATTATTATTATGACTGTCCCCATTTATGTGTTTAAATATATATTCTACTGTGTGTACAGTGTACTACTGTTATATGATAATTGATATATATGGTACCGGTATTGTTATTACTCAACCCCACCCCCCTTCAAGTGGTGCTAATCTTTTTTTTTTTTTTTTAATGAATTCTGTATTCTGTGTACTTTCTCCCTTAATTCATATTGGCAAGGTTAAAGGCTTGGTATCTGTGAAATTGATATAATTTGTCTATTGCACAAAAATGTGAAAAAAGAACATTTTGCTATATACTGCCCAGTACATAGTAGGACTACTTCGGGAGCGCATTGCATATTACTGAAGTTTTTGTGAATTCCCAAACATGTTTCATTGTGTGTGCTTGTGGCATGAAAGTAGAGTGAGAAATTTGTCACTTTATTCTACAACTGTACAACTACAAGGCATTTAACATTAGATGTATGACTGTATCATAAAAAAAAAATCTGTGTTTGTTGTGAGGTGATTGTCACGATGATAAAATTAATGATCATGTTGGCTATGTATTTTTACCCCTTCATAAGGGGCAATGTTTTGCCATGCAAAAGTACTCTTATGAAAAGTATATTGGCTTGCAGTCAAAGCAAGAATGAAGTATAAAATTGCCACACTCTGCTATCAGTGTCGTGCTGTACAAACCTTCCAAAGCTCAAAGGTCTCAAGGAGCTTTTGTCTTAAGGATACCTTGATTCTTGCTAACTATTTGCTTTCTATTTTTAGCTTAAGAACATGAACTCCCCCCCAGTGTTTAAAGGGGTAACATCCGATTCAGTGGATCGGGACGCATGCGCAGTAAGCATGGGCGGGGCTAAACTAAATAAAGAAAAGCACGTGGCTGAGGGTAGTAAACAAACACGCTAAAAGTGATGAACAAAACAGACACTTCTTAGTTACTGAAAAGAAATTGAAGCAAATTCTGTCCACACAGCTCCCCAGAACTCGAACGTTTTCCTACGTAACACATGACGTTTTTGAGGAAATGGGTTTTGTACGTTCATTTTAGGGGGTGAATGTTGTCAGCTAATGCTTTCCGTTTCCAAACTCACTGTACATAGGCAACTTTTCCAAGCCTCTAAAACAAAAGTATCCACCCTCATTGCATCTGCAAAAACAAGCTATTTCCAAACCAAAATCCTGAATGCCTCTAAAACAAAAGAACTCTTTACAACCATGAATCATCTCCTTGGCACACGAAAAGATTTACCTCTCCCAACAAAACACACAAATGAAGAACTCCCATCTGTATTCTCCAAGTATTTCACCACCAAAATACAAACTCTTCGTGACAGGCTTGACAGGACACCCTGTCAACCATACCCACCTGACCCTTCCTTCTCTGGCACACCTCTTACTACTTTTACCCCAGTCTCACAAGAAGAAATTCTCAACACAATCAGATCCATGTCGTTCAAAACCTGCGAACTGGATCCTCTTCCAGGTTCTCTCTACTCTGACTGTCTCCCTACGCTCCTCCCATTCATCACTGACATCATCAACACTTCTCTCCAAACTGGAACTGTCCCAGATTCTTTCAAGTCTGCTATTGTTCACCCTCTCCTCAAGAAATACAATTTAGACCCAAATGAACTGAAAAATTACCGGCCTATCTCTAATCTCTCTTTCTTGTCAAAAGTCATCGAAAAAGTTGTCCTCAACCAACTGAACTCTCACCTGTCTGCCAACAATCTCCTCAATCCTTTCCAGTCAGCCTACCGCCAGTGCCATAGCACTGAAACTGCCTTGCTACACATTCTCAACAATCTCCTCCTTGCAACTGATACTGGCAAAGTCTCTCTCCTCACACTCCTTGATCTGTCTGCAGCCTTTGATACCATTCATCATGGTATTCTCCTTTCTAGACTTCATCATACTTTTGGCATCTCTGACATTGCTCTCTCCTGGTTCACTTCATATCTATCAAACAGAAAACAAACTGTTCTCATCAATGGCACTTACTCTCAACCTGCATACCTGACCTGTGGTGTTCCACAAGGATCTGTCCTTGGCCCTGTTCTTTTCACTCTTTATACCTCCCCCCTGTCCACCATCATCAACTCCCACTCTATAAAACACCACTTCTATGCTGATGACACCCAACTTCAAGACAGTGACTCACCTGACAATATACAGCGCCTGTTGACTCGCACCACTGAGTGTTACTCGGACATTAAATATTGGATGACATACAACAAACTTCAGCTAAATGATGACAAAACAGAAGCTATCCTCATTCAGTCATTGGCACCCGTCAGAAACTTTCTCAGCTGCCTCCTCTTTCTCTCCCATTA
Source organism: Monoplex corrugatus (assembly GCA_030674185.1). Classification (NCBI taxonomy): domain Eukaryota; kingdom Metazoa; phylum Mollusca; class Gastropoda; order Littorinimorpha; family Ranellidae; genus Monoplex; species Monoplex corrugatus. Next base: position 70,654,895 of record CM060313.1, read on the forward strand.
TGTAACACATCAGTCCCAATTTCTGATTCAGCTAAAAACCTTGGTGTCTGCATTGACTCTACCCTCTCCATGAACAACTTTGTTTCTCAAACTGCCAGATCTTGCTACTATCACCTCCATCGTATAAGCCTGATCAGGAAGTATCTCTCTGTGGAAACAACTACAAAACTCGTTCTCTCTTTCATAATGTCTCGCCTTGACTATTGCAATTCACTCCTGTCCGGTCTTCCTGCCTCCACCACTCGCATCCTACAGCGCATTCAAAACAATGCTGTACGCCTTGTACTCAAAAAGAAAAAAGCTGACCACATATATCTCCTCTCCTGGCACAACTTCACTGGCTCCCTGTATCAAAGCGCATACAGTACAAACTAGACACCATGTGCTACAAAAGCCTCAATAACGCAGCCCCCGATTACCTGTCAAGCCTACTTGAGATCTATGTTCCCTCACGTACCCTCCGCTCTGCCTCCGATCCTCTGACTTTTCGCTTTCCACGCACTAAGCTTAATACCTATGGTCCACGAGCCTTCTCTGTTTGTGGTCCGCTCTCCTGGAACAAACTTCCTCTCTCAGTCCGTCAGCAACCTACTTTTGTCTCCTTCAAGTCCGCTCTCAAAACTCACCTTTTCTCCTCTGCATAAAATCCTGACCTCACTCAATGCCCTCTACAGCCTGTCTCCACTCGGAGGGGAATCACATTGCAATATATAATTGTATAATTGATTTCTTTTCATACACTACACAATTTTAATTAAACTGATCGTTTAATTCTCTAGACGTCTATACTGTAGGCCTTTCGGGTGTGTGTGTGTTGCGACAACATGCCTTCGTTGTTTTCTTTCCACGTGCTTTTCTATTTTTGAATGGCGTGCCTGTCAGATGTCTCATCATGTTTTGTAGCCCCGCCTCTAAGTTCGTCCAATTCAGATTTTAATTTCCTAATAAATGCATATACGCACATTTTTCGATAAAAATATAACAAACGTTTAAAAGCAGGGATTGAGATTGTACTGTGTGACAAATATGAGCCAGGTAGCTCTCCGACAGCGTCCGAAATCTGCAATTAACTCAGAGCAGACAACCGGTGCTGCTTCGGCAAACGTTTGAATTCAAGTGACTTCCGATCTACTTCCCGCCTTATATAGTCCTGCTGTCCCTTTAAGACAAAGTAGTTACTAGTTGTCTGTCTTTTCTCTGGGTTTATTGTTATTGTTGTTGTCATTTAAAGCCTAGCCGACTGCATACATCCATATCAGGGCTACAACCGCTTCAAAACATACAAAACTTCAACAGAAAAAGAAGAAAAGAAAATTGAGTAGGCCTACATGTATCAATTTATTCGCGCACATAATCTGAGGACATGCCCCTGGCGTTGACCACTCCGTCCAATTTATCGCACAGGGGATTGAATAAACACACCTTAAAGCACATTTAAGCATACCTAAGGACACCAAAAAAATGTAAAAACAGGCATAAATTATGTAAAATTGCTTCAGCATATCTCACCACCCCACAGCCAAAAATGCACTTATACATGTACCCAATTATCAGTCCTAAGAAAAAGTACACAAGACTTTATGATTATCTAACACATACAGATGAATGGACCAGCAAGGCAGAAAATGGTAGGAAGAAATGACAGAAAGCAAAGGAACAAGGAAGAAATGACAGAAAGCAAAGGAACAAGGCAGAAACAAAGAGAATGACAGAAAAGAGGGAATTTCTAACACAAAATTTCCAGAAGGTGGGGATACTATTTATACTGATATATGTGTTGTGCTCTTTAATGATTATGATGGCAGGCTGTACCCTTTTTTTCAACTTTGATACTGTTTAAGATCTGCAGTCTTCTTCTTCTTCTTTTTCTTCTTCTTCTTCTCCCTTAACTCAATGAAAAGTCATTTGACATTGCACTGAAGAACTTTTACCAGATTTCTTCAGCTCTGTTGGTTGTGTGCCAAAGTGTGGGTCTCTGCAAATGGTTTCTCTATCCATTGTTGCTAGATGGTGTTGATTTACTTTTGCCCAGTGTTAAATTTCTTTGTTGTGGCCCATAGTGCTCCTGCCAGCCTCAGTCTTACAGTTACACCTTGAACTCATTGAAGATCTACAGTCCATTGTTGACAAATTAAAACACGCTTTACTTAAAAGTGTGTTTATGACTGGGAGTAGCCTATGTTAAGATTTCAGTACAAAATTGTTAACTGGGAAGTTGCTTATACATCTACTTAAAAAGCATGACTGGGAGGACAGTGTGAGAAAGTAAGCATGTTGTTTTAACATGTTGCATGGTACAATTTAGTAACACTGGTGAGAAGATGGACAATTAGAAGTTTTTGAAAGTTTCCGTTAAAATTCACTGCATCATAGTTGGATGGGCTGTGCATCATTTAGGATTAGCTTGATGGATGTGTGTGGTTCAATAGATCCAAGGTGATAATGACAGGTAATTATAAGAAAACGACAGTGAGAACATACAAGGGAGAACAACAAAGCATACATATCTGGCCACCTTTCTCAGATATACCCTTTACACACATGTACACATTGTATGTTCTTTGTTGGTTTCTGTCAGTCACCACTCTGTGGGTGTGTGTGTTTAAAGGGTAATACTAATAGTCGTCAAGATTACATTGAAAGATTAGAATCTTTATGGTTTGGAGATGTGATTACCGGTGGAAAGACTTTCAGTGCTTCCCTGTTCTCTGTTGGTCATCACACACAACACACACACCTAGGCTGTGTACAGTGACTGTTGTTGAACAGAGTGCAACAGCAGTGATTGTGCAGCAGGTTGTCATGCATGAAGAGCTGTCCTCTGTTCGATTTTTATCACCATGAAGTTGGTAAGTGGCTTGCACAGTCTTATTGATTTTAGAACGATGGGGAAAAGACAGCATATTTATTCTGGATTATATTCTTCTTTGATATCATACTGGTGGAGGTTTGATAGCAGGTTTGATAACAGGTTTGATTTTATCAAGATTTTGCGCTATATAAATATTGTAATTATTATTATTATTATTATTATAAGAAATTTGGATTTTATTAGCTGAAATCCTGTCATTTCGCCTCATCAGAAGTTTTATTTGGCCTGAACAGAAAAAATGGTGGAAGCCATATAGTGTTGATTTGCATGTGTGTTTGTGTGAGTCACTCTGTGGCTGTCTTTGTTTGTAGAGTTGAAGAAAAGAAAAGGAAGATACAATCCTTGTACAGTATTTCAGATGTTGAAGGAGGGTGTTGAAAGTTGTGACAAGAATGTGGACCTTTTCTTTTATGAATGTGCTGACCTGGATTATTTAGGTGAGAAATTTGTGTATATTGGATTTGATTAGATGGATGTGTTTGTCACAACGGAATTTTTGCATGTAAAATGCAGGTTACATGTACAGTCTATGAGGAATGCATCATCTTTTTTCTTTTCTACTTTTTTTGTTGTGTACGCATGTATTTTGTTTATGGATTTTTGTATGGAATTTTGCCAGGGAGATCTGTTTTATTGTCATGGGATCTTTTACATGCACTAAGTGCATACTGCACACATTATCACAATCTGTTGTATCGTCTGAAAGATTCATTTTTGATTCTCTGCTCAGATCAAGTAGAGGGGAAGGGAAAAAAATCTGACCAGTCAGGTGTGACACCTCTCCATTGTCAGCCCTCCCACTTCTTAGGGCAGGTGTTATATCCACTGGGGCACACATAAAACAGGTGCTTTATCCATTGGGTTACACACACACACACACACACACACACACACACACACACACACACAGACAAGTGTATATCCACTTGGACACACATAAAACTGGTGCTATATCCACTGGAACACACGTAATACAGGTGTTGTATTCACCAAGTCACACATGAAACAGGTGCTATGTCCACACACACAGGTGTATATCCACTGGGGCACATGTAAAACAGGTGCTGTATCTCTGGGTTACACATAATACAGGTGTTGTATCCACTGGGTTACACATAAGACAGGTGTTATATCCACTGGGGCACATGCAAGACAGGTGTTATATCCACTGGGTCATACATAAGACAGATTTAATATCCACTGGATCACACATGACAGGTGTTATATCCACTGGGGCACACATAAGACAGGTGTTATATCCACTGGGGCACACATATACAGGTGCTATATCCACTGGGTCACACATAAGACAGGTGCTATATCTACTGGGTCACACATAAGACAGGTGTTATATCTATTGGGTCACACATAAGACAGGTGTTATATCCACTGGGTCACACATAAGACAGGTGTTATATCCACTGGGGCACACATAAGACAGGTGCTATATCCACTGTGGCACACATAAGACAGATGTTATATCTACTGGGTCACACATAAGACAGGTGTTATATCCACTGGGTCACACATAAGACAGGTGTTATATCCACTGGGTCACATAAAGACAGGTGCTATATCTACTGGGTCACACATAAGACAGGTGTTATATCCACTGGGGCACACATAAGACAGGTGCTATATCCACTGGGTCACACATAAGACAGGTGCTATATCCACTGGGGACACATAAGACAGGTGCTATATCCACTGGGGCACACATGACAGGTGTTATATCCATTGTGGCACAAATAACAGGTGCTATATCCACTATGGCACACATAAGACAGGTGTTATATCCACTGGGTCGCACATAAGACAGGTGCTATATCCACTGGGTCACACATAACAGGTGCTGTATCCACTGGGTACATATGATAAGAATGAATGAATGAATGAATGAAAATTTATATCGCGCAACAAAAATCTCCATGCTATAAAAGTATGCTCGCGGCGCACGGTGGGGGGGGGGGGGGGGGCACAAAAACAATTCCACACAGCCTTTGCACTAACATTCATAAAGGCATTCAAGGTATTCACATTCAAATAAGCAATCCTATATAACATTAGAAAAAGTGTGTCTTGAGACTAGATTTAAAGGATGAATGAGTCTTTTTCTCCCTGATGCTCATGGGAAGCATGTTCCACTTGGTAGGGGCAAGGTATTTAAATTCTCGCTGACCATATCTTTTGGTTTTAACATCCCTTGTCCCAGGAACATGAAGAAGAGACTTGGAAGCAGATCTCAGACTGCGAACAGGTTTATATTCAGAAAGAAGATCTTTAAGATAAGAAGGACTACTAGAGTTGAGTGCACGGTAGGTGATAGTAGTTTGTGATTGATGCGTTGTTGAACTGGGAGCCAGTGCAGATTCCGTAAGATGGGATTTATGTGTTCAGTCTTCCTGCATCTAGAGATTACTTTGGCAGCTGCGTTTTGTACAGCCTGCAGACGCTGTATTTTCACCTGAGGGAGACCAGCAAGTAGACTATTACAGTAGTCTAATTTTGAGAGTACTAGTGTGACAGCAACAGTCTTAGCAGCTTGAATAGTCAAGTACTGGCGGGCTTTACCAAGAGATCGGATATGGCAGTAGCAAGTGCTATATCCACGGGGGCACACATGATAAGACAGGTGCTATATCCACTGGGGCACACATGATAAGACAGGTGCTAAATCCACTGGGGCACACATGATAAGACAGGTGCTATATCCATTGGGGCACACATGATAAGACAGGTGTTATATCCACTGGGGCAACATGATAAGACAGGTGCTATATCCACTGGGGCAACATGATAAGACAGGTGCTATATCCACTCGGGCACACATGATGAAACAGGTGCTATATCCACTGGGGCACACATGATGAGACAGGTGCTATATCCACTGGGGCACACATGATAAGACAGGTGCTATATCCACTGGGGCACACATGATAAGACAGGTGCTATATCCACTGGGCACACATGATAAGACAGGTGCTATATCCACTGGGGCACATGATGAGACAGGTGCTATATCCACTGGGGCACACATGATGAGACAGGTGCTATATCCACTGGGGCACACATGATAAGACAGGTGCTATATCCACTGGGGCACACATGATAAGACAGATGCTATATCCACTGAGGCACACATGATGAGACAGGTGCTATATCCACTGGGGCACACATGATAAGACAGGTGCTATATCCACTGGGGCACATATGATAAGACAGGTGCTATGTTCACTGGCGTACAGGTCTACGGTGCTATTGACAAATAAATGCAACAGATTTTGTGGAAGGTGGCATCACTAGTGATCGCTGCAGTGGGAACAAAATTATTCTCGCTTTTCACAAAGACATGTTCTGCGTTGCCGTTTACATGTTGAGAAAAATTGGCCATCAGCTCTTATTGAAAGCATGCATATACAGACCTATAAGATGTAAAAAAAACATGTTCGAAGTCTGGCAAATGTGAAAGGAGCACAGACTAGAGCACATTTCCAGGTGGATAAAGGATGATGAAAAAAGTACCCACTATTTTTGTAATTTAAAAAAAAAGATAATGATAGATAAATACATAGATAAATAAATGAAAAATAAATGAATGAATAAATGAATGAATAAATACATAGATAAATAAATAAACAAACAAATGCATAAATACATAAATAAATAAAGTCAGCAATATGACAAGCATGACCACTAGTCAGGGAGAATTCCCTATAAGGGTGCTGGGGGCTCTTTCATTATAAATAGTATCTACACCTGGAAATTCTGTGCTGGAAATTTCCTCTTTTTCTGTCACTCTCTAAGCCTCTTTGTTTCTGCCTTGTTCCTTTGCTTTCTGTTATCTCTTCTTATCAATTTTTGCCTTGCTGGTCCATTTACCTGTATGTGTTTGAGAAAGTTACGTTTTTTTTTTTTTAATTAGGATTGATAACTGGGTACATGTATTAAACTAAATTAAAGGCATTTTTAGCGCTAGGGGAGTGAGATATGCGGAAGCAATTTTAGGTTGTTTATGCCTGTTTGCATATATGTTTTAGCATTCTTACTTACGTTTAAATTTGTATTCAGGTGTGTTTTTTAAATCCCTTATGCGATAAATTGGATGGAGTGGTCAGCACCAGGGGCATCTCCTTAGATTATGCATGTGAACTGCTTAATTTTCTTTCTTATTTTCTTTCTTTTTTTTTTCCTGTTGAAATTTTGTACGTGCTTTGAAACAGTTATAGCCATGATATGGCTCTACACAGTCGACTGGGCTTACAAACACGAAAAACAGTCAGGGAGAAACAACATTCAAGCAAGAAAAGGTCAGATATTGCTATGACTTACACAGTCAAACCTCTGAATCGGATAATGCTAAAGCAGCAGTAAACAGGGTTTTTTTCAGACCAGAAGGGTTTCCTACAATGAAAATGAAGATGAAGCGTTGTGCTGTGAAGGGTTGGTAACAACTGATGAAACAAGTGTGGTACTTAACCCGTTGACTCCCGCACTCTGTCCTTCAGCATCCTGTATTGTCAACCATGTCAGCAAAACAAAAACTTAACCCTTTGACTCCCTCACCCTAGGGTGAGGGAATCTGGGTTACATTTTTGCAGTTGGTTGATAGGATGTGGTAGTCAAAGGGTGAATTGAAGATGAAGCTTTGTGCTGTGGAGGGTTGGTAACAACTGATGAAACAACTGTGGCACTTAATCCGTTGATTCCCGCACTCTGTCCATCAGCATCCTGTATTGTCAACAGTGCCAGCAAAACAAAAACTTGACCAGCTTCCTCCAGGAAGCTGGTGGATAGGGTGAGGGAGTCAAAGGGTTACATTTTTTGCAGTTGGTGGATAGGGTGTGGTAGTCAAAGGGTGAATTGAAGATGATGCTTTGTGCTATGAAGGGTTGAAAACAACTGTGGCACTTAACCCGTTGACTTCTGCACTCTCTCCATCAGCATCCTGTATCCTATTGCAGTTAGTGGATTGGATGTGGGAGTCAAAAAGTTAAAACAATTATTAAGGGACTGATGGTATAAGACTTGAATTTCAAGAAATTCTTTTGGAAATAAGGGAAAAAAAATAGTCGCAAATTCTTTTAATGAATCTTTTGAAACAGGTAATGTATCATACACTCAGGAAGAGAAAATCATCATCTTAATACATAAAAGCAAAGTAGTGGAACATAAGTTAAATAGCTGAACCCCCCCCCCCCCCTTTTAGCGATATATGTCACAATAATGACGTTACTAACAACAGAACACATTACTGTATTTTTTGTTTTCTTCCCTTGGCTTTACCAGCATTTGAAGAGAAAGATACTCTGTTCTATGATTCAAAGAAAAATAGTCATTTGTATGTATTATACACAACACACACACACACACACGCAAATGCACAAACACAACACACATACATACCCACACATGCTGACACAGACAGAAAGACACACACACACATACACATGCACTTGCACACACACAGACACACTCTCTCTCTCTCTCTCTCTCGCACGCACGCTTGTACGCTCTCACACTTGAACGCACATACGCACACACACACACACACATGCAAATACACAAACACCCATTCACTCACGCGCACACACACACACACACGCACCACACACACACACACATGCACACACACACACACACACACACGCAAATGCACAAACGCACACACTCAAACATACACACACATGCACGCATAAAGAGACAGACAGACAGATTCACAGGCACAGACACACGCACACAAATGCACAAACACACACTCAATAACACACACTCACGCACACACACACACGCTGACACAGACAGACACACACACACATATACACACAACTCACATGCGTGCACTTGCACACATACATGCATAAAGAGACACGCACAGACACATTCACAGATAGACAGACATTCATGCACACACACACACAAAAGACGCATTTACAATGCACACACTCACTCACACAACAGACAGACAGACAGACAGACACACACACACACACATGCAAATGCATAAACACACTCACTCACATACACACACACACACACACACACACTCTTAATGTTTTTCATTGTAGGCTAACGGTTAAGGGGCAGACCAGGGTTGACTTCATGAGGATATGAATGGAATAGGAATGAAGTGGACTGTATCATTTGGCGTCAGTATCACCAAGAAGTCAAGTGCATGGACGTGTATGTGTCTAGATGGACCGGATACCGGCTCTGTGGCCTTCTGTCATATTATTTGCCATGCAGACTCGTGAGCACACAGAGCTGCAATAGTGTTGCTCTGTCATTCAGCTGGTTTCTGTTTCAATTTTGTGGCACATTTCTCTTGTTAGAAAAGCAGAAAATGCGCTGTGTCTAGAGCATCATGTCTGGTCACTTTTATGGCTGTGTGCACACCCTCTGTGGTTGCGGTAAAGCAACATTGGGAACTTATCACTTCTGACTACCAAGTGTCAAGACTGGAATAAGGGGAAAAGAGCTGGCAGCTGTGTGAGGGGGCAGCTGGATGGGCTGCACAGCAGAAAATAAGCGGAGAAGAGCTGGCAGCTGTGTGAGTGAGCAGCTGGATGGGCTGCACAGTAATAATAATAATACATAGTATAGTATAGTAGGCCTCCTTCGGTCATGACTGACCATGGACAAAGTACATCGTTCTAGTGTCTAGATGGGCTGTCTGCTTGGTCCAAGCAGCGTCGCCTGTGACTGTACAGACCAATGCGAGAGAGGCAGTCTCTGTCGCAGCGGTCGCATGTGTATGCTGATGCTGGTCTGTTGGCTGTCATCCCTTTTCTGCGAACTCGCTTTCTGCTGCAGCAGCTGACAGTTTGTCCTCACCAATCCGCAGCTGTTTCTTGAGAGTAGTTCTCCAGCTGTTGCGGTCGTCTGCGAGGTCCTCCCAGGACTCAGTGTTGATCTCAAGCGCCTTCATGTCACGCTTGCAAACGTCTTTGTATCTCAGCTGTGGGCGGCCAATGTTTCTCTGCCCTGTGGCAAGCTCACCATAAAGGATGTCTTTTGGGATGCGACCATCTTCCATGCGGCGAACGTGGCCCAACCAGCGCAGCCGACGCTGTCTCAGCATGGTATGCATGGTTGGGAGGCCAGCGCAGTTAGGACTTCGGTGTTGGTCACCTTGTCTTGCCAGGAAATGCCAAGTATGCGCCGTAGGCTTCTCAGGTGGAAGGTATTGAGCCTTTTCTCCTGATGAGCATGCGTGGTCCACGCCTCGCTGCCATACAGCAAGGTGCTGAGGACACAGGCGTTGTATACAGCCATCTTTGTCTTTGTGGTCAGCTTGGGATTTGTCCACACCCTTTGTGTAAGGCGGGCTAGTGTTGTGGCTGCCTTCCCGATCCTCTTGTCGACCTCTGTGTCAAGGGAGAGGTTATCGGTGATGGTGGACCCAAGATATGTGAATTGATGGATGGCTTCAAGCTTGTAGTCATCAATGGTGATGGCTGGTGGAGATGGCGTGTCTTGGCCCAGGACGTTTGTCTTCTTAAGACTGATGGTCAGACCAAAATCTTTGCAGGCCTGGGAGAAGCGGTCCATTAGTGACTGCAAGTCCCGCTGAGTATGGGTCACAACTGCGGCATCGTCGGCAAATAGCATGTCTTGATGAGGGCTTCACGGACCTTTGTCCTTGCTCTGAGGCGGGTGAGGTTGAAGAGCCTGCCATCTGATCTGGTCCGCAGGTGGATCCCTTCTTGCGCTGTGCTGAACGCATGCCTCAGGAGGAGAGCGAAGAAGATTCCAAAGAGGGTTGGGGCCAGGATGCAGCCTTGTTTCACACCGCTGCGTACGTCGAAGGGCTTGGAGAGGTTTCCGTTGAACTGCACCATCCCTTTCATGTTTGAGTGGAAGGACTCAATTAAGCTGTGCAGTTTGGGGGGGCAGCCGATTTTTCGGAGAGCCCTGAAAAGGCCATCTCTGCTGACTAGGTCAAAGGCCTTGGTGAGGTCAATGAATGCCACATACAGGGGCATCCGCTGCTCTCTGCACTTTTCCTGGATTTGGCGAAAACCACACTGTGATTCCGGGTAGACGCGTTCAGCCAGTTTCTGCAAGCGGATTAGGAGGACCTGAGCATAGACTTTGCCAACAATGCTGAGGAGCGAGATACCTCTGTAGTTGTTGCAGTCGCTCCTTTCGCCCTTGTTTTTGTACAGGGTGACGATCTTGATGTCCCTCATGTCCTGTGGTACAGCTCCCTCATTCCAACACTGACAGAGAACTGCGTGCAAAGGGTGCCGAAGAGAAGTCTTGCAGTGCTTGATGAGGTCTGGGGGAATTCCGTCGTTGCCAGGTGCCTTCCCTGATGCCAGGCTATCAATGGCCTTGCTGAGTTCGTCCACAGTTGGCTCTGCGTCAAGTTCTTCCATTACCGGCACTTGATGGCATCGAGGGCTAAGGGGGACACCATGTTCTGTGTGGAGTAGAGGTCGGAGTAGTGTTCCGCCCATCTTTCCATCTTTTGGCTAGGATTGCTGATTACTTCCCCAGTTGAGGATTTGAGGGGGGCGATCTTGCTCTGTGTTGGTCCCAGTGCCCTCTTGATGCCATCATACATTCCTCGGATGTTGCCTCTTTCAGCAGCACTCTGTATCTCTTCGCTGAGCTCTGTCCAGTACTCGTTTGCGCAGCGCCTGGCGTTAAGCTGAACCTTACTTCTGGCAGCCCTGAGGATTTGCAGGTTCTTCTCACTGGGTGACCGCTTATACTTGGTGAGTGCGGCACACTTGGCCTCAACAGTGGGAGTCATCTCTGATGATTTGGCCTCAAACCAGTTTTGGGACTTCACAGTTTTCTTCCCAAAGATGGCCATAGCAATGCGGTGCATGGTGTCTCGTAGCGTTTCCCATCTCTCAGTGGCAGAGTCTCTGGGCTGCAATGCATCGTATTCTCTCTGAAAGGCCTCAGCGAACTGTTCTACAAGATCTGGCTGAGACATCTTGCTGACGTCAATGCGAGGGTTCCCTTGTTTCTTTGAGCAGTGGAACTTCTTTGGTTGTAGCCTGATCTTGCAACATACCAGAGAGTGATCTGTGTCGCAGTCTGCGCTGTGATAAGAGCGAGTGTGGAGAACGTTTTTGATAGCGGCACGTCTTACTAGGATCAAATCCAGTTGGTGCCAATGTTTTGAGCGAGGATGCCTCCAGGAGACTTTGTGCTGAGGCTTCGTCTTGAAGAAGGAGTTGGCGATGCACAGTTCATGGCAGGCGCAAAACTCAAGCAGTCGCTGTCCATTCTCATTCATTTTCCCCACTCCAAAGGAACCGAGGCAGAAGGGCCATGAGTCATTGTCTGCACCCACTCTGGCGTTGAAGTCGCCCAGAAGAACAAGTTGTTCTGTCCTGGGGATGTTCCTTATGGTTGATGCAAGATTTTCGTAGAACTCATCCTTGGTGTCTGGAGAGGCGGACAGAGTTGGGGCATAAACGCTGATGAGAGTGACATAGCCTTCGGTGGTGTTGAGGCGGAGAGTCAAGAGTTGTTCTGAACCGCCGCTGCCTGGTTCGATCATGTTCAGCAGGCTGTTCCTTATTGCAAAGCCTACTCCGTGCTCTCTTGGGGCATCAGAACTCATTCCTTGCCAGAAGAAGGTGTAGTCCCTTTCCTTTAGTGTTCCTGAGTCAGCCAGCCGTGTTTCCTGCAGAGTGGCAATGTCCACATTGAGCCTCTTTAGTTCGCTGTTTATGACGGCGGTTTTTCTGGCGTCGCTGATGTCTTGCAGATCTTGGGAGAGCCCAGGCATCATTGTTCGGACATTCCAACAGCCCAGTTTCACTGCTGATCCTTTTCCTGATCCGTTTCTTGAATTTGAATTTTTCTTTTTGTTTGGTGCGGTAATTAACGACCTGCTTGTCAGATTTTCTCCTAATCTTCATGCACCCAATGAAGAAGGCAGGTCGTGGTGGGACAGCACCTAACTGGCTGGGGGCTGCCCAGCTTAGGTGGGCGGTAGCTGTCCAGTAAGACACGAAGGTCTCTCCCACCGCCAAAAGCAACCCCTGGCGTCAGCTCTACGCCAGTTGAGCAATGACTTATCACCGGTATCTGTTGCTTTCCGTGTTGTGCCGACACTAGTGTTAGTAGCGAGGCTGGAGTGTCCTCTCTAGGTCATAGGTGCAGAGTGTTTGTGAATGAATGGACGGATGTAAGCCTGGGCAGTGTAATATGGAAGACAGGCTGTTGCCCATGCAACTTGTCCCCCCTCTCCACCTCGCTGACAGATCCAAAGGAACAGCAGGGCTGTTACGTTTTGGTGCCAACGCGGCCACAGGAGCTGCCGGAAAGTGACAAAGTTTGCCATCCAACCGCCTTAGGGGCCCCACACCGGATTTACTGTCAGGGTTTACTCCCTTTGCTAGATGGCCGCGGGTAGCTCTCCAGAGCTGGCGTCCTTTGATGGATCTAATTTATTTCCACCAGGGTTTCTAGTCACCCTCCTCACCATCCTCCTGAGAGGACTGGTGGGGTTGCTGTTTTAGTCGCCAGCAATTCGAGCCTGTGACAGGTAGTACTGGGTTCCAGGTTACCAGTAGCGGATACATCTATTCGACCTGACAAATAATAATAATTACAATATTTATATAGCGCAAAATCTCGACAAAATCAAATCTAAGTGCTGAAACAGACACACACGCACGCACGCACGTACGCACGCACGTACGCACACACACACACGCATGGCTATAAATGGGGAGAAAGAATAAAAGCAATAAAAGCAAGAATAAAAGCAATGGAAAATTATAGAGAGCATATCATATACAATTATAACAAAGTGATTCCCCTCCGAGCAGAGACAGGCTGCAGAGGGGGGTTGAGTGAGGTTAGGATTTTATGCAGAGGAGAAAAGGTGAGTTTTGAGAGCGGACTTGAAGGAGACAAAAGTAGGTTGCTGACGGACTGAGAGAGGAAGTTTGTTCCAGGAGAGTGGACCAGAAACAGAGAAGGCTCGTGGACCATAGGTATTGAGCTTAGTATGTGGAAAGCGAAAAGTCAGAGGATCGGAGGCAGAGCGGAGGGTACGTGAGGGAAGATAGATCTCAAGTAGGCTTGACAGGTAATCGGGGGCTGCGTTATTGAGGCTTTTGTAGCAGATGGTGTCTAGTTTGTACTGTATGCGCTTTGATACAGGGAGCCAGTGAAGTTGTGCCAGGAGAGGAGATATGTGGTCAGCTTTTTTTCTTTTTGAGTACAAGGCGTACAGCATTGTTTTGAATGCGCTGTAGGATGTGAATGGTGGAGGCAGGAAGACCAGACAGGAGTGAATTGCAATAGTCTGCGAGACATTATGAAGGAGAGAACGAGTTTTGCAGTTGTTTCCACAGAGAGATACTTCCTGATCAGGCTTATATGATGGAGATGATAGTAGCAAGATCTGGCAGTTTGAGAAACAAAATTGTTCATGAAGAGGGTAGAGTCAATACAGACACCAAGGTTCTTAGCTGAATCAGAAATTGGGACTGATGTGTTACATAATGGGAGAGAAAGAGGAGGCAGCTGAGAAAGTTTCTGACGGGTGCCAATGAGGATAGCTTCTGTTTTGTCATCATTTAGCTGAAGTTTGTTGAACGTCATCCAGTTCTTAATGTCCGAGTAACACTCAGTGGTGCGAGTCAACAGGCACTGTATATTATCAGGTGAGTCACTGTCTTGAAGTTGGGTGTCATCAGCATAGAAGTGGTGTTTTATAGAGTGGGAGTTGATGATGGTGGACAGGGGGGAGGTATAAAGAGTGAAAAGAACAGGGCCAAGGACAGATCCTTGTGGAACACCACACGTCAGGTATGCAGGTTGAGAGTAAGTGCCATTGATGAGAACAGTTTGCTTTCTGTTTGATAGATATGAAGTGAACCAGGAGAGAGCAATGTCAGAGATGCCAAAAGTATGATGAAGTCTAGAAAGGAGAATACCATGGTCAGTGGTATCGAAGGCTGCAGACAGATCAAGGAGTGTGAGGAGAGAGACTTTGCCAGTATCAGTTGCAAGGAGGAGATTGTTGAAAATGTGTAGTAGGGCATTTTCAGTGCTATGGCACTGGCGGTAGGCTGACTGGAAAGGATTGAGGAGATTGTTGGCAGACAGGTGAGAGTTCAGCTGGTTGAGGACGACTTTTTCAAGGAGTTTTGACAAGAAAGAGAGATTAGAGATAGGCCGGTAATTTTTCAGTTCATTTGGGTCTAAATTGTATTTCTTGAGGAGAGGATGAACAATAGCAGACTTGAAAGAATCTGGGACAGTTCCAGTTTGAAAAGAAGTGTTGATGATGTCAGTGATGAATGGGAGGAGAGTAGGGAGACAGTCGGAGTAGAGAGAACCTGGAAGAGGATCCAGTTCTCAGGTTTTGAACGACATGGATCTGATTGTGTTGAAAATTTCTTCTTGTGAGACTGGGGTAAAAGTAGTAAGAGGTGTGCCAGAGAAGGAAGGGTCAGGTGGGTATGGTTGACAGGGTGTCCTGTCAAGCCTGTCACGAAGAGTTTGTATTTTGGTGGTGAAATAGTTGGAGAATACAGATGGGAGTTCTTCATTTGTGTGTTTTGTTGGGAAAGGTAAATCTTTTCGTGTGCCAAGGAGATGATTCATGGTTGTAAAGAGTTCTTTTGAAGAAGAGGCATTCAGGATTTTGGTTTGGAAATAGCTTGTTTTTGCAGATGCAATGAGGGTGGATACTTTTGTTTTAGAGGCTTGGAAAAGTTGCCTGTGTATAGTGAGTTTGGATTTGCGCCAGCGGCGCTCTGCTCTGCGGCGGGCACGTTTTGCACAGGCAATCTCATGAGTGAGCCAGGGGGTAGGGGGGCGGTCAGGTAAAAGACGGGTTGTGGCTGGAGCATGAGTGTCCAGAAGATGGTGGAGAGTAGTACAGTAATGCCGTGAAGATGATCACCTGCTGTGAGATCAAGAGTGGTGGCAGGAAAGGGCACCTCTGGTAATACTGAGAGTGGCGGTGGAAAAGCACACGCTATGAGTATGATGCGCCTTGTTAATTTGTACTCTGGGAACAGAGCATGATGGTCATATTTTCAAATCTCAAACCTTTTCAGATGGCAAGGTCTGATTGGTTGTTCTCACCAAATTAATCAATCAACCAGATGCCAAGGTCTGATTGGTTGTTCTCATTGTAGATCTGCTAATTGTTTAGCAGTGTGTTATCTACAATGTTCAATGCATAGCTATGGGTAGGCAGAGGCTGTGAGATAATAGTACAATTTGACCAAGAGAACGCAAGGCGTTTTTGATCTAGGCAAGCACGCTACACGGTGTTGCCTTTTAGCGTTGTAAGTAAATGGGGAAAGATCGTAACAGAGCAAGGCACTCTGTTACATAAAGGTAACTAGCATATTATCACATCTGTAACAGACTTCAAATTTGCATAGATGCCTATACTGATGCACTTAGAAAGTGTACAAAATTTCATGCAGATATCTTCAGTAGTTCTTGAGAAAAAATAATTAATGCAAAATGACGCCATGGTCCACCTGAAAAGGCTCCTATTTTTGTAACCCCCCCCCCCCCCCAACTCATTTGGTCAGTAAGACACTGTGCGATAAATTGGACGGAGTGGTCAGCGCCAGAGGCATCTTCTTAGATTATGTGCATGAATGCATTGATATGCATTCTCAATTTTTTTTGTTTTGTCCTGACTTCAGGAAGACTCAAGTCATGGTGATCAGTAAAACCCATGAAATCCCCTCCTGCAAAATAACAGCAAACAGCATAACCTTGAGACAGGTTGATAAGTTTAAATACCTGGGAACGATCATTTCACCAGACGGCAGATGCACATCAGAAATAGCCAGCAGAATCGGCCTAGCCAAAACAAGAAGATGAAAAGCATTCTTACCAACAAATGCATATTGGTTAACATCAGGAAGAGAGTTCTTGAATGGTACACAGAACCAGTACTGTTGTACGGTTGTGAGGCGTGGACAGTCAACAAATAAAGCCAGAACAAGATTGAGGCAGCCAAGATGTGGTTTCTAAGAAGGATGTTGAGCGTTCCATAGACAGCAAAGAAAACAAACGAGACAGTCTTGATGGAGGCAGACACAAGTAGATCATTCATAAAGAAGATTAGGAAAAGACAGGCAACATTTATAGGCCATTTTATGAGGAAAGGGGAATTGGAACACCTGGTCACAACAGGAAAGCTGGAGGGAAAGAGAACACTGGATAGACCCAGGGAGAAGATGCTAGATGGACTTGCAGAGTGGCTGAAGACAAGGAGGGTGGAAGAGATGCTTGAGGCATCAAGTGATAGAGACAGATGGAAGTCCTTAACCAACACCATGCAGCAAGGCACCTGATGATGATGATGAACTGTTGTGTAGGTTTTGAAACAGTTACAGCCCTGATATGGCTCTACGCAGTCGGCTGGGCTGTAAACAAAAATGACAGTAACAGTGATCTTAACCCTTTGACACCCTCAAATTGTCCACTAGCATGCTGCTTTCTCAACCATGACAGCAAAGCAAAAATTTAACCCTTTGACTCCCTCATACTGTCCACTAGCATCCTGCTTTCTCAACCATGACAGCAAAGCAAAAATTTAACCCTTTGACTCCCTCAAACTGTCCACTAGCATCCTGCTTTCTCAACCATGACAGCAAAGCAAAAATTTAACCCTTTGACCCCCTCAAACTGTCCACTAGCATCCTGCTTTCTCAACCTGGACAGCAAAGCAAAAATTTAACCCTTTGACTCCCTCAAGCTGTCCACTAGCATCCTGCTTTCTCAACCATGACAGCAAAGCAAAAATTTAACGCTTTGACTCCTTTCACCCAATCGACCAGTTTCCTGCAGGAAGCTGGCGGATAGGGTCAAGGAGTCAAAGGGTTAAATTTTTGCCTGTAGTGGACAGAGTGCAGGAGTCAAAAGGTTAAGAGGAGTGAACCAGAAGATCCTGCACTGTTGAGTAGGAACACTGCTGTCTTTGTTAGTCTTTCAGCCATTTTTCTTTCCCACTTCATGCCAGCCTGCGTCATGTGTTGAATTATACATAGGATTCATGTTGTGTCTGTTAGAGTTGCACAGTCGTGCCACTCACTGTCCTGCGTTTTTGTCTAGGTTGAATTCTGTGTGTGTGTGTGTGTGTTTTTGTGTGTGTGTGTGTGTGTGTGTGTGTGTGTGTGTGTGTGTGTTTGTGTGTGTGTGTGTGTGTCTGTCTGTATGTTTGTATTTGTGTGTGTGTGTCTGTGTGTGTGTGTGTGTGTGTGTTTGTATTTGTGTGCGCGTGTGTTTGTGTGTGTGTGTGTGATTGTGTGCGTGTGTCTGTCTGTGTGTTTGTATTTGTGTGTGTGTGTGTGTGTGTTTGCATGTGTGTGTCTGTGTGTTTGTATTTGTGTGTGTGTGTGTGATGCGTGTGTGTGTGTCACGGCTGCATTTTCCCAGCCATTCCCTCACCCTTTAACCCTTTCACTCCCTCACCCTGTCCACCAGCACCCTGCATAGTCAACTGTGTTAGCAAAGCAAAAACTTAACCCTTTGATTGCAGGAAGCTGGTGGATAGGGCGAGGGAATCAAAGGGTTAAGTTTTTGCAGTTGGTAGATGGGGTGCGGTAGTCAAAGGGTTAATTGCGAGCCGTCATCGCCTGCAGGGTCGACCAAAGTCCATATCATATCACTGTAGGGTGCCTTCGTGTTCTGGCACTACTGATAAAGAAGGAAGCTGAGTGCAGTTTTCTGTATTTATTGTGAATTTGTGCAATGATCTGGGGTATTTTCGTCACTTTACCTGTGTGCATTAAGTTCTGTGAATATTCATTGTTCTGAAGAAGTGATCTTTACCTTTTAAGAGTACCTTGTCTTTGAGTTTTTGTAGAAATTACTAATGTGATGATCGACTGACATCTCCAGGTTGCTCTTTGTTCAGTATAAAGTGAGATTACTTTCGTAGAGTGACGGAAGTATAGTGCAATTTACAATCTTTACATAATTTCCTCAGTTTTGGCAAGGTCTGATTTGTGGTCTTTAGTGCTTTAACTTTCTAAAATTAAAAAAATCGCTTTAAGCTGTTTGTTTTCATTCTTTTTTAGAGGTTTACATTTGACTAAAATCGGTTGTTAACTGTTGCCCGACCAAGGCACGCGCTGCGCGCGTGTGTGTGTGTGTGTATTTGTCTGTGTGTGTGTATTTGTGCATGCTTGCCTGTTTCGGATTATAGTATTATTCTGTATAAACATTCAAACCACTGACTCTAAATACATTAACCCCTTCACTTCCGGAACTTTTCAGATATTTTTGCAAAAAAAATGGGTTACATTAGAGAAGAAATAATGAAAAATAATTAAGTTACCTAATATCTAATAAACTATATATTTTCTTGAAGGAAAATAAACTGGCTATTTATTGCAGATGTTTTTCTGTCAATCCAAGCACAGATAACTCCAGGTCAAGGGGGATAATTCACAGTACAGTGACCTCTATACCGCGGCTACTTCTGCGGTTGGAAGTGAAAGGCGTAATGTAAAAATATATAATAAAAAGCTTCAGCAGTGGATCTTTGCCATCCCATCTCTAATTCTGCCTCTCATCTTTTTGTCCGTCTTTCTTTTTCATTTGCTCTCGTTCCTGTTTCAGTCTTTAGTGAACGAGGGCTGTGGTGATAGGACCTGAAACCATGACATATCTACGCAGACATATTAGTTTGACAGTGTTGACTCTGCTTATCCTGCTGGCCTATGGCCTTGATGCCAGCCACGCTGTCCACGAGAACTTGGGTGGTGAGTATTTGTTCGCTTGTGGCCTGAGCAATGTTTTCTTGACTATGCACAGGATTGTTGTTCAGATTGTTCGCTCCACTCTGTGCAGGTGTGGTTTTGCTGCGCAGTCTGCATACTCTTGTCTTCGGTGGGTTGCCACACCGTATTGGTAGTCATGCTTCTTTTTCAGGAGGGGGATGGGGTGAAGGGATGTGTGCGGCAAGTTTTCATGTTTACGTAAGCCTAGCCTCTGCATTGCATTACATACAAGATCTTCTGTGTGCATGTTTTATGTTCTGTATGTACTATGTACATCCACAGGAAGGGGTTCAGGCATGTGGGAAATATGACCTGGGAAATCAAAAAAAAAAAAAAAAAAAAAAATCTCCACCCTTTACCCATGCAGCCATTCCCAGTAAAGGTCAAACCTGGACTTTTTGATGGAAAGTCCAGTGTCCTGTACTCCTGACCAACTTGGCCGTTGAGCCTGAGGGTTGTAAATGTCTGAATTGTTTGCCTTACGATTGTGAATGGCTAGAGGTTAAATATTTGAATACAGTTGTTTGCCTTACAAATGTGAATGGCTGGAGGTTAAATGTTTGAATTGTTTTCCTTACTACTACTAAATACTACTGTGAATGACTAGAGGTTAAATGTCTGAATTGTTTGCCTTACAAATGTGAATGGCTAGAGGTTAAATGTCTGAATTGTTTGCCTTACAAATGTGAATGGCTATAGGTTAAATGTCTGAATTGTTTGCCTTACAATTGTGTATGACTGTAGGTTAAATGTCTGAATTGTTTGCCTTACAAATGTGAATGGCTCGAGCTTAAATGTTTGAATTGTTTGCTTTACAGTTGTGAAAGTCCAGTGTCCTGTACTCCTGACCAACTTGGCTGTTGAGCCTGAGGGTTGTAAATGTCTGAATTGTTTGCCTTACAAATGTGAATGACTATAGGTTAAATGTCTGAATTGTTTGCTTCACAGTTGTTAATGACTAGAGGTTAAATGTCTGAATTGTTTGCTTCACAGTTGTTAATGACTATAGGTTAAATGTCTGAATTGTTTGCCTTACAAATGTGAATGGCTGGAGGTTAAATGTCTGAATTGTTTGCCTTACAATTGTGAATGGCTATAGGTTAAATGTCTGAATTGTTTGCCTTACGATTGTGAATGGCTATAGGTTAAATGTTTGAATTGTTTGCCTTACGATTGTGAATGGCTATAGGTTAAATGTTTGAATTGTTTGCCTTACAAATGTGAATGACTATAGGTTAAATGTCTGAATTGTTTGCCTTACAATTGTGAATGACTAGAGGTTAAATGTCTGAATTGTTTGCCTTACAATTGTGAATGGCTATAGGTTAAATGTCTGAATTGTTTGCCTTACAAATGTGAATGGCTGGAGGTTAAATGTCTGAATTGTTTGCCTTACAATTGTGAATGGCTATAGGTTAAATGTCTGAATTGTTTGCCTTACGATTGTGAATGGCTAGAGGTTAAATGTTTGAATTGTTTGCCTTACGATTGTGAATGGCTATAGGTTAAATGTTTGAATTGTTTGCCTTACAATTGCGAATGGCTAGAGGTTAAATGTCTGAATTGTTTGCCTTACGATTGTGAATGGCTAGTATAGGTTAAATGTTTGAATTGTTTGCCTTACAATTGCGAATGGCTAGAGGTTAAATGTTTGAATTGTTGGCCTTACAGTTACGAATGGCTATAGGTTAAATGTCTGAATTGTTTGCCTTACAATTGTGAATGCTGGAGGTTAAATGTTTGAATTGTTTGCCTTACAATTGTGAATGGCTAGAGGTTAAATGTTTGAATTGTTTGCCTTACAATTGTGAATGGCTAGAGGTTAAATGTTTGAATTGTTTGACTTACAATTGTGAATGGCTATAGGTTAAATGTTTGAATTGTTTGACTTACAATTGTGAATGGCTATAGGTTAAATGTTTGAATTGTTTGACTTACAATTGTGAATGGCTATAGGTTAAATGTCTGAATTCTTTGCTTTACAGTTGTGAATGGCTAGGGGTTAAATGTCTGAATTGTTTGCCTTACATAAGTTACAAATGTGAATGGTTTGAGGTTAAAATTAAATGTTTGAATTGTTTGCGTTACAGTTGTGAATGGCTAGAGGTTAAATCATGATGTCTGAATTGTTTGCCTTACAATTGCGAATGGTAAGAGGTGCAGTTCACATTATAGGGTAAATGCAGTACTGTAGACCAGTACTGGATTTTTCTGTAGTAAATGTAGATGAAGTTGAGAGAATGCTCTTGATTCAGCACAAAGTAGATGAAGTTGAGAGAATGCTCTTGTGTCAGCACAAAGTCTACGAGTACCCTTTCTGCATTGTAAATATATTTCTATCCTTTCTGCATCGTAAATATATTTCTTTTGTCATATTCTTTTTTTTATGTGCGTGCATTCTTGAAGAAATGATCAAACTTTTTGATTTGTGTGTGCATATATGTGTGTGTACATGTGTGTGTACATGTGTGTGTGTGTGTGTGTGTGTGTGTGTGTGTGTGTGTGTGTGTGTGTGTGTGTGTGTGTTAGAGAGAGAGAGACACACAGAGAGAGATGGTGTGTGTATGATGTGTATGTGCGTTTGTGTATGTGATTTTAGTAATCTCTTTGAAAAAACAAACTAAAAACTAGGTAGATCAGTCAGAGAGAGAGAGAGAGAGAGGGGGAGAGAGAGAGAGAGAGAGGGTGTGTATGGTGTGTATGTGCATGTGTGTATGTGATTTCAGTAATCTCTTTGAAAAAACAAACTAAAAACTAGGTAGATCAGTGTGTGTGTGTGTGTGTGTGTATGTGTGTGTGTGAGAGAGAGAGAGAGAGGAGAGGTGTATGGTGTGTATGTGCGTGTGTGTATGTATTTCAGTAATCACTTAGAAAAAACAACCTTATAACTAGGTAGATCAGTCTGTGAGAGAGGGGAGAGAGAGAAAGAGAGAGAGGGGTGTATGGTGTGTATGTGTGTGCGTGTGTATGTGATTTCAGTAATCACTTTTGAAAAAAACAACCTAAAAACTAGATAGATCAATCTCTGTGTGTGTGTGTGTTTGAGAGAGAGAGAGAGAGAGAGAGAGAGGGTGTGTATGTGCATGTGTGTATGTGATTTCAGTAATCACTTTGAAAAAACAAAATAAAAATTAGGTAGATCAGTGTGTGTGTGTGTTTGTGTGTGTGTGTGTGTGTGTGTGTGTGTGTGTGTGTATGTGTGTGTGTGTGAATTCGTTAACTATTAAAATAACCAACCAACCAACCAACCAACCAACCAACCAACCAACCAACCAACCAACCAACCAACCAGCCAACCAACAAACAAACAAACAAATCGCCTAGGTAGATCAGTATGTGGCAGTAGTATGCATGAAGGAGTGATTCAAGTCAGCACTGAAGTATGAAAAATTTTGCAGTTGATTTTCTCAGAACAGCAGTTCAGTGGGTTACCATAAGTGAATCCCTGAAATTTGGCCAGTAATGGTAAGATCACCTGTCACCTGTTATCAACATCATTCTTGATGGTAGCCGCTGATGCATGCCCCGTCAGCTGTCTCCATCCCCTTCTGTCTACAGTTCTTCTGTAGATTTCATCTTTTGGCAACTTTGTCCACTTGGTTACATTCTCTACATAGGAAGTCGGCGGTCTTCCTTGTCATCTCTTGCCCTCCATTTTGCCCTGGGCCATAGTCTTCAATACATGGCAGCTCTGATGTCTCATACCATGTCCTTTTCCTTTTCCTAACCAGGCCTAAGAGTTTAGGTTGTTTGTTCACTTCTTCCAGAATGCTTTGGTTTGTTTGTCTTTCAGTCCGGCTTGTTCTTAGGAGTCTTCTGTAGAACCACATCTCTGCACTTTTGATTCTGTTTTCATCTGCAGCTTTAAGAGTCCGTCCTTCACTTTCATAATGTCAGATATTTAAATGATATTCACTACAAGAAAGAAAGAGAAAGAAAAGGTGTTTTCAGAAACAGTTAAAAAATTGAAATTTAACATCTGGGAACCTGAGGCTAATTTTGTGTTGGACATCGACACATAATCTGTTTTGTATTACAGAGGTCAAGACATAATCTGTTTTGTATTACAGAGGTCAAGACATAATCTGTTTTGTATTACAGAGGTCAAGACATAATCTGTTTTGTATTACAGAGGTCAAGACATAATCTGTTTTGTATTACAGAGGTCAAGACGTAACTGTTTTGTATTACAGAGGTCAACACATAATCTGTTTTGTAATACAGAGGTCAAGACATAATCTGTTTTGTATTACAGAGGTCAAGACATAATCTGTTTTGTATTACAGAGGTCAAGACATAATCTGTTTTGTATTACAGAGGTCAACACATAATCTGTTTTGTATTACAGAGGTGTCAGGCAGTGGGGACACAGGCAGAGGATACAGTTATGTATATGTAGGAGGCCACCTTCAACTCAACTGCACCTTGAACAGTTCTGACGGATGGCAAGCTTCAGACATCATCTTTACCAGAGAAAATGATTTTGGTGTAAGTTGACAGAAAATGAGACACTTTCTGAAGTATGCCTTGTTTACTGCATCAGTCGTCTTTTTTTTTTTTTTTAGACTACTTTCCGTGAATTAAAGAAATGTTTAGTTTTAGCCGTTGTGATTTGGTTTAAAACAGAAATACAGATAAAGGTTGCCTTGTTACCCTGATGTCGTGGGGGCAGTAGGGTGGCAGAGACCTCAACTTTGGTCTGGTCCAGCCTTATAAGGATAACACCCATCTCCTCTCCCTGGCTGCTTTACCTTCCCCAATGCTGAACAGGGCCCAGCCCGTTCACACTTGGTTGATAAGCGCCTGTACGCGTGTAAGGTTTTCTCTGATAAGATTGGAACATGAGTATCAGATTGGAAGGCGGGGGTTCTGCTTCTGTTTCAGTCAGGTGTATGAGCGTCAGCTTAGTGTTTTTCCCACCTGTGGGAATGCGGGGCCGGGGGGCTCTTTCAGTATAAATAGTATCCCCACCTTCTGGAAATTCTTTGCTAGAAATTTCCTCTTTTCTGTCGCTCTCTTTCTTTCTGCCTTGTTGTTTTGCTTTCTGTCATTTCTACCTATCATTTTCTGCCTTGCTAGTCCATTTACCTGTACGTGTTTGATAAAGTCTTACATACTTATTCTTAGGATAGATAATTGGGTACATGTATTAAGTGCATTTTTGGCTGTAGGGAGGTGAGATATGTGGAAGCAATGTTAGGTAATTTATGCCTGTTTTTATATATGTTTTGGTGTCCTTATGTATGTTTATATTAATTGTATTCAGGTGTGTTTTTTAAATCTCCCCTGTGCAATAAATTGGGGGAGTGTTCAATGCGGGGGGCATTCCTTAGATTATGTGCACAAATGCATTGATATGTGTGCTGACTTAATTTTCTTTTCTTTTTTTTTTCCTGTTGAAGTTTTGTGTTTTGAAGCGGTTATAGCCCTGATATGGCTCTACGCAGTCGGCTGGGCTTTAAACAACAATAACAATAACAACAATAGAAAAAAAGCTTAGTGTTTTGTGTTTGCTTTTGTTTTCTTTTCAACCTGAACCAGAAACACATGCCAATGTGACCACATCGACAAGATATTCTCTGAATCCAAAACAAGTGTGGCTGCCTGCGTTCAACCAAACAGGAACCAGAAAAAAACACGAAAAAAGGATAGGAATGCGTATTTAATAAAAAAAAAAACCCGCCTGTCTTGTCTTGTATTAAGTATGCGTTAAGGTATTCTCTGTTTATCATTAGGATGTAATTGTAGCGCCAATGTTTTCATACAATGACACAATCTATGTGAAGTCATGTTTTGTACATCAGACTTTCGTACAAACGGAATTGACACAAAATATCCTCAACTTGTCCTAATATTGTTATGTTTTCAACTGATATTGTTATGTTTTCAATCTCAGTTTTGTTGTACATCAGTACAGCATATAATGTGGTTATAGTTTGAATTCAGTATTTATCCCTTTTGTATATTCAGTATCTTTTTATAAAGAACTGTTCAGTTTTTAGAATGCCTGTTTGTTTTATGTCTTTCGTGAAGAAAAGTTTCAGAATAATCATTGAATGGTCTGAACAATATTTATAAACAATTTCAGCTTTCTCTACATTTTGTGTCATATTCTCAGAAATGAGAACAAAGTCTAGACGACTTTGGTGAAGTGGTGTTTGTCTTTACCAAGTATACTTTTGTGTCCAAAACAAGTGTGGCTGCCTGCATTCAAGCAAACAGGAACCAGAAAAGACATGAAAGAAGAATCAGAATGCATATTTAACCCCTTGACTGCCTAGAATGTAACTGTCACGTTGTGGTTTTGGTAGTAGCATGTGCCTAACAAGGTGAAATTCATGTTCATTTTTCGTCGGCTTCGCCTGGCAAAACTATAAGGGAAATAACACTACAAACTGTTTCACTGTTATCTAGGAAGGTAAAATCAGGATTGTAGCCCTTTGATTGTTGGCCAATGATTGGCTAGTCACCGTAGTTTTTCTTGGAATTTCTAAGACTTTCGGAGAAACCGATTAGCATATCCAAGATGGCGGACGCTTCAGGCAGCTCGTCTGGTCGACCAGTTCAATCAGTTTTCCGATGGTTTTCTGTATTGGAAGTTTTAGATGAAGTCTTAAATGACCAAGACAGTGATGAAGAGGACTTTTTGGGAGAAGATGAGGATGATTTTGATGAAGATGAGACTGACACTAACCAGCATCATCCTCTTTTGTCTGGTCTTTTGCACGAAGAAGATGATCCCGAATTTCAGCCTGATGTCACCGAACTTGCTGCAGAGAGTTCTACTTTTATCTACTTGGAGTACAATGAGTACCAGACACTTTCCTTTGATATTCAGTGTTCAATAAAACTAAGTTTTGTACTGTTTTCATTGGTTTTATGTTCCGTAATATGTGTTTATCTTCCGAAACTCATTTTTTTTGAAAAAAAATTATTTTTTTTCCATACTAATTACAAACAAAACCAAATTATATTATATCACATCATAGACAGGGATATAAGGAAAACACATGCCAAAAATCTTAGAGATCTGTCAGTAAATGAATGAGCAATGCACACTTTAGTAAACATACTGTAAAAATCAAAACTTTGCTCCGGCAGACAGGAGTTCAAAAATAGCTATTTTTCTGGCAGTCAAGGGGTTAATACAACCAGACAAGACAGGTGCAAATTTTCGGCCAACTGGCCTTTGACTAGTGTAGACATAAGATCACAAACGAACAAACACCAAATATAAAAATTAAAAATAGAAAAAGACTGGAACTTCCCTGCTGCTTCGTCCAGTGTGAGAAAAGAACTGAAATGACTGAAATGACATCATAATGTGTTTGTGAGTAAATATGATGTCCCAGCGGAAGTGAGATGAATTGTGCAATTTGAAAAGTGGTCATGCCATATTAATGTTGTTTTATCCTGAAGAGGGTCCAGGGCTAAAACTAAAACTGATGCACTAGCTAAGAGTAGTTTTTGGAATGTAAAGTATCTTACTATCAAATAATGCATAAGAGAATATATGAGCATATGATCGACTGAATGGGAAAATATATAATCAAGTGGTATGGCTGATGTAAATGGATCGTGCCTTGTGTAACGAATCTGGTCTGACCTCGGGATAGGAAGAAAAACATCCCAGAAACATACTTTTGTATGTCTGGATAAATCTCGCACAAAATGTAAGCTACATCTTAGTTTATGTTTTTTTCTTCAACCTTTTCTCTTACATTTGGATTATGACATCTTTGTAATTGTAACAATCCATGTTGGTATCAAGCATTAGGTTTCAGTCACCTCCGTCAGTTACGTATGGAAACCCTACATCCTTTTTGTGTTGTTCCAACTTTTCATTAACTTCTGGGATATCTCTGTGTGGGCCATGAGCAGTGACAAGTAACATTTCTTTATTGATCATTGCAAGGGAAACAAATGTAAAGTGGTATTCTGTATATTACAGACCTTCTTTATTTTGAAGTCAGAGTTGTTATTAAACTTTACCACTACTTCTCGGGACTGAGAAGTGTAAAAAGTGAAATGACAAGTATATAAACATTCAGAGTAAATAATTTCTAGGTTGAATTCAAAGCGTGTATCTTATAAAAATTACAAGGCGAAATGACAAGTATATACCCAATCCGATTTAACATATTCTAGTTTGAATTCAAAGTGTGTAGATAAATGGAATGATTTTTTTTTAACATTCCAACATTACCATTTTTAAGTTAAATATATTGTTAACGCTAGTTCATCTGACAATAAATGGTTACTGAATTGTATTCTAGTTTTTACTTTATTGCTGGACATTACCTAGAGCATGTCATCAGTACTTGAATTTATTCTAGTTTTACTGTATTGCTATACGTTTGAAAATTAAACTTTTAAAATGTTTGATTTGGCCTGTCATGATTTATGGCTGCGAAGCCTGGACTCTCAGAAAACCTTATTGCAAAAGAATCGAGGCAGCATAGATGTGGTTTTATCGGAGACTATTACTTGTCAAATGGACAGATGGAAGAACTAATGAAAGTGTCCTGGAAGAACTTGATACCACCAGAAAACTACTAGTAGACGTCAACAAGAGAAGACTAAAATACATTGGCCACGTATCACGTAGTAAGAACACAGACCTCATGACAGCTGTTTTTCAAGGAAAAACAGAGGCAAAGAGGAAGAAAGGCAGACCTTCAGTCTCATACATCGAGAACATAAGCAACATCAGTGGCCTAAATATTCAAGAAGTTGTCCACAGAAGTCAAGACAGAACCATTTGGAGGAGAGTAGCTGTGTTGCAGAGTGCAGCGGCCAACACTGAATCAGGTGATGCCGACAGGTGAGACAGGTTAGAGCTGTACGTTACCTAGAGCATGTCGTCAGTACTTTATTTTCACATTGTTGTTTCAGGACGTCACCTTGCCACAGTCTGAAGTGACCATCATCAACAACAGAACTGCCCAACTGAACCATGAGGTCAGGGGTAAACAGGATGCTGGAGAATACTTATGCTGGATTGAAACAGCACAGGACCATTCGTATGTCCATGTACAAGAAGTCTATGTGCAGTGTGAGTGTTGTTGCTTCTTTTCACATGTGTCACATCACGTCAAAGTAGAATTCTCCTTCTGAATGTCTGAAAATTTACATTCTAGAAATAGGAGCTAAAACATATGAATAAATGTGTACAGGTTTTTGTTTGGGAGCTATTTACTTATACAATACATGATGTTAGGAGGAATACTATTTGAAGAAATTCGTACAAGAGTACTCATCTGTCGAATGTTCAGATATTATTTTGTTTTGCAATAGACAGTCACACACTGTATCAAGCAATCATTTTTACACAATTTCACAAAATATTAACCTCTTCCCTGCTTATGCCATGTCTACTATGGGGCTGTTTTGACATGTTCGTACACCCATAACTGTGTCTACCACGGGGGATTTTCGTCATCAAAATTTCGGGGGGGGGGGGGGGGGGGGGGGGATGGGAAATAGCTTCAGAAACTTGGCCAACCTCTTGTGGAGATGTCAAAATGCAGTTTTTTTCTCTTAGACCGTTCAGAGAATTGAATATTAATTAGTCTGTCATCGGAAAGCAACAACCCGATAATGCGATTCAAGGTGGCGGAACAAGTGCCTATTCTGTCTCTTCTATCTGCTGTGCTACACCCAAGAACTTATTGGCTGTTGCATAGAAAAATATTCACAGAGAGTAATAATAGAAAGAAAACTTTTTACTTAATGTTTACTCTGTACAAAAACCAAATTTTGCTCTGTTTTGTGTGGTTTTATGTGCTACTGTGTGTGTATGTATGTTCCGAAAGCATCTCTTTTTTGAGAAAAAGGCTCATTATATCAGCTCAAATCATACTATTTTTCAACCAAATCAAATAACTGTGACATCAATTCATAGCTAAGGGTATAAGGAAAAAACATGCCAAAAACTGAAAAGATATCTTACGAAATGAATGAGCAGTGAACAAATTAGTGAACATACCAAAAAAGCAAGATTTTGTCCCAGCTGACGGCAATGCATAAGGCCACAAATACTGTGGCAGGGAAGGGGTTAAGCAGATGTATTCAGAGACGAACGTGTAAGAGGATTTTATGTGATGCAACTGAATAGCATTGAATGCAAGTCAAAATTTCTTTGTTCAAGGGCAGCCAACTCAGTGGTATTGCATGGCCACAAATGTGTTAAGTGCATTCTGCAGTGTCTAGCTTTATTGGAGCAGAAAATGTCTACAATTAACTCACTTGCTACATGATACAATTATGCCTCTTGCCATTCCCCTGATATGCACCATTTGTATAGGTCCTGAGAAAAATTCTCATATGAACAAATGAAAACAGAGAGCTTTGAAGTTTGGCAGGTTATATATTAAAAGATTGATGTACAACATACTGAAATTTCAACTTCTAACCCTCATGGTTGCTGAGTAATGGTACAAGTAAAATTAGAGACATTTTCAGGTGAAAAATGCCTTACAAAATACACAGTCAGATCAACATATCAGTTCCTACAGTCACATTTTGAATGAAATTTCATAAAATCCAACTTGCACACACTCCAAGGCACTGAAGGAAGAGATTGTCTTGAAGAGCGCTGACATGTTGAGTATTGTTCAGCCATTTGCTTTTCCGTTGTCTGCTTTGCTGCAGAGCTAGTGGGTCGTGAACTTTGCACTGTCTACACACCAACAGCAGAGTACAGTGACCAAATGGCCTGAAATGAGGCTAAGACTGACCGAAGAATCTATTTCTGGCCATTAGTTTCAGTTAACGGAAATATTGAAAGCCCCGCGAATTTTCAGAACCCCAAGTCGGATTTCTCCAACGCTCGTACACAAGCGTTATTGAGACATGACTGGGAGATCCCGACGCTCATAGCAAGAGAGTTAAGTGCTGAGTCTTCTGTGTTTTGTGCACACACACACACACACACACACACACACACACACACACACACACACACACACACACACACACACACACACACACACACACACACACACACACACACACAACACACACACACACACACACACACTCACACACACACACACACACACCTGCATCAATCCACATTCACCCACGCTGTCTCTGTCTCCTTCTATGCTGGCCTGTCTTGATCATCTCTCCTTTGAAAAACAAAATGGGTAATTAATGATCCTCTGTGTGTGTGTATATGTGTGTGTGTGTTGTGTGTGTGTGTGTGTGTGTGTGTGTGGAGTGAGTGAGTATGTGTGTGTGTGTGAGTATGTGTGTGTGTGTGTGTGTGGTGTCGTGTGTGTGTGTTGCAGATCGTCCACAATTGAGCAGTATGTCTTGTGAAGTGAAGGACTGGGATGATCGTTTGACTTGTTTTTTGAACTTTGGAGTGCAGTATGTGAACAATTCTGCCGCTGATGACCTGCCAGTTCCAGAGATGTCAGTTCATGTCATGCTGATAGGTCAAAAGTGAGTATATATTACTCGTCATCATCATCATATTTGTGCCGTGACACATGGCATTGGCGATAATGGACCTCTATACAAAGCTGTCGTTTGTCGCTGCAAGTATATCTCCTATTCTTTTTGTCCCCACCCACTCTCATCATCATCATGTGCCCTGCTGCATGGCATTGGCGATCATGGCCCTCCATATGAATTTATTCCTTGTCGCTGCAAGTACATCACCCACCCTCTCCATCCTTAGCCACCCGACAAGTCCATCCAATATATTCTCCCTGGGTCTACCTTGTGTTCTCTTTCCCTCCAGCTTTCCTGTTGTGACCAGGTGCTCCCTTTCCTCATAAAATGTCCTATAAATGTTGCTCGTCTTTTCCTAATGATCTTCTTGTGTCTGGTTCTTTCAAGACTGTCTCGTTTGTTTTCTTTGTTGTCCATGGAACTCTCAACATTCTTCTTAGAAACTACATTTCAGTTGCCTCAATTTTGTTCTGACTTTACGTGTTGACTGTCCACTCCTCACAGCCGTAGAACATTATCGGTTCTATTTAACACTCGAGAACTCTCTTCCTGATGTTAATTGATAGGTGTTTGTTGGTAAGAATGCTTTTCAACTTCTTGAATGTTATTTTGGCAGGTACTCTGCAGAACTATTTTCTCCCTATGTCTACCTGGTGCTTGTTTTCCTCTAGCTTTCCTGTTGTAACTAGGTGCTTAAATTTCTCTTGACTCATAAAATGCCTTATAAATGTTGCTTGTCTTTTTGTAATCTTCTTTATTAATGTCCTTTTTGTTTTTGCTTTTTCAAGACTGTCTTGTTTGTTTCCTTTGCTGTACATGGAACTCTTAACAATTTTCTTAGAAACCACATTTGAGCTACCTCAATCTTGTACCAGTTAGATTGAGGTTTGTTCATGCATTGTATCAGTTTGATTCAGGTTTGTTCATGCATTGTATCAGTTAAATTCGGGTTTGTTCATGCATTGTATCAGTTTGATTCAGGTTTGTTCATGTATTGTATCAGTTTGATTCAGGTTTGTTCATGCATTGTATCAGTTTGGTTCAGGTTTGTTCATGTATTGTATCAGTTTGATTCAGGTTTGTTCATGCATTGTATCAGTTTGATTCAGGTTTGTTCATGCATTGTATCAGTTTGGTTCAGGTTTGTTCATGCATTGTATCAGTTTGATTCAGGTTTGTTCATGTATTGTATCAGTTTGATTCAGGTTTGTTCATGCATTGTATCAGTTTGATTCAGATTTTGTTCATGTATTGTATCAGATTCAGGTTTGTTCATGTATTGTATCAATTCAGGTTTGTTCATGTATTGTATCAGTTAGATTCAGTGTTTGTTCATGTATTGTGTCAGATTCAGGTTTGTTCATGTATTGTATCAGATTCAGGTTTGTTCATGTATTGTATCAGATTCAGGTTTGTTCATGTATTGTATCAGATTCAGGTTTGTTCATGTATTGTGTCAGATTCAGGTTGTTCATGTATTGTGTCAGATTCACTTTTGTTCATGTATTGTATCAGATTCACTTTTGTTCATGTATTGTGTCAGATTCACTTTTGTTCATGTATTGTATCAGATTCACTTTTGTTCATGTATTGTATCAGATTCCCTTTTGTTCATGTATTGTATCAGATTCAGGTTTGTTCATGTACTGTATCAGATTCAGGTTTGTTCATGTATTGTATCATATTCACTTTTGTTCATGTATTGTGTCTTTCAGGTTTGTTCATGTACTGTATCAGATTCAGGTTTGTTCATGTATTGTGTCAGATTCATTTTGTTCATGTATTGTATCAGATTCAGGTTTGTTCATGTATTGTATCAGATTTCACTTTTGTTCATGTGTTGTATCAGATTCATTGTTGTTCATGTATTGTGTCAGATTCAGGTTTGTTCATGTATTGGTCAGATTCAGGTTTGTTCATGTATTGTATCAGATTCAGGTTTGTTCATGTATTGTATCAGATTCACTTTTGTTCATGTATTGTGTCAGATTCAGTTTGTTCATGTATTGGATCAGATTCAGGTTTGTTCATGTACTTGTCAGATTCAGTTTGTTATGTATTGTGTCAGATTAGTTTTGTTCATGTATTGTATCAGATTCAGGTTTGTTCATGTATTGTGTCAGATTCAGGTTTGTTTATGTATTGTATCAGATTCACTTTTGTTCATGTATTTGTCAGATTCAGTTTGTTCATGTATTGTATCAGATTCAGGTTTGTTCATGTATGTTCAGTTCAGGTTTGTTTATGTATTGTGTCGATTTAGTTTGTTCATGTATTGTATCAGATTCAGGTTTGTTCATGTATTGTGTCAGATTCAGGTTTGTTTA
>CM060313.1:70693298-70720798 GCA_030674185.1 Monoplex corrugatus
CGACTTTTTTCACAGCGTCTTCACCCAGGAAAAAGTGGAAAACCTACCATCACCTCCCGAGTACAGCGTTAAGGAAACACTCCAACATGTGAACATCACCGAAGCGGACGTAAAAAAAGCACTTCAAAACCTGAAAACAAACAAGGCACCTGGACCTGACAGAATCCACCCAAAGGTGTTGGCCAAGGCTGCAGATTCATTAGCACGTCCAATAGAGCACCTGTTCCCCCACATGGACCATGGGGAAATACCAACTGATTGGAAAGAAGCCACAGTCACCCCTATTTACAAGAGGAAAGGAAGCCGACAGCAACCAGGAAACTATCGCCCTGTCAGCCTAACCTGCATCCTGTGCAAGGCAATGGAAAAACTTCTGAGGGAACAAATAATGAATCACCTACAACGCAATGAGCTACTATGTGAGGAGCAACATGGGTTCGTCCAGGGGAAATCATGTGGTGACATATCTACTGGAAGCTCTTGACGACTGGACCAGACTTATCGACTCTGGCAGCAGCATTGACGTCATGTATATGGATTTTCATAAAGCCTTCGACACAGTACCACACCGTCGTCTGCTGAGCAAAGTCAAAGCCCACGGAATAAAAGGCCCAATACACAACTGGATAGCAGCCTTCCTTGGTGAACGAAAGCAACGAGTTAGAATCAATGGAACTTTCTCTGAAGAGGCTGTAGTCACAAGCGGTATCCCACAGGGTAGTGTGTTAGGACCAATCCTGTTTGTCATCTACATCAATGATCTGCCGAAACATGTACAAAACACCGTCAAACTATTTGCAAATGACACAAAGTTGTATGCCTCAAGCGATGACCAAGAATCAACTGCATCACTCCAGCAGGACCTTGACAGCCTCCAGAAATGGTCGGACAAGTGGCTTCTGAGATTCCACCCACAGAAATGCAAAGTGATGAAACTCGGCACACGGAAATCAGAAGCAACGTACCATATGAAGCACACAGACGCTGAAACCGGAACCAGCAGAGAAATACCCATGGCAGAAAGTGAGGTGGAAGTGGATCTCGGCGTTCATGTTGACAACGACCTCAAATTTAAGCAACACGTTGACAACGTCACATCAAGAGCAAACAGTGTAATTGGCGTCATCCGCAGAACCTTTGAGTTCTTAGACTGCAAGCTCTTCATCCAGCTATATTAGACACTAGCAAGGCCTATCCTCGAGTATGGACAAACTGTGTGGCAACCGCGACATAAGACATTATGCAAACAACTAGAGGATGTGCAGCGCCGAGCCACAAAGTTGATCTCATCAATCAGGGAACTACCATACCCAGCAAGACTAAAGCGACTTGGCCTGCCCAGCTTGGAGCAACGACATCTCAGAGGGGATATGATCGACACCTTCAAATATGTCCACAGAATCTACAAGACCGAAAAACCAAAGCTTGAAACTCCCGAGGATGCAGGCACCAGAGGAAATGCAATGAAACTGTTCCCACACCACACCCACTGCAATACCAGGAAACACTTCTTCAGTGAAAGAATCACCGAAACGTGGAACAGCCTCCCAGACGAAGTGGTCCTGGCACCTTCCGTAAATGCCTTCAAGAGTAGGTTGGATGCTTGCTGGAAGAAGAAACCCGACCAGTACAATCCGTCTTGCCAATAAGCCGCGCATGCAAAGTTTTGGTATACTAGCCGTATAACCCACACGGATCGATGAACAGGACTTTACAAGACCTCAAACATCGTACAGTTCAAGTTCAAGTTCAAGTAAGATTTTTTTGATGAGAGTCCAGGCTTCGCAGCCATAAATCACGACTGGCCAGATCAGACATTTTAAAAGTTTAATTTTCAGGCCATTTGGCATGCCTCTGTTTTTCCAGATATTGTTGAGTTGGACCATTTTTTGCTTTGCTATTCCAATTCTTATTTTGATGTCTTTAGACCAGGTTCCATTATAAGTCTTTAATATTTTCTAAAGGAACTTTATCAATTAAGATGTCATGATTGTTTTCAGTGTCTTTGCCTTTTAATAATAAGTAGCGCTTTTGTTTTCTTGGCATTCAAGTATGGTAAGTATGTTTATTCATCCCGGGGGGGGGGGGGGGGGGGGGGATGCTGGGGGCTCTTTCAGTATAAATAGTATCCCCACCTTCTGGAAATTCTGTGTTTGAAATTTCCTCTTTTCTGTCACTCTCTTTGTTTCTTTCTTCCTCCTTTGCTTTCTGTCATTTCTTCCTATCATTTTCTGCTTTGCTGGTAGTTCACCTGTATGTATTTGATAAAGTCTTACATACTTAGGATTGATAATTGGGCACATGTAGTAAGTGCGTTTTTGGCTCTAAGGAAGTGAGATATGTGGAAGCAATTTTAGGTAATTTTAGGCAATCTTTATATATGTTTTAGTATCCTTAATTATATTTCAGTTTGTATTCAGGTGTTTTTCAAATCCCCTGTGCAGTAAATTGGATCAAGTGGACACCACCAGGGGCATCTCCTTAGATTATGTGTGCGAATACATTGCTATTTGTACTTACTTTTCTTTTCCTTTTTTTCTTTCCTGTTGAAGTATTGTGTATGTTTTGAACCGGTTATAGCCCTGATATGGCAATACGCAGTCGGTTGGGCTTTAAACAAAAAATAACAGTAAGTGTGTTTATTAAAGGGGATTTGAAATAAAATCCTTGATAATGTATAGGGTTGGTACATGTGTTATAGTGAAACCATCCCCAGTGAGCCGCATATGGGTAGAAGACGTCAACAGCACGTGCGTGTCGCTGGCATGGACCCACACCTTCAGCAAAACACGTGGCATGTTCTATAACGTGTCTGTCAGCTCTGGGATTTCTGAAGTAAGTTATTTTTGGCTGTTTTCTGCCTGCTTTTTTTTTCCTTGTAAATGACATGTTCTATAGAGTGTCGGCGTTGGGATTTCTGAAGTAAGTTCTCTTTGGCTGTCTTCTGCCTGCTGTGTTTTTTCCTTTCACGTGGCATGTTCTATAGAATGTCTGTCGGCGTTAGGATTTCTGAAGTAAGTTCTCTTTGGCTGTCTTGTGCCTGCTGTGTTTTTCCTTTCATGTGACATGTTCTATAGAATGTCTGTCGGCGTTAGGATTTCTGAAGTAAGTTCTCTTTGGCTGTCTTGTGCCTGCTGTGTTTTTCCTTTCACATGACATGTT
The DNA here is from genome assembly GCA_030674185.1 of Monoplex corrugatus. Lineage (NCBI taxonomy): Eukaryota > Metazoa > Mollusca > Gastropoda > Littorinimorpha > Ranellidae > Monoplex > Monoplex corrugatus. The sequence continues at coordinate 70,696,461 of CM060313.1, forward strand.
CTATAGAATGTCTGTCGGCGTTGGGATTTCTGAAGTAAGTTATTTTTGGCTGTTTTCTGCCTGCTGTGTTTTTCCTTTCACATGACATGTTCTATAGAGTGTCTGTCGGCGTTAGGATTTCTGAAGTAAGTTCTCTTTGGCTGTCTTCTGCCTGCTGTGTTTTTCCTTTCATGTGACATGTTCTATAGAATGTCTGTCGGCGTTGGGATTTCTGAAGTAAGTTCTCTTTGGCTGTCTTCTGCCTGCTGTGTTTTTCCTTTCATGTGACATGTTCTATAGAGTGTCTGTCGGCGTTAGGATTTCTGAAGTAAGTTCTCTTTGGCTGTCTTCTGCCTGCTGTGTTTTTCCTTTCATGTGACATGTTCTATAGAGTGTCTGTCGGCGTTAGGATTTCTGAAGTAAGTTCTCTTTGGCTGTTTTCTGCCTGCTGTGTTTTTTCTTTCACATGACATGTTCTATAGAGTGTCTGTCGGCGTTAGGATTTCTGAAGTAAGTTATTTTTGGCTGTTTTCTGCCTGCTGTGTTTTTCCTTTCATGTGACATATTCTATAGAGTGTCTGTCGGCGTTGGGATTTCTGAAGTAAGTTCTCTTTGGCTGTCTTCTGCCTGCTGTTTCTTTCCTTTTACATGACATGTTCTATAGAGTGTCTAAGAAAAACACAAGTCTGACTGCCCATGTTCAAGATTGTTTTCTCGTGTTTTTTCTGGTTCCTATAAAGTGTCTGTCGGCACTGGGATTTCTGAAGTAAGTTATCTTTGCTCTCTTCTGCCTGCTGTTCATGTGCATATACTTGCGTGTGTACATGCATATGCACAAACATGCATGCACACACACACATACACTCACACATAAACACACAAACACAGACACACACTCACACACACACACACACTCACACACACACACACTCACACACACACACACACACACACACACACACACACACACACACACACACACACGCACCACACTCTCACACTCTCACAGACACACATTCTCTCTCTCTCTGTGTTCTGTGTCTCTGGCTCTATCCCTGTCTCTCTTTCTCTTTCCCTCTCTCTCTCTCCTACAGGAAGCTGGTGGATAGGGTTAAGGAGTGAAAGAGTTAAGTTTATGCAGCTGGTGGGATAGGGTTTGGAGTAAAAGGGTTAAATTATCAGACCATGATAGACCCGCAAGTTGGTGATCTGGAAGTTGATTGAAGACAGAGTGTGCTAAATACACACCACCATTTATCTAGATTGATTATTGACTTTTTTTTAATCCCTTTGACTCTCACACCCTGCCCACCAGCATCCTGCATTGTCTACCATGCTAGCAAAGCAAAAACTTAACTCTTTGACACCCTTCACCCTGCCCACCAGCATTCTGCATTGTCTACCATGCTAGCCAAGCAAAGACTTAACCCTTTGACTCCCTTCACCCTGCCCACCAGCATCCTGCATTGTCTACCATGCTAGCAAAGCAAAGATTTAACCCTTTGACTCCCGCACCCTGCCCACCAGCATCCTGCATTGTCTACCATGCTAGCAAAGCAAAGATTTAACCCTTTGACTCCCGCACCCTGCCCACCAGCATCCTGCATTGTCTACCATGCTAGCAAAGCAAAGATTTAACCCTTTGACTCCCGCACCCTGCCCACCAGCATCCTGCATTGTCTACCATGCTAGCAAAGCAAAACCTTAACCCTTTGACTCCCTTCACCCTGCCCACCAGCATCCTGCATTGTCTATCATGCTAACAAAGCAAAAAACAACCCTTTGACTCTCGCACCCTGCCCACCAGCATCCTGCATTGTCTACCATGCTAGCCAAGCAAAACCTTAACCCTTTGACTCCCTTCACCCTGCCCACCAACATCCTGCATTGTCTACCATGCTAGCAAAGCAAAAACTTAACCCTTTGACTCTCGCACCCTGCCCACCAGCATCCTGCATTGTCTACCATGCTAGAAAGCAAAGACTTAACCCTTTGACTCTCGCACCCTGCCCACCAGCATCCTGCATTGTCTACCATGCTAGCAAAGCAAAACCTTAACCCTTTGAGTCCCTTCACCCTGCCCACCAGCATCCTGCATTGTCTACCATGCTAGCGAAGCAAAGACTTAACCCTTTGACTCTCGCACCCTGCCCACCAGCATCCTGCATTGTCTACCATGCTAGCAAAGCAAAACCTTAACCCTTTGACTCCCTTCACCCTGCCCACCAGCATCCTGCGTTGTCTACCATGCTAGTGAAGCAAAGACTTAATAATAATAATAATAATAATAATAATTACAATATTTATATAGCGCAAAATCTTGATAAAATCAAATCTAAGCGCTGAAACAGACACACACACACACGCACGCACACACACACACGCACACACGCACTCACGCACACACACACACACACACACACGCACACGGCTATAAATGGGGAGAAAGAATAAAAGCAATGGAAAATTATAGAGAGCATATTATATACAATTATTTATTGCAATGTGATTCCCCTCCGAGTGGAGACAGGCTGCAGAGGGGATTGAGTGAGGTCAGGATTTTATGCAGAGGAGAAAAGGTGAGTTTTGAGAGCGGACTTGAAGGAGACAAAAGTAGGTTGCTGACGGACTGAGAGAGGAAGTTTGTTCCAGGAAAGTGGACCAGAAACAGAGAAGGCTCGTGGACCATAGGTATTGAGCTTAGTGCATGGAAAGCGAAAAGTCAGAGGATCAGAGGCAGAGCGGAGGGTACGTGAGGGAAGATAGATCTCAAGTAGGCTTGACAGGTAATCGGGGGCTGCGTTATTGAGGCTTTTGTAGCACATGGTGTCTAGTTTGTACTGTATGCGCTTTGATACAGGGAGCCAGTGAAGTTGTGCCAGGAGAGGAGATATGTGGTCAGCTTTTTTCTTTTTGAGTACAAGGCGTACAGCATTGTTTTGAATGCGCTGTAGGATGTGAGTGGTGGAGGCAGAAAGACCGGACAGGAGTGAATTGCAATAGTCAATGCGAGACATTATGAAGGAGAGAACGAGTTTTGCAGTTGTTTCGACAGAGAGATACTTCCTGATCAGGCTTATACGATGGAGGTGATAGTAGCAAGATCTGGCAGTTTGAGAAACAAAGTTGTTCATGGAGAGGGTAGAGTCAATGCAGACACCAAGGTTTTTAGCTGAATCAGAAATTGGGACTGATGTGTTACATAATGGGAGAGAAAGAGGAGGCAGCTGAGAAAGTTTCTGAAGGGTGCCAATGACTGAATGAGGATAGCTTCTGTCTTGTCATCATTTAGCTGAAGTTTGTTGTATGTCATCCAATTTTTAATGTCCGAGTAACACTCAGTGGTGCGAGTCAGGAGGCGCTTTATATTGTCTGGTGAGTCACTGTCTTGAAGTTGGGTGTCATCAGCATAGAAGTGGTGTTTTATAGAGTGGGAGTTGATGATGGTGGACAGGGGGGAGGTGTAAAGAGTGAAAAGAACAGGGCCAAGGACAGATCCTTGTGGAACACCACAGGTCAGGTATGCAGGTTGAGAGTAAGTGCCATTAATGAGAACAGTTTGTTTTCTGTTTGATAGATATGAAGTAAACCAGGAGAGAGCAATGTCAGAGATGCCAAAAATATGATGAAGTCTAGAAAGGAGAATACTATGATGAATGGTATCAAAGGCTGCAGACAGATCAAGGAGTGTGAGGAGAGAGACTTTGCCAGTATCAGTTGCAAGGAGGAGATTGTTGAGAATGTGTAGCAAGGCAGTTTCAGTGCTATGGCACTGGCGGTAGGCTGACTGGAAAGGATTGAGGAGATTGTTGGCAGACAGGTGAGAGTTCAGTTTGTTGAGGACAACTTTTTCGATGAGTTTTGACAAGAAAGAGAGATTAGAGATAGGCCGGTAATTTTTCAGTTCATTTGGGTCTAAATTGTATTTCTTGAGGAGAGGGTGAACAATAGCAGACTTGAAAGAATCTGGGACAGTTCCAGTTTGGAGAGAAGTGTTGATGATGTCAGTGATGAATGGGAGGAGCGTAGGGAGACAGTCAGAGTAGAAAGAACCTGGAAGAGGATCCAGTTTGCAGGTTTTGAACGACATGGATCTGATTGTGTAGAGAATTTCTTCTTGTGAGACTGGGGTAAAAGTAGTAAGAGGTGTGCCAGAGAAGGAAGGGTCAGGTGGGCATGGTGGGGACAGGGTGTCCTGTCAAGTCTGTCACGAAGAGTTTGTATTTTGGTAGTGAAATACTTGGAGAATACAGATGGGAGTTCTTCATTTGTGTGTTTTGTTGGGGGAGGTAAATCTTTTCGTGTGCCAAGGAGATGATTCATGGTTGTAAAGAGTTCTCTTGAAGAAGAGGCATTCAGGATTTTGGTTTGGAAATAGCTTGTTTTTGCAGATGCAATGAGGGTGGATACTTTTGTTTTAGAGGCTTGGAAAAGTTGCCTATGTACAGTGAGTTTGGATTTGCACCAGCTGTGCTCTGCTCTGCGGCGGGCACGTTTTGCACAGGCAATCTCATGAGTGAGCCAGGGGGTAGGGGGGCGGTCAGGTAAAAGACGGGTTGTGGCTGGAGCATGAGTGTCCAGAAGATGGTGGAGAGTAGTATAGAATTCATCGGCAAGGTTATGTGACTTTTCAGAAAGGAGGCGGGAGGCATCAGATGAAAATGTGGAGAGGTCGATAGATTTGAGATTGCGTCGAGTCACTGTGTGCATGGTACGTTAAGGAGGAGGAATGTCAAGAGAACAGAGAATTGCAGAGTGGTCAGATGGAAGGGCTGAAGTTAGACAGGTAGAAAGAACTAAGCAGTTGTCAGTAGCTGAATTGTGGTGATCACGAGAAATGATCCAGTCAAGAATGTGACCTTTTTGATGGGTTGGTTCAGAAATGTGTTGAGTCATATTGTGATTGGACAGAGAGTTGATGATATGTCTTGTGTCATAACGGTGAGTGTTGTCATAGTGGACATTGATGTCACCTAGAATGATGAGATTTCCAGGTAAGAGGCAGTAGTAATCAAGACTCCCTTCACCCTGCCCACCAGCATCCTGCATTGTCTACCAAAGTACCATGCTAGCAAAGCAAAACCTTAACCCTTTGACTCTCGCACCCTGTCCACCAGCATTCTACGTTGTCTACCATGCTAGCAAAGCAAAACCTTAACCCTTTGACTCCCTTCACCCTGCCCACCAGCATCCTGCATTGTCTACCATGCTAGCAAAGCAAAGATTTAACCCTTTGACTCATGCACCCTGCCCACCAGCATCCTGCATTGTCTACCATGCTAACAAAGCAAAACCTTAACCCTTTGACTCCCTTCACCCTGCCCACCAACATCCTGCATTGTCTACCATGCTAGCAAAGCAAAACCTTAAGCCTTTGACTCTCGCACCCTGCCCACCAACAACCTGCATTGTCTACCATGCTAGCAAAGCAAAACCTTAACCCTTTGACTCCCTTCACCCTGCCCACCAACATCCTGCATTGTCTACCATGCTAACAAAGCAAAACCTTAACCCTTTGACTCTCGCACCCTGCCCACCAACATCCTGCATTGTCTACCATGCTAGCAAAGCAAAACCTTAACCCTTTGAGTCCCTTCACCCTGCCCACCAGCATCCTGCATTGTCTACCATGCTAGCAAAGCAAAGATTTAACCCTTTGACTCCCGCACCCTGCCCACCAGCATCCTGCATTGTTTACCATGCTAGCAAAGCAAAGATTTAACCCTTTGACTCCTGCACCCTGCCCACCAGCATCCTGCATTGTCTACCATGCTAACAAAGCAAAACCTTAACCCTTTGACTCCCTTCACCCTGCCCACCAACATCCTGCATTGTCTACCATGCTAGCAAAGCAAAACCTTAAGCCTTTGACTCTCACACCCTGCCCACCAACAACCTGCATTGTCTACCATGCTAGCAAAGCAAAACCTTAACCCTTTGACTCCCTTCACCCTGCCCACCAACATCCTGCATTGTCTACCATGCTAACAAAGCAAAACCTTAACCCTTTGACTCTCGCACCCTGCCCACCAACATCCTGCATTGTCTACCATGCTAGCAAAGCAAAACCTTAACCCTTTGAGTCCCTTCACCCTGCCCATCAGCATCCTGCATTGTCTACCATGCTAGCAAAGCAAAACCTTAACCCTTTGACTCTCGCACCCTGCCCACCAACATCCTGCATTGTCTACCATGCTAGCCAAGCAAAACCTTAACCCTTTGACTCCCTTCACCCTGCCCACCAGCATCCTGCATTGTCTACCATGCTAGCGAAGCAAAGACTTAACCCTTTGACTCTCGCACCTTGCCCACCAGCATCCTGCATTGTCTACCATGCTAACAAAGCAAAACCATAACCCTTTGACTCTCGCACCCTGCCCACCAACATCCTGCATTGTCTACCATGCTAGCAAAGCAAAGACTTAACCTTTTGACTCGCACCCTGCCCACCAGCATCCTGCATTGTCTACCATGCTAGCAAAGCAAAAACTTAACCCTTTGACTCCCTTCACCCTGCCCTCCAGCATCCTGCATTGTCTACCATGCTAGCAAAGTAAAAACTTAACCCTTTGACTTAACCCTTCCTGCAGGAAGCTAGTGGATAGTGTGAAGGAGTCAAAAGGTCAAGTTTTTGCAGCTGGTGAATAAGGTGTGGGAGTCAAAGGGTTAAAACATGGATTGAATTGCGTTGCAACCGCAGAATATTTATGTATCATAAAACGTCAGTGGTAATTGCTGATGTATCATGATATAGTGTTAGATTTTGATGATGGTGCCCCCTGTGGGGATGCCGGGGGCTCTTTCAGTATAAATAGTATCCCCACCTTCTGGAAATTCTGTGCTAGAAATTTCCTCTTTTCCGTGATTCTCTTTGTTTCTGCCTTGTTGCCTTGCTTTCTGTCATTTCTGCTTATTTGCTGCCTTAATGGTCCATTCACCTGTATTTTTTCGATAAAGTCTTAGGTACTTTTTCTTCAGATTGATGATTAAGTGCATTTTTGGCTCTAAGGAGGTGAGATATGCGGAAGCAATTTTAGGTAATTTGTGCCTGTTTTTATATATGTTTTGGTGTCCTTATGTATGCTTATATTTGTATTCAGGTGTGTTTTTTAAATCTCCCCTGTGCGATAAATTGGACGGAATGGTCCTACGCCGGGGCACGTCATTAGATTATGTGCGCGAATGCATTGATATGTGTACTTAATTTTCTTTTCTTTTTTTTTCCTGTTGAAGTTTTGTGTTTTGAAGCGGTTATAGCCCTGATATGGCTCTACGCAGTTGGCTGGGCTTTAAACAATAATAAAAGAAAGAATAGCATCCAGGGTTTTTTCTCTCTTTAAATTAGAAAAAAAAAAAGGGACAGCAATTTATTCAAGGCATGATTGTGTGTGTTTAAGATATATGTGACCTGCCAGCACGAAATCAGTCTTAACTAGCATTTTGGGCATTTTGAGATATACATATCACTGGAAAGTGTACATTCTGCTGATTATTTTGGTACTTGAATAAAGCTTGTACTAAAAAAAATGTAGAAGTTATGTATGTTTAAGTCATTAAGTTGTATGACGGACATTTTGAGAAAACGGCATCTAAAGTTTTTGTGTGCTCTCATACACATTTTTCTGAAATTTCTTTATTTGGTGGCTTTGACCCAGTTTGTTTCTAATTTTCGCTGTCATCATCTGAAAGGTGCACCAAAGAGCTTTCTGTCAGTATATTACATGTATGGGTACTGCACAGGTTACGGTTTATAATAATAGACAAAAATAGGTACTTTTGGTAGGAAATTGCATTCTTTCTGTTGCGTTTAATGCATTAAAATACCATTTTAAATTGATTAATAATATTTTTTCAAGAAAAAAATTTCTGTGGGGGATAGATTTTAGTCTACAGAAATCAATTTTGAGAAAAAGTCAAAACACCCCAGATAGACCCTCAGTCACCTTTTCGACTGACTGCGAGTTAAGACTGATTTCGTTGTGGGAGGTCACATATATTTCCAAATATTGCCATGTTTATGGGTGGACTTTTTTTTTTTCCATAGATGGGATATTGAGTAGTTCTGGTTGAATGGGCGGTACTCATTCTTAACCCTTTGACTCCCGCACTCTGCCTACCAACTGCAAAAACTTTAACCCTTTGACTCCCTGAGCCTATCCACCAGTTTCCTGCAGGAAGGTGGATAGGGTGAGGGAGTCAGAGAGTTAAATTTAAGTTTGTGCTTTGTTATGTTAGCATGGTTGGCTACGCAGGATGTTGGTGGACAGGATGCGGAGTCAAAGGGTTAATGCCAGAGACTCAGTTTATTGCCTGATGCGCAACGAGAAATTTGCACAAACTAGACACCATCTTCTAGAAAAGCCTCAATAACGCAGCCCTCGATTACCTGTCGAGCCTACTTGAGATCTATGTTCCCTCATGTACCCTCTGCTCTGCCTCTGATCCTCTCATTTTTCGCATTCCACACACTAAGCTCAATACCTATGGTCCACGTGCCTTCTCTGTTTCTGGTTCACTTTCATGGAACAAACTTCCTCTCTCAGTCTGTCAGCAACCTACTTTTGTCTCCTTCAAGTCCGCTCTCAAAACTCACCTTTTCTCCTCTGCATAAAATCCTGACCTCACTCAATCCCCACTGCAGCCTGTCTCCACTCGGTGTGGAATCACATTGTAATATATATTTGTATAAAATATGTTTTCTAATTGATTTCTTTTTTTTTTCTACTTTGAGTACACTTATAAAAATATAATTTTCCATTGCTTTTCTTCTTTTTCCCCATTTATAGCCATGTGTATGTGTGTGTGTGCGTGTGTGTGCATGCATGTAATATAATAATATATAATATATATAATATAATATACAATATTTTATATAGCGCAAAATCTTGATAAAATCAAATCTAAGCGCTAAAACAGACACGCAGCACGCACACGCACACGCACACACGCGCACATGCACACGCACACGGCTATAAATGGGGAGAAAGAATAAAAGCAATGGAAAATTATAGAGAGCATATTATATACAATTATATATTACAATGTGATTCCTCTCCGAGTGGAGACAGGCTGCAGAGGGGATTGAGTGAGGTCAGGATTTTATGCAGAGAAGAAAAGGTGAGTTTTGAGAGCGGACTTGAAGGAGACAAAAGTAGGTTGCTGACGGACTGAGAGAAAGGAAGTTTGTTCCAGGAAAGTGGACCAGAAACAGAGAAGGCTCGTGGACCATAGGTATTGAGCTTAGTGCGTGGAAAGCGAAAAGTCAGAGGATCAGAGGCAGAGCGGAGGGTATGTGGAGGGAAGATAGATCTCAAGTAGGTTTGACAGGTAATCGGGGGCTGCGTTATTGAGGCTTTTGTAGCACATGGTGTCTAGTTTGTACTGTATGCGCTTTGATACAGGGAGCCAGTGAAGTTGTGCCAGGAGAGGAGATATGTGGTCAGCTTTTTTCTTTTTGAGTACAAGGCGTGCAGCATTGTTTTGAGTGCGCTGCAGGATGTGAATGGTGGAGGCAGGAAGACCAGACAGGTGTGAATTGCAATAGTCAATGCGAGACATTATGAAGGAGAGAACGTGTTTTGCAGTTGTTTCGACAGAGAGATACTTCCTGATCAGGCTTATACGATGGAGGTGATAGTAGCAAGATCTGGCAGTTTGAGATGAGAAACAAAGTTGTTCATGGAGAGGGTAGAGTCAATGCAGACACCAAGGTTTTTAGCTGAATCAGAAATTGGGACTGATGTGTTACATAATGGGAGAGAAAGAGGAGGCAGCTGAGAAAGTTTCTGACGGGTGCCAATGAGGATAGCTTCTGTCTTGTCATCATTAAGCGGAAGTTTGTTGAACGTCATCCAGTTCTTAATGTCCGAGTAACACTCAGTGGTGCGAGTCAAGAGGCGCTGTATATTGTCTGGTGTGTCACTGTCTAGAAGTTGGGTGTCATCAGCATAGAAGTGGTGTTTTATAGAGTGGGAGTTGATGATGGTGGACAGGGGGGAGGTGTAAAGAGTGAAAAGAACAGGGCCAAGGACAGATCCTTGTGGAACACCACAGGTCAGGTATGCAGGTTGGAGTAAGTGCCATTAATGAGAACAGTTTGTTTTCTGTTTGATAGATATGAAGTGAACCAGGAGAGAGCAATGTCAGAGATGCCAAAAGTATGATGAAGTCTAGAAAGGAGAATACCATGGTCAGTGGTATCGAAGGCTGCAGACAGATCAAGGAGTGTGAGGAGAGAGACTTTGCCAGTATCAGTTGCAAGGAGGCGATTGTTGAGAATGTGTAGCAGGGCAGTTTCAGTGCTATGGCACTGGCAGTAGGCTGACTGGAAAGGATTGAGGAGATTGTTGGCAGACAGGTGAGAGTTCAGCTGGTTGAGGACAACTTTTTCGGCGAGTTTTGACAAGAAAGAGAGATTAGAGATAGGCCGGTAATTTTTCAGTTCATTTGGGTCTAAATTGTAGTTCTTGAGGAGAGGGTGAACAATAGCAGACTTGAAAGAATCTGGGACAGTTCCAGTTTGGAGAGAAGTGTTGATGATGTCAGTGATGAATGGGAGGAGAGTAGGGAGACAGTCAGAGTAGAGAGAACCTGGAAGAGGATCCAGTTTGCAGGTTTTGAACGACATGGATCTGATTGTGTAGAGAATTTCTTCTTGTGAGACTGGGGTAAAAGTAGTAAGAGGTGTGCCAGAGAAGGAAGGGTCAGGTGGGCATGGTGGGGACAGGGTGTCCTGTCGAGCCTGTCACGAAGAGTTTGTATTTTGGTAGTGAAATACTTGGAGAATACAGATGGGAGTTCTTCATTTGTGTGTTTTGTTGGGGGAGGTAAATCTTTTCGTGTGCCAAGGAGATGATTCATGGTTGTAAAGAGTTCTCTTGAAGAAGAGGCATTCAGGATTTTGGTTTGGAAATAGCTTGTTTTTGCAGATGCAATGAGGGTGGATACTTTTGTTTTAGAGGCTTGGAAAAGTTGCCTATGTACAGTGAGTTTGGATTTGCACCAGCTGCGCTCTGCTCTGCGGCGGGCACGTTTTGCACAGGCAATCTCATGAGTGAGCCAGGGGGTAGGGGGGCGGTCAGGTAAAAGACGGGTTGTGGCTGGAGCATGAGTGTCCAGAAGATGGTGGAGAGTAGTATAGAATTCATCGCAAGGTTATGTGACTTTTCAGAAAGGAGGCGGGAGGCATCAGATGAAAATGTGGAGAGGTCAATAGATTTGAGATTGCGTCGAGTCACTGTGTGCGTGGTACGGGAAGGAGGAGAAATGTCAAGAGAACAGAGAATTGCAGAGCAGTCAGATGGATGGGCTGAAGTTAGATGGGTAGAAAGAGCTAGGCAGTTGTCAGTAGCTGAATTGTGGTGATCACGAGAAATGATCCAGTCAAGAATGTGACCTTTTTGATGGGTTGGTTCAGAAATATGTTGTGTCATATTGTGATTGGAAGAGAGTTGATGATATGTCTTGTGTCATAACGGTGAGTGTTGTCGTAGTGGACATTGATGTCACCTAGAATGATGAGATTTCCAGGTAAGAGGCAGTAGTAATCAAGAAGTTGATCAAAGTCAGAGAGAAATATGGATGTGGTGAGCTTGTTGGCAGAGCTAGGTGGAGGTCGATAGACACAGGAGAAGGTGATGGGGTGAGGGGTGGATTGGAAGGATACTTCAACGTGCTCGAAAGAAGGATGGGAGAAAGGCAGAGACTGCGAGAAAGATAGGCGGGAATGGAGTGAGTCGTTGTAGAGGATGGCGATACCACCACTTCGGGATGAGCGATGGAAAGAAGCAAGCCTGTAACCACTCGGAGTGAGACTCACATGTATAGGTTCATGACCAAGGGGGTTAAGCCATGTTTCTGTGATAAAAACAATGTCAACATGCTCATCTGCAATAAAGTCAGCAATGACATCGGCTTTGCCATCTGCACATGTTGACTGAGCGTTAAAAAGGCATAGTTTTAGTTTATCACATGGCGGTGGCCGAGACGGAGGCGAATGCAGCACCGACGGGACAGAGGATGAAGGCGACACCAGCGGGGCAGAAGACGAAGGCAGCAACGACGGGACAGAAGACGAAGGCGGCACACGCAGGACAGAAGACGAAGGCGGCACCAGCGGGACGGAAGACAAAGGCGGCACCAGCGGGACAGAAGACTAGGGCAGCGCCGGCGGGACAGAAGACGAAAGCGGCACCGGCGGGACAGAAGGCGAAGGCGGCACCTGCAGGACAGAAGGCGAAGGCGAAGACGTCAGAGGAGGAGACGAAGTTTGCAGCGGCAAGGTTGAGTGCAGGGGCAGTGGAGGAGACGAAGAAGCAGAAGACGAAAAGTGGTGTCTGACTGGCACAGCAGGAGGCAGGTTGTGCCAAAGTCGGTGGAGACGTCCACCACGACAGGATCGCGCAGTGCGGGGCTTAGGACACAGCCCCAGTGTTCGTATGTGCTGGTAGACATCTCCACCGAGGTAGCACTTGCTGTGTTTAAAAAGTGTCAGTCCAATTTGTTTTATAAAATTGCGAGCCAGTCAGGAGAGGAAGATACTTGCAGGTTGGTGTGTGGGTTGGTCAGTTCACAACACTTAAAACCAGAGAACACAAAGGTTTGGGAAAGCTGTAGCGTTGGGCGAACACAGTAGGCTAAAATGTAAACACAGTTTACAGATAAAATGTCCGACTTGAGCGGCTGAATTAAAATGATGAAAAGTAGGTATAAAAACTTTAAAATCAGATTATCTGGTAAAATATTCAAAATTTAAAAAATATATTTACATCACCGTGTGTCGGGATTTAAAAGCAACAAACTGATACAAAATTCAATGCTTAAAATCAAATAGAACCACGATAAAATCACTGTAAAACACCACACACACTTTTGCTGCCTGCTGGCGCGACATCTACTCACATGTGTATGTTCAGCGCTTAGATTTGATTTTTATCGAGATTTTGCGCTATATAAATATTGTAATTATTATAATTATTATAAAACTTAGTCGAGGAAAACCTCCACACACATGCTGACCTCAAGAAACCAATAGACTGTGACTTAATTTTTGTTCTTTTCATCATACATCTCCCCAAACCTGCCTTTCCCAGACCAGGGGAAATTTTAGTCTCACTTTTACCCGTTTTGTTTCGTTTTTGTGTGTGTTCAGCTTGTGCATTGTTTCATTTTTGTGTGTGTTGTCAGCTTGTGTACAATAGGAGTGGCCATTTTTGTGGACTTTCACCCTACACCCAGTACACAGTGTCTGTGGAGTGTCATCCGTATGACTCTGATCAGAATCAATCCTACGGCTTTTGGAGCGACGCCAGGAGTCACAGTTTCACCACTGAAATGTCAGGTGAGCTCAAGTTGGGTGTCTGCCATTAGCCCTTTGACTCCTGCACTATGTCCACCAGCATCCTGCATTGTCAGCCAGTCTAGCAAAACAAAAACTTAATTGCTTCATGCCGGAAAAAAGTTTCTGTCACTTCCGTTTACTGCTTGACATTGATTTATCGATGGCGGACATTCTTTTGTGTTGTTTTTTTATGTCAGAAGCGTCAGTTGTAGGGAAAGCTCACTGGGAACCGAAACTAGGGCATGTTTACAGCAGTTATTTACCTTAGACCGTTTGTGGCAATGTGAAACAAAGACAGCAGTAGCTACCCGCGACATGCGAATTTCGCAAATGGTTTCAAGGAAAGCAAGTCGAACCTCAGAATTTTGTAAATATTTTGTGCTCTGGAGCAACTGTATGCAAAAAGTGACAACTACCAGTAATCTTGTGATTTTAAACATCCATGGCATGGAAATTATGTTCTGGACTTCATCTAAAACTGTTTCACAGTATGTGTTCTTATCCATCAAAAAAAAAAAAATTACCCCCCTTTGGATACCTATTTGGATACTTAATCATTTACAAGTATATGGAATACCGTAAGTAAGGTAAGATTATTTGTAAAGATCTAATCCTGGTCTTTCTGTATCACTTTACTTTGTTTGTCTACTTTTTTGTAAAATGTGCTAAAAGTCCTGCGATTTGAGAGGGCAGAATGACCCTGAAGATTGCGACTCGATTAAGTTAAGGCTGCTGGGCCACAGCGACTCACGCCTCATGTGTCACGCCTCACATTTCATGCACTGGGCCACAGGAGCTCACACCTCACTGCTCACATGTCTGTTCTGTGTTGACAGTGCCAGAATACAGTGCTGTTTCCTCAGTTGATCAGAAACAATATTCGTGGTTTGTTTCTTTTTTCGAAGATGGATTTTTCCAATGAAGACAACCTGATTTTGCTCTTGCTCAGGAGGAGGAAGTGAAAGAAAACATTTCTTTCTTAGAGAATCACAAGGAGAATTCCACCGTACATTCCTTCATCTCCATACCTTTGGGTTCATTCAGAATCTTCGCCAAGTGTTCCCAAAGCTGTTTTTTAATCTTTGTCCTTGTAGTCAGGCGCATGTGGATTCCAGAGGAGGGGCCTTGCCCGGACCAACTCGATCAATTTTTCTTTGTAGCATCCATCCTGCATGTGAGGAGAATTGAAATGGCCAATGGTAACCAGGAACTTCAACTTCACGCGTTGAAAAAATTGGACAGTTCCACTTCGCTCACACGTGAACCATGAAGTGTGAAGAGCGAGTGGAGTTGTATGGCCCCACGCAAGAGACCTCGTCAGTTCATTTTCTATTCATGCGTGAGGCGTGAAGCATGAGGTGTGAGACGTGAGGCGTGAGTTTCTGTGGTCCAGCAACTTAAACTGAGGAAAAGAGGGAGTTGTAGAATTCATTGTTGGGAAAAGGGGTGAGTTTTAAATTGGATTTAAAAGCAGAAAGGGTAGGTGTTAGGAGAAGGCAGAATGAGAAGTCTGTTCCAGGCAGACCGTCCTGAAACAGCAGAAGAATGCTGGCCAACAGCTGATAGGGACAGGAACCTGAAGGAAAAGTGTATCTGAAGCTTAGCGCAGGTATGTGTATGATTAATGATGTCACAGAGACATGCAATTACAGTCCCCACCACCACACACGTGCGCACACACACACGCACGCACGCATACTGTCTCCCTCTCTCTCTGTCTCTCTCTATCTCTCTCTCCCCCTCCCTCCTTCTCTCTCTCTCAAATCATTAAAAGAACTCGCTGTTAAATTGTGAATTATTTGCTTTGGCAGTGCCAGAATCCAGTTTTCCAGTGGCTGGAGGAAGTTACCTGCGTGGTCCTTGCAGAGATGGAGAAAGAAAAATCTTCATATACTGGAAGGTGAGACATTTGTCTGTAGCATTGTATAACGATGTGTCATAGAGTCTGGTTGTCAGACCATTCACAGCAGCATGTTGATATCACTTTATCATTCAGGCCAGGATTTGCTGACAGTAAACTTGATCAAGACAGACTATGTTGCACCCCCTTCCCCTCACTAAGGCAGCCCGAGGGTGTGCACAGTTTACATAGTCCAACTGAAGTCCTGGCTTAAGTGAAAATAAAGAACAAATGCACATGGGCTTTTTTTTCTGGTTTCTTCAATCGCCTAGGGCAAGTTGAAATGTATTTGTCAGAAGAATGTTAAAGAGTTCCATGGACATCAAAGAAAACGAACAAGACAGCCTTGAAGGAGGCAGATGCAAAATATAGAGCAAATGCACATGGACAATTTTTTTTACCTTACTTCAAGCACCTAGGGCAAGTTGAAGTGTGGTTTCTAAGAAGAATGTTAAAGAGTTCCATGGACATAAAAAAAAATCTAGACCGTCTTGAAGGAGGCAGATGCAAGAAGAAGATTAGGAAAAGACAAGCAATATTTATAGGACATTTTATGGCGCAAGAGAAATTAGAGCACCTGGTCACAACAGGAAAGCTGGAGGGAAAAACCAGGTAGATCTTGGGAGAAAATATTGGATGGACTTGCAGAGTAGGAAGACAGAGAGGGTGGGAGATATACTTGCAGCAGCAAAGGATAAAGAGTATATTTGTATAGAGGGTCCTAATCGCCAACGCAGTGCAGCAGGGCACATGATGATGATGAGGGCAAGTATTTTGCCGTGTTCATCACAAGCCAGAATGTTTCGTTTTCTCACAGGTTTGAACTGAAAACGTGATGCATCACAATGATGTACAGGTAAAATTTGCGTATGTCAAAGTTGAGCATCATTGTATCGTTTACACTCATGCGTGCATAATGGGGAACACTGTGGTTGGTAAAGGGAAGTAATTTGATAAACATGGTCTGGATTGAGAAATGGAACTGGCCCGGTTTTTATACTTGGAGTTAGGTGAGTGATGCACTGTTGTTCCCAGTTATGTGGAATTTTGTGTGCAATAGTGACATCTGGAAAGTTTGCAGTCATCCACTGAGACTGTCGACCCCATGTTAACCCTTTTACTTCTGCACCCTATCTAGCAACTGGAAAAAAAAAACAACCCTTTGATTCCCTCACCCTACCAAGCTGATGGATAGGGTGAGGAAATCACAGGGTTAAGTTTTTGCAGTTGGTGGGTAGGGTGTAGGAGTCAGAGGGTTACTTTTAACAGGTAGCATTCTGACTTTCTCCGTTATTAAGTTACTGTGATTTCCCGGCTTTAAGGTGCTGCAGTAGATAAGAGACACTTCCCAGTTTTTGATCAAACCATGAAAAATACCAGTGAATTGCACTTCTGTGTTATTATTAGGCACTGTCAGAATGGAGCTGAGCTTCTTCTTTCGTTCACTGGCCACCATGGACCTTGCTGGTCTGCATTTTGTGATGTAAATGACCGTGTAGACATTTGCGTTATGTTGTATGAAGGGAGAAGAGTGGCAGAATGATTCAGATGTTTGCCTGCCAATAACTAAACTCGAGGTTCCAGGGTTCGCTCCCTGTAGAGGAGTGACCCTTCTTGACTTTTCTCTTCAGTTTGACCGGAAAATCAAACTGAACGTCTAGTTCTTCGGAAGAGCAAGAAAAACGAGTCAGACCAGTGTGCCTTCTGGCTGCGCATGCTAAAGATCCCATGGCAGTTGAAAATCGTGAAGAGCTGGACATTGCCCATTTGCCTTGGTAAAAAATATTTGAGAAATAGATTGATTTCCCAGGTTCTACCCATTGAAGACCAATTAGCCTTCTTGCCTTTCTGAAGTCTTGCATAAAAAAAAAACGTGAACATGAATATGAATTCGCAACGAGGGAGAGGGGATGGATGCTGCCCTCATAATGCTGGCCCTGGAAAAGTTCATGTCTGCTAACTTGCTCCCCAACGATCCTAGGCTTATGGAACTATCTATGTAGGACCTCAGGACCTGGCCAGCTCATGAGTTTATGTGCAGGCTTAAGGCTTGTGCCGTGGCCATTCTGGGTTTTCTCCATCACATGGCACCTGGATGATAGTGCATATGGAATTCGTTCTGATCGCGGAGACATCTTGTGAAACTGAAACTGACATTGCATGGTACCATGGTTTGCTGGAAAGTGCTTGCAGGCCTGGTACCTCTGACATTGAATTGAACAATACTCAGAGTGAATTGTGCAGAGTGAGCTGTGTGGAAGGTTATTTTCGCACATGTGCAGTAAGTTATAAATGTTTAGCTTGCATACAAAAAGATAAATACTCAGTTGTCCGAAGCATTTTCGTTTTCTTCTGTATGGTGAATTCTGATCATGTTTCAAGTGATGCTAACTAGTACTATTAAATTCTGAATGAGTTGTCCATTTTTCATCAAGACAAAGTTAGTCTTGGATAAGCCCCTTCACCTCTGCTATTTTTTGACATGAAACAGGAAGCCCCCTTCAGTTCTGTTACTAATTTTATATATGAATAATATGCTTCAGCGCATAAGGCAGTGGGATCAAGGTCAGGAAAAATGTCACCTTGTAATCTGAAAGTTACTGACACATTTGTTTCTTATGATGTGATTTTGTAACTCAGATCCTTGTTCTTAGGCCCTTTCATTTGATCTACAGTATTTGCACACTTAGTTACTTAATTGTGCAATTCAGTTAATTTGGTTCCCCCTGTGGGGATGCCAGGGGTTCTTTCAGTACAAATATCTCCCCACCTTCTGGAAATTCTGTGCTAGAAATTTCCTTTTTTTTTCTATCACTCTCTTTGTTTCTACCTTGTTCCTTTGCTTTCTGTCATTTCATCCTATCATTTTCTGCCTTGCTGGTCCATTCACCTGTATGTGTTTGATAAAGTCTTACATGCTTTTCTCTTAGGATTGATAATTGGGTACATGTATTTAGTGCATTTTTGGCTCTAGGGAATTGAAATATGCAGAAGCAATTTTAGGTAAGTTATGCCCGTTTTTATATATGTTTCAGTGTCCTTAGTTATAATGATAATAATAATAATAATGATAATAATAATGATAATTACAATATTTGTATAGCGCAAAATCTTGATAAAAATCAAATCTAAGCGCTGAACGTACACATACGCACGCATGCACACACATACACATGGCTATAAATGGGGAAAAAGTAGAAGAAAAGCAAATGAAAATTATATATAAGTGTACTCAAAGTAGAAAAAAAAGAAATCAGTAGAAAACATATTATATACAAATGTATATTACAGTGTGATTCCACACCGAGTGGAGACAGGCTGCAGTAGGGGTTGAGTAAGGTCAGGATTTTATGCAGAGACTTGAAGGAGGCAAAAGTAGGTTGCTGACGGACTGAGAGAGGAAGTTTGTTCCAGGAGAGTGGACCAGAAACAGAGAAGGCACGTGGACCATAGGTATTGAGCTTAGTGCGTGGAATGCGAAAAATGAGAGGATCAGAGGCAGAGCAGAGGGTACATGAGGGAACATAGATCTCAAGTAGGTTTGACAGGTAATCGGGGGCTGCATTATTGAGGCTTTTGTATATTTAAGTTGTATTCAGGTATGTTTTTTAAATCCCCTGTGTGATGAATTAGAGTGGTCAGTGCCAGGGGCATCTCTTAGATTATGTGCTCGAATGCATTGATATGTCTACTTAATTTTCTTTTCTTTTTTTTTTCCAGTTGAGGTATTGTGTATCTTTTTAATCGGTTATAGTCTTGGTATAACGCTATGCAGTCGGCTGGGCTTTAAACAAAAAATAACAATAACAATTTGGTAATTCTTATGTCGCTGTTATTTTTTGTGCAGGAAGTCCCGCCTAGTAAGCGAATGGTGAAATCATTGGTTACCAACTGAGGTACAATGGAACACGGTGGATGTTGATGTCTTGTCGCCGACATCAGCTGTGTTGTCTGTCACCTGTGACACCAACTTCTTGGTCAGGATTTTCTCTAGAACGAAAGTTGGGCCCTCTAAAACAAACTCCAACTCTTCATCTCTCAGGTGGGTACATTTGGCGTCTTTTTGTGTGTGCGCTTAGATATATGTGTTGTTTGTACTTTACCCAACTTTTGAGTATTGTGTATGTTTTGTGAAACGTTATAGCCCTGATATAGCTTGTTGAAGTATGTGTATGTTTGTGAAACGGTTATATGCCCTGATATAGCTTGTTGAAGTATTGTGTATGTTTTGTGAAACGGTTTATAGCCCTGATATAGCTTGTTGAAGTATTGTGTATGTTTTGTGAAACGGTTATAGCCCTGATATAGCTTGTTGAAGTATTGTGTATGTTTTGTGAAATGGTTATAGCCCTGATATAGCTTGTTGAAGTATTGTGTATGTTTTGTGAAAGGTTATAGCCCTGATATAGCTTGTTGAAGTATTGTGTATGTTTTGTGAAATGGTTATAGCCCTGATATAGCTTGTTGAAGTATTGTGTATGTTTTGTGAAATGGTTATAGCCCTGATATAGCTTGTTGAAGTATTGTGTATGTTTTGTGAAATGGTTATAGCCCTGATATAGCTTGTTGAAGTATTGTGTGTGTTTTGTGAAATGGTTATAGCCCTGATATAGCTTGTAAGTATGTGTGTGTTTTGTGAAATGGTTATAGCCCTGATATAGCTTGAAGTATTGTGTATGTTTTGTGAAATGGTTATAGCCCTGATATAGCTTGTTGAAGTATTGTGTATGTTTTGTGAAATGGTTATAGCCCTGATATAGCTTGTTGAAGTATTGTGTATGTTTTGTGAAATGGTTATAGCCCTGATATAGCTTGTTGAAGTATTGTGTGTGTTTTGTGAAATGGTTATAGCCCTGATATAGCTTGTTGAAGTATTGTGTGTGTTTTGTGAAATGGTTATAGCCCTGATATAGCTTGTTGAAGTATTGTGTATGTTTTGTGAAATGGTTATAGCCCTGATATAGCTTGTTGAAGTATTGTGTATGTTTTGTGAAATGGTTATAGCCCTGATATAGCTTGTTGAAGTATGTGTATGTTTTGTGAAATGGTTATAGCCCTGATATAGCTTGTTGAAGTATTGTGTATGTTTTGTGAAATGGTTATTAGCCCTGATATAGCTTGTTGAAGTATTGTGTATGTTTTGTGAAAGGTTATAGCCCTGATATAGCTTGTTGAAGTATTGTGTATGTTTTGTGAAATGGTTATAGCCCTGATATAGCTTGTTGAAGTATTGTGTATGTTTTGTGAAATGGTTATAGCCCTGATATGGCTTGTTGAAGTATTGTGTGTGTTTTGTGAAATGGTTACAGCCCTGATATGGCTTGTTGAAGTGCTGTGTATGTTTTGAAATGTTATAGCCCTGAGATGACTTGTTGAAATATTGTGTATGTTTTGAAACAGGTTACAGCCTGAATGGCTTGTTGAAGTATTGTGTATGTTTTGAAACAGTTATACAGCCCTGAGATAGCTGTTGAAGTATTGTGTATGTTTTGGAAACTGTTACAGCCCTGATATAGCTTGTTGAAGTACTGTGTATGTTTTGTGAAACTGGTTACAGCCCTGATATGGCTTGTTGAAGTATTGTGTATGTTTTGAAACTGGTTACAGCCCTGATATGCTTGTTGAAGTATTGTGTATGTTTTGAAACGTTACAGCCCTGAGATGGCTTGTTGAAGTATTGTGTATGTTTTGAAATGTTAAGCCCTGATATGCTTGTTGAAATATTGTGTATGTTTTGAAACTGTTATAGCCCTGATATGGCTTGTTGAAGTATTGTGTATGTTTTGAAACTGTTAAGCCCTGATATGGCTTGTTGAAGTATTGTGTATGTTTTGAAACAGTTACAGCCCTGATATAGCTTGTTGAAATATTGTGTATGTTTTGAAACTGTTACAGCCCTGATATAGCTTGTTGAAGTATTGTGTATGTTTTGAAACTGTTACAGCCCTGATATGGCTTGTTGAAGTATTGTGTATGTTTTGAAAGGGTTATAGCCCTGATATGGCTTGTTGAAGTGCTGTGTATGTTTTGAAACTGTTACAGCCCTGATATGGCTTGTTGAAGTGCTGTGTATGTTTTGAAACTGTTACAGCCCTGAGATGGCTTTTTGAAATATTGTGTATGTTTTGAAACAGTTACAGCCCTGATATGGCTTGTTGAAATATTGTGTGTTTTGAAACAGTTACAGCCCTGATATGGCTTGATCGAATTGTAAAATATGCTGGAAATTAACAAAATGCCGGTCCCATCCCCACCCATCCCATTCTTGTATTGTGGCCCAAGGCCGATGTACATTAAACTGAGTCTGAGTCTCTCTCTCTCCTCTCTCTCCCTCTTTCTCTCTCTTTCTGTCTCTCTCTCTCTTTCTTTTTCTCTCTCTCTCCTCTCCCTCTCTCTCAACACACACATGCATACATTTGCACAGGCACATATACCCACGCTCTCGCGCTCCTCGTTCGGTAAGATTGCTAGCATGAGTTTTGCTTGTTGAAAGTGAATGCATGAAAAGTGCACTGACTAAGGGAGTCAATTTAGTGCGATGCTGGTGTTCAGATGAGGGGAAGCCTACGGCAGAGTTTGCTGTGGAAGTGTTGGACAAGGGAGTGCGAGTGGTTTGGGACAACACCACGGACACTGAGACGGTCATCACCGTGTTTTGGTGCCCACGAGATAAAACAACGCTGGACAGGACCTGTAAGGTAGGTCACTTTGTGTGGATTATTATCAAAATTTTTTTTTTTAAATTTCTTTTAGGATCATCGTACCCATGGAGGTTACCTTTGTGCTCACCTTTTTTTTTTTCCGGTTTCATTTTTTTGCGGCACCTTAATGGCCACAGAAGCTGACACAGTTTTTACAATGCAACAATGATGATGATGTCGATGAGGATGATAATCATGATGCTATGGGGTTCCATCTAGGATTGAGACTGCCTGACAAGGCTGTACTCTACAATTACTATCATAATATATCCTGGTGTCAACCAGGCCCAAGAAATACAGACATCTGCGGTGCTGGTCAGAAGATTTGAGCAGCACCCTCAGTGACGCATCCATGAAATGGATGAGACTCGACTGTGTGGTCTCAGTCTTCCCGATGAGCCCACAGCACGCCCAACTCTGGATAAGAGCTGGTTAGAGCCGAAAAATCCCACAATGATTTTTGAAGGTACTGATGGGGATTTGATCCCACAACCTTCCAGTTAGTAGTCTGTTGCGTTAACCTCTACACCACAGCGACTGGTCTTATTATAGAAAATTAGTCGTTGGTGCGTCATGCGTGTGTGGACTCCGGCTGTCTTGATTCTGTGAACAGGCGAGCAGGTGTGTTTGCTGAGTTTTGCTTTGAGGGTGTTCGAGGTTGAAAAGGGAAAGGGAATAAAACACACCCCTGTGCATGTGCACACACATACATGAAGAGACGCAGACACATGCACACGTACACACGCGCGCGCGCACACACACACATGCATGAACGCATACGTGTGCACACACATGCACATGCAGGCGCACACACATGCATATGTGCGCGCGTGCGTACACACACACACACTTACATGCACACACACACACACACACACACACACACACAAAACACACAACACACACACACACACACACACACACACACACACACACACACACACACACACACACACACACACACACACACACATACACACACATACATGCACACATGCATGCATAGAAGAAAAAGAATAAGAAGACAGATTCGCAGAAAGTGCCGTACTGAATGGGGATCACAGAAATTTTCAGACAGATACTGGATGGCTGTCATTTTAACCCTTTGACTCACGCACCCTTTCTAACAACTGCAAAAACTTAACCCTTTAATTCCCTCACCCTGTCCACCAGCTTTCTGCAGGAAGCTGGTGGATAGGGTGAGGGAATCAAAGGGTTAAGTTTTTGCTTTCCTAGCATGGTTGACAACTCAGGATGCTGGTGGAGAGTGTGCGGGAGTCAAAGGGTTAAGCTTAACACTTATACAGTGCGGACAGTCCATGTCAAAGCATGTTACATAGTAATAGATCATGTCAAAATATGCTTGTTGCACTTTATTTTTCATAACAAACAAACAAAACAACAACAATGATAACAAAAACTCGACAAAACAAAAGGGAGTGTGTGTGTGTGTGTAGAGATTATGGGGTTATGTAGTGACAAATTTATGTATTTATAGGAGTGTTGCTTTGCTCAGGGTGAGGGGTATATAGTGACACTATAGATATAGATATTGATGTAGATATAGATATAGGACTGTTGCTTTGCTCACGGTGAGGGGTATATAGTGACACTATAGATATAGATATTGATGTAGATATAGATATAGGATTGTTGCTTTGCTCACGGTGAGGGGTATATAGTGACACTATAGATATAGATATTGATATAGATATGGGAGTGTTGCTTTGCTCAGGGTGAGGGTCATATACTGACAATATAGATATTGATGTAGATATAGATATGGGAGTGTTGTTTGCTCAGGGTGAGGGTCATACTGACAATATAGATGTTGATGTAGATATAGATATGGGAGTGTTGTTTGCTCAGGGTGAGGGTCATATACTGACAATATAGATATTGATGTAGATATAGATATGGGAGTGTTGTTTGCTCAGGGTGAGGGTCATATACTGACAATATAGGTATTGATGTAGATATACATATGGGAGTGTTGTTTGCTCAGGGTGAGGGTCATATACTGACAATATAGGTATTGATGTAGATATAGATATGGGAGTGTTGTTTGCTCAGGGTGAGGGTCATATAGTGACAATATAGATATAGATATTGATACAGATATGGGAGTGTTTGCTCAGGGTGAGGGTTATAGAGTGACAGTATACTTTATATAGATATAAATATTGATATGGATATAGATATGCTAGTGTTGCTTTGCTCAGGGTGGGGGTTATAGAGTGTTACTCGGACATTAAGAACTGGATGACGTTCAACAAACTTCAGCTTAATGACGACAAGACAGAAGCTATCCTCATTGGCACCCGTCAGAAACTTTCTCAGCTGCCTCCTCTTTCTCTCCCATTATGTAACACATCAGTCCCAATTTCTGATTCAGCTAAAAACCTTGGTGTCTGCATTG
>CM060313.1:70725798-70753298 GCA_030674185.1 Monoplex corrugatus
TTCAAAACCTAAGTCGGATTTCTCCGACACTTGTAGACAATCGTTGTTGAGACATGATCGGGAAATCCTGACGCTCGTAGCGAGAAAGTTAAAGAGTTGGACTGTTCTGAGGACTTGCAAAAGATCAGGTAACGCACCATGGTCAAGGACACACATCAAATCTTACCTGTCCCACCTGTCGGCGTCACCAAGTTCAGTGTCAGCCGCTGCACTCTTTGACACCTGCACTCTCCTCCTGATGGCTCTGTCGTGACTTTTGTGGACAACTTCTTGAATATTTAGGCCACTGATGTTGGTTATGCTCTCGATGTATGAGATTGGAGGTCTGCCTTTCTTCCTTTTTACCTGTTTTTTTCCTTGAAAAATGGTTGCCATGCGGTGTGTGTTATTGCTACATGACACATGGCCAATATCTTTTTGTCTTCTCTTGTTGATGTTCGCTAGTAATTTTCTGGTGGAATCAAGTTCTTCCAGGACACTTTCATTTGTTCTTCTATCTGTCCATTTGACATGTAGTAGTCTCCAATAAAACCACATCTCTGCTGCCTCAATTCTTTTGCTATCAGTTTTTCTGAGAGTCCAGGCTTCGTAGCCATGAGTCGTGAATAGCCAGATCAGACATTTTGAAAGTTTAATTTTCAGGCCATTTGGCATGCCTGTTTTTCCAGAAACCGTTGAGTTGGAACACTGTTTGCTTTGCCACTCCAATTCTTATTTCGATGTCTTTAGAGCAGGTCCGTTATCAGTTTTTACCCAACCAAGATATTTATCATCTTCCAACATTTTCCAGAGGAGATTTTGCGCAGTCAGCTGGGCTTCAGGTGATAACGATAATGTAGATTGATTCGTTGTTATGTTCCCGTACTGAACTGCATTGTGCCTCAATGATTCATGTTCCCCCCATGGGGATGCCGGGGCCTCTTTCAGTATAAATAGTGTCCCCACCTTCTGGAAATTCTATGCTAAAAATTTCCTCTTTTCTGACACTCTCTTTGTTTCTGCCTTGTTTCTTTGCTTTCTGTCATTTTATCTATCATTTTCTGCCTTAATGGTCCATTCACCTGTATGTGTCTGATAAAGTCTTACATACTTTTTCTTAGGATTGATAATTGGGTACATGTATTAAGTGCATTTTTTGGCTCTAGGGAGGTGAGATATGCGGAAGCAATTTAGGTAACTTATGCCTGTTTTTAGGTATGTTTTGGTGTCCTTAGGTATGCCTATATTTGTATTCAGGTACACAATCACCTGTGCGATAAATTGGACAGAGTGGTTAATGCCAGGGGCGTGTCCTTGGATTATGTGCACGAATGCATTGATATGTGTACTTTATTTTCTTTTCTTGTTTTTTTTTTCTGTTGAAGTTTTGTACGTTTTGATACAGTTACAGCCTTGATACGGCTGTATGCAGTTGGCTGGGCTTTAAACAACAGTAACAAGAATAACAAGTGATTCATGTCATGCCTGTGGTATTCAGCTCCCATGAAGGCCCTGGAAGTGGTCGTAAAGGCATTGGAGGGCCGGCTGGACGTGGCGTGGAGGGTGCAGCAGTGTTCTGACCACTACCCTGTACACACTACAGGTTACCGCCTCTACTACTGTCAGCAGAACCAGTGTCAAGGTGAGCACACATCTCCTGGAGGGCCTGCTTTTTCAGTCCCATCTTTTTATTCAATAAAAAGGGAGATTGTTTCGCATTGCTGAAATCAGAGTCAGAAATGGATTCAGTAAGACCAGAGCCCCACTTGAAAAAGTGTGAACACATTATAAGCATAATGCACACACAGAATGTAATACATAGTCGTTCTTGGATAATGCATACTGTGAAAGTTTTGGAATAAATACAGTATGTGTCACATAGTCATACTTCAGTAATACATGTTGCCAAGATAGAGAGATGTGTGAAATTTATTTATGTCAGTTTTATTGCCCATTCTTCATTAACCAAAGTGTCAAATACAGTTAAAACTATCATGAATAGATAGTCTTTTCATTCACTTTCAGATTAAAGGGTTGATTACTTTCATGCAGTCATTACTTTCATGCAGTAATTTGCATGCTAGAATTTTTGTTAATTATTACTACCCATGTAAAAATCACTCAGCAAATAGCGTACACTAGCAAAATAATGTACTTGGCACTGAAGGCGTTAACTCTTTCAGAAGAAGGTGTGTGAACCGCACTGTCTTACGAACTTATCACAGTATATGAAATCTGTTTTCACAGCTGTGACAGTTCGTCATTCTCCTCAATCCCCTGTGGGGATGCCAGGGGCTCTTTCAGTATAAATGGCATCCCCGCCTTCTGGAAAGTCTGTGCTAGAAATTTCCTCTTTTCTGTCACTCTCTTTGTTTCTGCCTTGTTCCTTTGCTTTCAGTCATTTCTACTCTCATTTTCTGCCTTAATGGTCCATTCACCTGAATGTGTTCAATAAAGTCTTACGTACTTTCTCATAGGATTGATAATTGGGGACATGTATCAAGTGCATTTTTGGTTCTAGGAAGGTGAGATGTGCGGAAGCAATTTTAGGTAATTTATGCCTGTTTTTAGATATGTTTTGGTGTCCTTATGTATGCTTGTATTCAGGTGTGTTTTTTAAATCCCCTGTGCGATAAATTGGATGGAGTGGTCAACACCAGGGGCCAGTCCTTAGATTATGTGCGCGAATGCATTGGTACGTGTAACTAATTATCTTTTTTTCTTTTTCTTTTCATTGTTTTACTGTTGAAGTTTTGTATGTTTTGAAAGGTTATAGCCCTGATATGGCTCTAGGCAGTCAGCTGGGCTTTAAACAACAATAACAATAACAATTCTCCTCAATGCACATCAAGTTTTATTTCAGCCAAGTCTTGTTCATGGTGGTGGTGTTGGTGGTATATACAAAACGGGGATTTTTTGTGTAACTTTTGTATAAAAGGCAGATGATTAGAATGGCTTGTCCATCACTTCTTTTTATCATAACTGGACAAAGGGGTTATGTTGTCAAAACTTCCATGAAACAAAGAAATACAATAAGCTTGATAAATTCTAGTCTTAGTCCGCTTCTTTTTATCATAACTGGACAAAAGGGTTATGTTGTCAAAACTTCCATCAAAAGAAGAAATACAATAAATTTGATAATTTCTTATTTTAGTCTGCTTCTTTTTTATCATAACTGGACAAAGGGGTTATGTTGTCAAAACTTCCAGCAAAGAAAGAAATACAATAAGCTTGATAATTTCTGTTCTTAGTCTGCTTCTTTTTTATCATAACTGGACAAAGGGGTTATGTTGTCAAAACTTCCAGCAAAGAAAGAAATACAATAAGCTTGATAATTTCTGTTCTTAGTCCGCTTCTTTTTTATCATAACTGGACAAAGGGGTTATGTTGTCAAAACTTCCAGCAAAGAAAGAAATACAATAAGCTTGATAATTTCTAGTCTTAGTCCGCTTCTTTTTTATCATACTGGACAAAAGGGTTATGTTGTCAAAACTTCTATCAAAAGAAGAAATACAATTAACTGTGATAATTTCTATTCTTAGTCCGCTTCTTTTTGTGAAAATTTCCATCAAAAGAAGAAATACAATGAACTTGATAATTTCTATTCTTAGTCAGGTTCTTTTTATCATAACTGGACAAAGGGGGGCATTTCCTTAGATTATGTGCGCAAATGCATTTATATGTGTACTTTTCTTTTCTTTTCTTTTTCCTGGTTGAAGTGATATGTTTTGAATCGGGTTATAGCCCTGATATGGCTCTATGCAGTCGGCTGGGCTTTAACACATCAGTGATGGGACGCGACTATAGTCGTGAATGCTCGGCAGCTTCACCTACTGCTGAGTCGCGCTAAAAGTCATTTCGGTGATATATGGTACAGAACTGGATGGCAGCTAAAAGCTGTGTAAGTAATAGCTTTATAAATAGCACAGCTCAGCATCCTTTTTTCATTAAGTACACAAATTTTGGTGACAATTGGTCTTCATTCAGGCCTGCTAGAGAGTTTATTTTACAGCTACTGGAAATTTATTGGAGGCAGGCTCAGGCTGGCAGGAAGTTCAGGCAGAGGCAAGGCCAGTCACAGTAGTGTTAAACAAACATAATAACAAAAGATACAAACATGCATATTTTCAAAAAAGTTGATGACTGCCCATGTGGCAAGACAATTCTTCAAAGACAAAGTATGGATACAGGCTGTGTGCAGCAGCGTAACATTTTTTCGGTGTGGGCCTAATGAACAGAACACACATCCAAGAAAAAACATCATGTGAAGTGACAAAATAACAGTAGAAGATAATTAAGCTGTTTGGCCGGTGTGGATGGTCGAAGGAAGGAGGGAAATAACATTCATCCTCTTATGTAAGTACTTGTTTGTAGAGATCATATATTTCATCTGAAATTGTCATGAAATAGGAGTGAAGAGATCAGATATTTCATCAAAAATTGTCATGGAATAGGAGTGAAGAGATCAGATATTTCATCAAAAATTGTCATGGAAGAGGAATGAAGAGATCAGATATTTCATCAAAAATTGTCATGGAAGAGGAGTGAAGAGATCAGATATTTCATCAAAAATTGTCATGGAAGAGGAATGAAGAGATCAGATATTTCATCAAAAATTGTCATGGAAGAGGAATGAAGAGATCAGATATTTCATCAAAAATTGTCATGGAAGAGGAATGAAGAAATTGCAGATCTATATTTCATCAAAAATTGTTATGGAAGAGGAATGAAAAGATCAGATATTTCATCAAAAATTGTCATGGAAGAGGAGTGAAGAGATCAGATATTTCATCAAAAATTGTCATGGAAGAGGAATGAAGAGATCAGATATTTCATCAAAAATTGTCATGGAAGAGGAATGAAGAGATCAGATATTTCATCAAAAATTGTCATGGAAGAGGAATGAAGAAATTGCAGATCTATATTTCATCAAAAATTGTTATGGAAGAGGAATGAAAAGATCAGATATTTCATCAAAAATTGTCATGGAAGAGGAATGAAGAGATCAGATATTTCATCAGAAATTGTCATGGAAGAGGAACATTCTTTGTCATTTTGGAATTGTTGGCACTGTTACGGGGTTTCCTGTTAACCCTTTGGCTTCCCGCACCCTGTCCACCAGCATTTTGTATTTTGAACTGTGGTAGCAGAGCAGAAACTTAACCCTTTGACTCCGTCACCTATCCACCAGCTTCCTGCTGGAAGGCGGTGGATAGGGTGAGGGAATCAACAGGAAGCTGGTGGATAGGTTGAGGGAGTTAAAGGGTGCAAATTTTTCAGTTAGTAGATAGGGTGCAGGGGTCAAAGGGTTAACACTTTGGAGATGCACCCTAAAATGGCTGCTGAAACTGTCCAGACATACAGTTTTTCGTATATTTAAAAAAAATTATGGAGAATGACCAACAATAATAAACCTATCATGGTATATATGCTTAAAAAGGTCATTATGTCTACTTGGTAACTGTGTAGATGGCTTGTTTTTGCTTGCTTTCATTTTTTTTCTGGTTTACCATTGAAAAAGGCATATGTGAACAGCTAAAAAGAAAAAGTTCCGGATACACACACACATGACTTATCAAACTGCTGCTTGTAATCCATGGAATATCCATGTCACAGTACTGCACTAAACATGGCACAAGATGTACGTCCTTCACTGGAAGTCACTATGAGTTCCGCTTTTATAAATGCTTTGTCCCAAAAGTAATTATATACAGGCATAGAGTCTTTTGACTCTTCAAAATTCCTTTGTTTGGGGTACCACAAAAAACAAGCCAAAAATAGATTTCCAACTGTCTGCTATGGTCAAAGGGAAAGAAATCTACTTAGAAAAGTGGTTCAACTGTACTTTCAGCATAATCTCTCTTACTATAGTATGCAAATTGTCTCGGTAAAAAAATCATAACATCCTCAGCAGCTTAGGCTGCGGAGCGTCACAGTCAAGAGACTGAGCTCCGCAGCCTGAGCTGCGGAGCATCGCCAACAAATTTAGGTTTCTCAGGATGGCATTACAGCACTTAGAAAATTCTGTTCGGGCTTCGCCGCAGACAGCCTCTGATGGAGAGGATCCAAAACAGTCATGGCTAAAGTGATGAATGTTTCAGAGCCCCCTGAGGTTGTGGAGATTAAGGGTGTGGAGAAAAATCATTACAGTATTGGAGGGCAGCCGGGAGTCGCGTACAACATCACCATGCAGGCAGTGGATCATTCCGGGCGTCTGGGACCTCTATCGCCACCTGATGTCGAGGCTATACCGCTGACACAAGGTGAGCCATTATTTATACCACTCTCGCAAGGTGAGTTATCATTTATAGAAGGCGAGTATCGTTTATATTGCTGTCACAAGGAGAGCCATCATTTATACCACCGTCGCAAGGTGAGTTATCATTTATACAAGGCGAGTATCGTTTATATCACTGTCACAAGGTGAGCCATCATTTATACCGGGTGCGTCATCGTTTATATCACTGTCACAAAGTGAGTCATCGTTTATATCGCTGTCACAAGGTGAGACATGGTTTATATCAGTCACATGGTGAGTCATTTATATCACTGTCACAAGGTGTCATCATTTGTATCACTCTCACAAAGTGAGTTATCATCTATCTGTATCACTGTCACAAGGTGAGTCATTTATATCAGTGTCACACAGTGAGTCATCATTTATATCAGTGTCACACACAGTGGGTCATCATTTATATCAGTGTCACACAGTGAGTCATCATTTATATCACACAAGGCGAGTCATCGTTTATATCACTGTCACAATGTGAGTCATCATTTATATCACTGTCACAAGGCGAGTCATCATTTATATCACTGTCACAAGGTGAGTCATTTATATCACTCACAAGGTGAGTCATTTATATCACTGTCACAAGATGAGTCATTTATATCACTGTCACAAGGTGTGTCATTTATATCACTGTCACAAGGTGTGTCATTTATATCACTGTCACAAGGTGAGTCATCATCTGTCTGTATCACTGTCACAAGGTGAGTCATCGTTTATATCACTTACAAGGTGATGTGACCATTTATGATGATATCTGACTTGGCGTAGTTTTTGACCCATGTCAGTTTTCTCTATATGTGACCTTCCATCACGGAATGAGTCGCTTGTCCACTGGCAGCGTTTTGCACAATGGGGCAAAATAAGTGTCAGGGCTCGTTATGGAGTTGTTGATTTTAGCAGATGCCGGAACCCTTCCTACACATTCTACATTCAATAAATTATGCATATTGTGATTCTTTCTTAGTGAAAAAGCTACTTGCATTACCCTACCCAACATGTAGATGCTGAACTTTCACTTTCGTTTTTCTTGATTTTCTCAAAACTGTGTTTCGGAAGAGTGCCATGTTTGGAAGGCTGTATCTCAGGTATTTATTGTCCGATTTTAAAATGGTTTTCTTCATTAGAAAGAGCAGTAAATGTACATTTAGAAGCAATGAAAAAGTGAAAACTGCCTGAAGTGGACAAGTGACTCATTTCGTGGTGGAAAGTCACATATTGTAGTGTTAACCTTTTGACTCCTGCATCTTATCCATCAGCATCCTGCATTAACAACCATGCTGGCAAAGTAAAAACTAAACCCTTTGACTCCCTCACCCTGTCCACCAGCTTCCTGCATGATGGATAGGGTGAGGAAGTCAAAGGATTAAGTTTTTGAAGTTGATGGACAGAGTGTGGGAGTCAAAGGGTTAAAAATGTGTTTTTGTTTGCATTTTTACACAGGTTTTTTTTGTTTTGTTTTCATGGAGTTTCTACAGAATTAGACAGTATGGGTGTGTGTATGTGTGTGTGTATGTATGTGTGCGTGTTGAAAATTTGTTGTTGTGTGCATTTTGACACAGCTTTTTATTTTTATGGAGTTCTCTATAATGTGTGGTGGGGATGGTGTGTGTGTGTGTGTGTGTGCGGTGTGTGTGTGTGTGTGTGTGTGTGTGTGTGTGTGTGTTTAAAATTTGTTTTTGTGTGCATTTTCACAGAGCTTTTTATTTTCATGGATTTCTCTTTATCGTGTGTGTTTGTATGTGTGTGTGTGTTTGTGTGTGTGTGTGTGTGTGTGTGTGTGTTTTTAAAATTTGTTTTTGTGTGCATTTTCACAGAGCTTTTTATTTTCATGGATGTCTCTTTATCGTGTGTGTGTGTATGTGTGTGCGTGCGTGCGTGTGTGTGTTTGTGTGTATGTGTGTGTGTGTGTGTGTTTAAAATTTGTTTTTGTGTGCATTTTCACAGAGCTTTTTATTTTCATGGATTTCTCTTTATCGTGTGTGTTTGTTTGTGTGTGCGTGCGTGCGTGTGTGTGTTTGTGTGTATGTGTGTGTGTGTGTTTAAAATTTGTTTTTGTGTGCATTTTCACAGAGCTTTTTATTTTCATGGATTTCTCTTTATCGTGTGTGTTTGTATGTGTGTATGTGTGTGTGTGCGTGTGTGTGTGTGGTGTGAAATTTGTTTTTGTGTGCATTTTCACAGAGCTTTTTTTATTTTCATGGATTTCTCTATAATATGTGTGTGTGTGGTGTTTGTGTGTGTGGTTGGTGTGGTGTGTGTGTGTGTGTGTGTGTGTGTGTGTGTGTGTGTGTGAGAGAGTTATTTGTGGTTATTCATATGGTACATATATATGTGTGCAGCTTCTTTTCCGCTTTGGGGATTGTTAGCGATAGTTGTCCTGGTGCTGCTCACTGTCTGCCTCGTAATTTTGTAAGTCGTCTCTTAATAGTAATAATAATAATGATAATAATTATAATCATGGTAATAACAATAGGGAGAAAATCTTGGGACAGATTTGCGGAGTCGATGAAGACGGAAAGGGTGGGAGATGCACCTGCACTGACAAGGTAGATTCATATGGAGGTCCATGATCCCCAATGCCATGTGGTTGGGTACATGATGATGAGATGATGATGATGATAATTGCACTTGCACAGGGCAAAGAGTTCATTTTAAAGCATGCTGATTACACTTTACATTGTAAAAATGTCAATTATAAAAAAATGAAGCTCTATGCATAGTAATAGATCATTTTAAAAAGTACATAGTAATAAATTCTTTGAAAAAAAAGTTTTATTTACAGTGTAACAGATTATTTAAAACAAAGTACTTTATGTAGTGACAGGTCGTAAGTTTCAGTTTCAGTTCAGTTTCTGAGGATGACATCTCCGCACTCAGATTGAATTCCATGTACACTAGCATCACAGGTGCCATGTGATGGACAAGATTCAGAATTATCATGGGCCAAGCCTTAAGCCTGACTGTAAACCCATGAGCTGGCTTGGTCCTGGGATGTTAACTTGCATATTTTTTTTTTTTTACACTTGTATTTAAATGAATAAAATCAAAGCAAAAAACACAGACACAGACACACAAGCACACACACACACGCGCGCGCGTGCGCGCACACACACACATACGCGTGCACACGCTCACACATACACACACACACACACACACACACACACACACACACACACACACCACACACACACACACACACACTCACACTTACACACACACACTCACACACACACACATATACTCACACACACACACAACAAAACAAAACAAAACAAAACAAAAAGAAGGAGGGAGGGTTACTGGGCCTTTGTGTTAACTCACTCACTACGTACGATTATGCCCCTTGCTGTTCCCCTGATACGCACCATTTGTATAGGTCACGAGAAAAATTCTCATATAAACAAATGAAATCAGAGAGTTTTGAAATTTGGCAGGTCATGTATTAAAAGATTGGTGTACAAAATGCTGATATTTCAACTGTCTAACCCTCATGGTTGCTGAGTAATGGTACAAGTAAAATTAGAGACATTTTCAGGTGAAAAATGTCTTACAAAATACACAGTCAGGTCAATACATCAGTTCCTACAGTCACATTTTGAATGAAATTTCATAAAATCCAACTTGCACACACTCCATGTGCACTGAAGGAAGAGATTGTCTTGAAGAGCGCTGACATGTTGAGTATTGTTCAGCCATTTGCTTTTCCATCGTCTGCTTTGCTGCAGAGCTTGTGGGTCATGAACTTTGCACTGTCTACACACCAACAGCAGAGTACAGTGACCAAATGGCCTGAAACGAGACTAAGAATGACCAAAGAATCTATTTCTGGCTATTAGTTTCAGTTAACGGAAATACTGAAAGCCCTGCGAATTTTCAAAACTCAAGTTGGATTTCTCTGATGCTCGTAGACAAGCGTTGTTGAGATATGATCAGGACATCCCGACACTTGTAGCGAGAGAGTTAATACAGTATAAATGTAGTCGGGTACACTAACGTGTTCACTGCTAATGCTTATGATAATAGTGTATGCTGAAAACCTTTCTAGAAAAAGTGAAAAATTATAAGTACGATTTTTGATCATTTTTATCTCTAGTACTTGAAAGTGTATTTAAAATGAATCAGAAACGAACAAAATTCTTTTTGTCACAATGTACTTTGTCACTGTTGAGTCAGATTGTCACACAGTCTTCCTGAAAGGTAATGCTTCTGTTACACTCACACACACACACACACACACACACACACACACACACACACCACACACACACACACACACACACACACACACACACACACACACACACACACCACACACATTCACACTATCTCTCTCTCTCTCACACACACACACACACACACACATGCGCTGAAACACACACACACACACACACACACACACACACACACACACACACACACACACACACACACACACACACACACACACACACACACACACCACACACACACACACACACACACACACATGCGCTGAAACACACACACACACACACACACACACACACACACACACACACACACACACACACACACACACACACACCACAGACAATATACAGCATGTTGCTAACATTAATCTCTGTTCTTTTGTGCATATTTCTAAACGAGACATGTTTTGAGGTGTTTCATGTTACAAGCATTAATCTCTGTTCTTTTGTGTATGTTTCTAAATGAGACATGTTTTGGTGTGTTGCTTTGTCTCAAGACACAGAAAAGGAGTTACTTGTTGCTGGTCCAAAAAACAAACAAACAAACAAAAAGGTGGAAAGATTTCTTTCCACAAGAATTCCTTCGACTTTTTATCTCCTGTGCAATCTTTAGTATGTTATCTTTATAAACCTTGCAGCCGTATGAACCATTTTTACAAACCTTGCTTTCTGGTTTTTTTGTGTGTTTTTTTTTGTCTAGATACATATGGTGGTGTCGTCGCAAAGTCAAACAAGAAATGGCCAAGTTTGGACGTGAGAATATTGAATGGCGTCTTGTAAGTTGACAAACTTTGTGTGATTATTAGTTTTTGTTTTATTTGTTTGTCACCAGTATGTTTTTTTTGTTTGTTTGTTTTTTTTTGCCTCTGATGAAAAAACCTTTTGATGAAGAAAGAGGCAGAAATACTGTGAGTCAGTTTTCAGATGTTCCCGGGGTATCCGAGAGTAAGTACTGTATGTATCAGTACAAGTATTCATTGAGCTAACTCGAATCCAAGATTCATCTTGAGGTAGGCAGAAGTAATTTAACCCGTTGTGTTCTACATCCTATCCACCAACTGCAAAAAAATTAACCCTTTGACTCTTTTACACCATCCACCAGCTTCCTGCAGGAAGCTAGTGGATAGGGGAGAGAGTCAAAGGGTTAATTTTTTTTTGCTGTGCTAGCGTGGTTGACAATGCAGGATGCTGGTGGACAGGGTGAGGTAGTCAAAGGAAGGGTTAATTTGTGTAATGAGATCTGCAAACTATGTGTGTTTTTGTATGTGTAAATGGCTAACTGTGTGTATCAACTTGTTGACGATGCTCAGTCTCTTGACTGTGACAATCCTCCGCCAAAGCTGCAGAGGATGTTTTGATTTTTTTACCAAGACAATTTGCGTACTGTAGTAAGGGAGATCATTATTACTGTGGATGTGTGTTCATACAAGAGAGAGATGCCACACAGCAGGATTGGTAAAGTGAAGTGAATCAGATGTGGGGTGTATTGTGTGTGCAGGAGGTGGTGACATACGAAGGAGGGACTTCCGACACACAACTGCCTACTTTTTCACCATCTACAACATGTTCATTTCCCAATCCTTTGGCAGAAGTGAGCACTTACATCAGTTGGTGTTTTTTGTTGTTGTTGTTGTTGTTTTTAACCTTTTGACTCCCACATCCTGTCCACCAGCATCCTGCATTGTCAGTCATGCTAGCAAAGCAAAAACTTAACCCTTTGATTCTCTCACCCTCCCAACCAGCTTCTTGCAGGAAGCTGGTGGAGAGGGAGAGGGAGTCAAACAGTTAAATTTTTGCAGTTGATGAATAAAGTGCAGGAGTCAAAGGGTTAATAAGAGAAACAAAACCAAAAACTAAAACCACAAATCCATAGCAACACATCCAGGCAAGACGACTTTCTAGCTTCACTGTTGTTGAGGGAGAAGTTTTGTGTATAGCGTTTTTGTCTTTGGAGATGTTGTTTTGCCAGCTGTTTACATTCTGCTTCTTCTTGCTTAGAGAAGGTCTGCTAGATAGGGTGAGAGAGTCAAAGGGTTAAGTTTTTGCAGTTAGTGGATAGGGTGCAGGAGTCAAAGGGTTTGTTACATGGGAGTCTGCGTGCAATTTCATTTACCATTAACTGTTTTCGACTGTTGACATAAGACAAAGTTCTGTTGACTTTCCAGTTACAAGTTTATCGCTTGTGCCGATATCATTTGGCAGGTGTTTGACCACAGCTGTTCTTAGTACATTAGCATACGATTGTGTTGCAGATGGATTCTGATGTAGAGGACACGGCATGTCAAACCGCCGTGCCAGATCGGCCTCAGGCAGCATTGCGTGATGCATACCATTCCCTCCCATCCGCCGGGCCGCTGTCACCAAACTGTCACAGAGAGGAC
Organism: Monoplex corrugatus; assembly: GCA_030674185.1. NCBI lineage: Eukaryota > Metazoa > Mollusca > Gastropoda > Littorinimorpha > Ranellidae > Monoplex > Monoplex corrugatus. Next base: position 70,738,683 of record CM060313.1, read on the forward strand.
GACAACTCCGCACCACACATTCCTTTGGTGGCACTGGACGGGACCGAAGCTGCCGCAGGTTTCAGCCCAGGTTCAGATGAAACAGAGCTGTCGTCGGCGATGGTGGTCCAGGCATCTGAGCCAGGCTGCATTGCAGAGTTTGAAGCCGAGCCGTCGAGTGTGGTCGGAGGCCAAGAGCATGGTGTGACGACCAAGGTGCATACGCCGGATTTTGCGCCGGCTCAAAACAGCTTGGGCCGTGTGTTCAGTCATAATGGTGGTGGTGGTGTTGTCAAACTGGGAGATGGTGGCATAGACTCCTGTGTGGACGGGCCCAACAGTTGTGTGGGTCTTGGTGATGGCATATCAATGCAGGATGGTAACAAGATGCTTTTTTGCTTTGACACAGCCAGTGCTTCGTCGCACACCTCTGAATCTGACGATATGGTCAGCTCTTTGTCGGATGTAGGTGTGTGTGCCGCTGCCGCAGGACGGCAAAGAGGAAAGCTCTTTGGTCACTGCAAAGACAGGCAGTAATCTGGACGGCTATAGTGCCGTGCCACCTATTGCTTGTACTGGCCAGACGCCGTCTGTATTGCCTGTTAGTAATAACTGATGGGATAACCCCGGTAATAACTGATGGGATAACCCTGGTAATAACTGATGGGATAACCCCAGTAATAACTGATGGGATAACCCCGGTAATAACTGATGGGATAACCCCGGTAATAACTGATGGGATAACCCCAGTAATAACTGATGGGATAACCCCAGTAATAACTGATAGGATAACCCCAGTAATAACTGATGGGATAACCCCAGTAATAACTGATGGGATAACCCCAGTAATAACTGATGGGATAACCCCAGTAATAACTGATAGGATAACCCCAGTAATAACTGATAGGATAACCCCAGCAGACATTGGCGTCCAGTGCGTACTTTTCAACTACTCTGACAAAGGGGAAGTTGGAGGTAGTAGTGTTCTCTCACATTTTCCTCTAGTGCCTATTACTGAAAGGCTTAAGTTAAAGTGGCTGAATGATGAACAATAGAAAGTAGAGTCAAAAGCTTTTCTGGTCAAGGAGGGATTTTATGTGTGTGTGGTGGTGGTCTTTGGTTTAATGTTTATTCACTGAAGTGATTTGTCTGTGTGTGTGTGTTGTGTGTGTTGTGTGTGTGTGTGTGTGTGTGTGTGTGTGTACATCAGGGCTCCCAATTTTCTGATTTTTCTCGGAAATTTGAGAAAATCCACAGGCTGTTTTTGAGAAAAAATGTGCTTTCCAAGAAAAAAAAATTCGACTGACTTTTTTTCCTTCAGCGAAACAATCAGCTGAGTGTCAGTCTGTTGATCTCTAGTAGCAGACGTCAAAACTTCGGGAAGGGGGATAAATCCTGTATCAGTTTCTGCTAAAGTCACTTCTAGTGTTTTTTGTTTGTCAAGCGGGGCTTGTCTTCAGAGCCGATTGCAGAATTTTTGTGGAGTGTGTTCTGCTCTCAGAGTACATGAGGACTAGCGATAAGAATGTTGCTTAACCCTTTGACTCCCGCACCCTGTCCACCAACTGCAAAAACTTAACCCTTTGATTCCCTCACCCTATCCACCAGCTTCCTGCAGGAAGCTGGTGGATAGTGTGAGGGAATCAAAGGGTTAAGTTTTTGCTTTGCTGGCATGGTTGACAATACAGGATGTTGGTGGACAGGTGCGGGAGTCAAAGGGTTAAAGAAGCCTTAAATCATTTTGGTTGCATTGTGAGATACCGATGCTGTTGTCGGATTCTCTGATGACCATGTCTCGAGTTGATATTCTGGAGAGGGGGTCTGCCACAGCAAAAACTTTTGACAAAGACTGCAAAAATAAGTGGTGTTGGGATTGGATTTCATGAAAAATTAATGTGGAAATGAGCACATGGCTTTCAAAAATAGCTGGGACTGGCATAGCCTACTGCATCTTGTGTCGCTATGAAGTCAGTCAGAATAACCACAAGCGAGTAGGCATCCACAAACTTTCACTCCATTTCAAGTCAAAGAAGCACCAGATGAGGCAGAAAACTGCACAGAACCTTGAAGCTGTTCAGTCTAGGTTGTCGTTCAATGTTTGTTGGAGCTTACATTAGAAAAATACTCATAAAATTATTTTTCTTGAAAACTGACACCAGTATGTATAAATTATTTGCTTCACTACAAAGGATCATAAACAAGCGTAAAGTTGTGCCAGACAGCGTCAGATTGCACTATTTTGCATCGATATTCAAAAAAAAAATTTCAGGGGGAGCATGCTCCCAGAGCTCCTAGATTTCAGAGATTTTTTTCATTTGCCATTGGGAGGTCTGGTACATGTGTTTGTGCATACATGCATGTGTGTGTGCATGGCTACATCTATATATATATATATGGTGTGTGTGTGTATATATATATATATATATATATATATATATATATATATATATATATACAGATATATATTGTGTGCGTTTGGTGTGTATGTATGTATTTCATGTGTGTGTTTAGTAAGAGTAGTAGTTGTAATTGTGATGGCGTGTATACAATTTGCCTTCCACACATTGCTGACTTGTATGACTCAGGACCAGCTTGGGGTTTTTGGTATTTGGACATCTGATAAGGCAGCTCCTTGTTGATATGATGCACACAAAACAGATTTTTAAAGAAAGTTTTGAATGCCCTTCCTTCAGTCAACCCTTTTGTTATGTGCGCGTATGATTTTGTTACTGATGGTGTTTACTTTTATAATGTCACCTCCAGATCACTCAGGTCTTTTAACACGACTGTACTCAGGGTGGGGGATGGGGTTGGGTGGGTGGGGGCTTGGGAGGGGTGGGAGGGAGGCTGCCTCCAACCTTGTAGTTGGGTAACCATCCCTAACATAGTGGGTCACAGGGTGGCAGGTGTTTTTCAGAGAGGTTAGCTGTTAAACCCCCCCTGTGGGGATGCCGGAGGTTCTTTCAGTATCCCCACCTTCCGGAAATCCTGTGCTAGAAATTTCCTCTTTTCTGTCACTCTCTTTGTTTCTGCCTTGTTCCTTTGATTTCTGTCATTTCTACTTATCATTTTCTGCCTTAATGGTCCATTCACCTGTATGTGATCGATAAAGTCTTGCTTACTTTTTCTTAGGATTGATAATTGGGTACATGTATTAAATGCATTTTTGGCTCTAGGAAGGTGAGATGTGTGGAAGCAGTTTGGGGTTATTAGGGCTAAAACCCTACAACAGACCTGTTTACCCCTGAAAGTGTTTATGTGTACAATGGGGTTCAAAAATGCGTACAATCTGAAAACAATGTGTAAAATCAACACCACGATGCAGTAACTTAACTTATTAAATTATACTGTGCAGTGTACAGTACATAACGAAAACAAAACAGAGACATGTCAGTATCATTTCTTCTTTTTGTTATTTTTGAATTAGTTAAAACTAACATCATATAGTTTATTCTTGATCATTAAAAGATAATGTTATCATTCTCTCTTACTTTCCTTATGCCAGTGTTTCAGAGGTCATGGTGCCCTCCTCTTTTGGTGCAAACCATACTCAGGATGCATCTCCACATCACTTTTACAATCAGTCCGTTCCTTGTTCTCCAGCATCATAACAATGTGCACTTTGTGGCCTTTCCCCTCCACATGCCGTTTGATATCAAAAGTGCCACTGTGGCCAGTTGAAAAATCTGATCTGCAAACAGTGCAGAAAGCGAAGTGCCTGCCTTTTGATGAAAAGGTGACGAACTGAAACTCTTTGGAATAAGTTGGTTTAAAACTCTGACTGTAACATTTCACATTTTTTGCCTTTGGTTTCTCATCTTCATCGCCACTTTCATGAGCGCGCTTTCCTTCACAGTTCGCCATCTTGCATTAGAACTAAGCTGATGCGTACAAAGAACCTTCTGCCCGCTTAAGTCAACAGAGAGGAACCATAGTTAGTGCATTCCTGCGCATGGGCGAACATTAAGGGCGGTAAAGCATCTAAACGCATCTGGTCAAGGTCGGCGGCCAGTGAATGAAAAAAAAATGGACCCGCAAGTGGATTTGGCACACAGTTGAGATTTTGTATAATAAATGTGTTGAATTTCGTATTTTTTACTTTTGTTGCGTACAATCGTACAACCACCCTAAATTTCATGAGATTGTACGAAAATTTCGTACAGTAAACAGGTCTGCTACAACCCAGACACCTGTCGCCGTGATGTTCTGGTTAGCGCGACGGTCTAAAACCCTACAACCCAGACACCTGTTGCAGTGATGTTCTGGTTAGCGCGACGGTCTAAAACCCTACAACCCAGACACCTGTTGCAGTGATGTTCTGGTTAGCGCGACGGTCTAAAACCCTACAACCCAGACACCTGTTGCAGTGATGTTCTGGTTAGCGCGACGGTCTAAAACCCTACAACCCAGACACCTGTTGCAGTGATGTTCTGGTTAGCGCGACGGTCTAAAACCCTACAACCCAGACACCTGTTGCAGTGATGTTCTGGTTAGCGCGACGGTCTAAAACCCTACAACCCAGACACCTGTCGCCGTGATGTTCTGGTTAGCGCGACGGTCTAAAACCCTACAACCCAGACACCTGTTGCAGTGATGTTCTGGTTAGCGCGACGGTCTAAAACCCTACAACCCAGACACCTGTTGCAGTGATGTTCTGGTTAGCGCGACGGTCTAAAACCCTACAACCCAGACACCTGTTGCAGTGATGTTCTGGTTAGCGCGAGGTCTAAAACCCTACAACCCAGACACCTGTTGCAGTGATGTTCTGGTTAGCGCGACGGTCTAAAACCCTACAACCCAGACACCTGTCGCCGTGATGTTCTGGTTAGCGCGACGGTCTAAAACCCTACAACCCAGACACCTGTTGCAGTGATGTTCTGGTTAGCGCGACGGTCTAAAACCCTACAACCCAGACACCTGTTGCCGTGATGTTCTGGTTAGCGCGACGGTCTAAAACCCTACAACCCAGACACCTGTCGCCGTGATGTTCTGGTTAGCGCGACGGACTACTGACTGGAAGGTTGTGGGTTCAGATCCCCAGCAGTCCTTTCAATAATCGTTGTGCGGTTTTTCGGCTCTAACTGGCTCTTATCCAGAGTTGGTCGTGCTATGGGTTCATTTGGAAGACCGGGACCACACAGTCAAGTCTCATCCACTTCATGGATGCGTTATTGAGGATGTTGCTCAAATCTTCTGACCAGCACTGCAGGTGTCTGTATCTCTCGGGCCTAGTTGACGCCAGGGTATATTATGATAGTAAGCATCGAGTACAGCCCTATCACGCAGTCTCAATTCTAGATGGAACTCCATAGCATCATGATTATCACCCTCATCGACATCATCATCATCATCATCGCATTATAAAAACTGCCAGCTTCTGTGGCTCTGAAGGTGGCATAGAAAATGGGACGCAAAAAAAAAAGGTGAGCACAAAGGTGACCACCCTGAATGCAATGATTCTTTAAAAAGATAAAAAAAATACTGTGTTCACAGGATGAGTGTTTTGGCTGTGACCTAAGCTAAGAGCGTGGTAACCCCTACAGTAAAACTACAGGGCTGAAGTCGGAGGTACCAGGTCTTTAGGCGCCATCTAACGAACCATGGTATCGTGGAATATTGTACAAGTGTAACGATAATGATAAAGCACCAGATCTTGATATACAGATCAAATCAAAGCACACACTCTCATCATTAACCATAGCATTCACTCACAATGACAAAAAATGATGGGCACAAAGCATGCGCACGTAGGGAGGGGGAGAATTGGAGGGGAGGGGTGGGCACGTAAAGAGAGAAATCGCTGGTGGAAAAGGTATGTCCGCAAGTTAGACTTGAAGGAAGACGGAGTGTATGACTGTCGAAGACCCCCCTGTGGGGATGCCAGGGGCTCTAAATAAAGAGTATCCCCCACCTTCTGGAAATTCTGTGCTAGAAGTTTCCTCTTTTCTGTCGCTCTCTTTATTTCTGCCTTTTTCCTTTGCTTTCTGTCATTTCGACGTATCATTTTCTGCCTTGCTGGCCCATTCACCCGTATGCGTTCGATAAAAGTCATACACACTTTTTCTTAGGATTGATAATTGGATACATGTATTAAATGCAGTTTTGGCTCTATGGAGATGAGATATGCGGCAGCAATTTTAGGTACTTTATTTCCGTTTTTATATATGTTTTGGTGTCCTTAGGTATGCTTATATTTGTGTTCAGGTGTGTCCTTAGATTGTTTGCACGAATGCGTTGATATGTGCACTTAATTTTCTTCTCTTTTTTTTTTCTTCCCGTTGAAGTTTTGTATGTTTTGAAGCGGTTATAGCCCTGATATGGGTCTGCGCCATTGGCTGGGCTTTAATAAACAACAACAACAACAACAATGACAGTGACTGTCAAAGAGACAGGGAAAGCTCATTGCAGTTGTGGTCACGTATATTACAAGAGAATAATGAGATACTTTCAGGGTGAGGTACTTTCAGGATGAGGTACTTTCAGGATGAGGTACTTTGAGGTACTTTCAGGATGGAGAAACACTGGGTCCTACACTCAGCATGATCCACCTGCAGGGCTTACAGAGGTCCCTCCCAGTTATCTTGTGGCGCCAGGGAGGATGAAACAACTCCTGACCCCCCACGCACACACCACCCCCACCCCCACCCCACCAGCTCCATGGTAGCCACCGGGAACTGAAAAAATATGACTACAGTCACTGCCAGATATGACCCTGAGTATGTGGACAGCGAACGAAAGAAGAAGAACATTTTTGTAAGTAAAATTAAATGAATGACTGCCTTTGGTTTTTTTCACCCTCACCCCCACCCCCCCACCCCCCCAGGCACACAGAACACTTTCACAGATTAAAAAAACAACCTAAGAACATGTATATAGAGGAAAATGCTAAAGAGAAAGAAAAGGTTGGCACTACGTTATGGTGACCTACTTTCCTATGGCAAGTATTTTCTGAAGTCTTGGTTAAAAAACGAAAGTGAATATGAATTTGAAGCGAGGGAGAGGGAATGGGCGCCTCCCTCGTGGTGCAGGCCCCGGAAAAAGTTGAGGTCTCTGCCACCTCACTCCCTTACGACCCCAAGATTTTGGAACTGTCTAGGTGGGACCTCAGGACCTGGTCAGCTCATGGGTTTATGTGCAGGCTTAAGGCTTGTGTCGTGATCATTCTGGGTCTTCTCCGTCACATAGCACCTGTGGTGTTAGTGCATATGGAATTCATTCTGAGTGCGTAGATGTCATCTTGAGAAATTGAAATTGCGCATGTCATGGGAAACGAAAGAATTCTATGGTGACTGTAACGTTAATCTGGTCCAGTTCAAATCAGATCTTATTTTTAAGACGTGCGTAATGCTGGAAGCATCATTTAGAATGACTTGAGCCACAGTAAGCCACTAGAGGAGGTGAGAAAGCAGACTTAGTACTGGCGCCATGTCTGGTGGTTCTCTTCCGTCAACTCCTTTACGCTGCTCAGTGTAGCGGATGTACAGTATGTATCATGATTCTTTTACAGTGCTCAAATGGAGCCATGTTGTTATTTTTCGCTTGTCTGTCCTGTTATGAGATAAGTGACTGGATGTCTTCTGTTCGTGGCTTTTTTCTTCTTCTGGCGTTTGCGAGTTTAGTATTAATTGTATATATAGAAACTGTGTTTCAGTTATGACTTGTGTTTCGATCTGAAATGTTTTCTTTTTTTTTTGTTGTTGTTTGTATTTTTTGTTTTTATGTATTTCATGATAAGTTTTGCGATCTTTGAAAGAATGGACTGTTCTGACTTGGTGCTACTGTGTGTGATTATTTTTAACCCTTTGACTCCTGCACACTGTCCACTAACTGCAAAAACTTAACCCTTTGACTCCCTCACCCTGTCTACCAGCTTTCTGTCATTTCTTCCTATCATTTTCTGCCTTGCTGGTCCGTTCACCTGTATGTGTTCTATAAAGTCTTGCATACTGTCTCTTATGATTGATAATTGGGTTTATGTATTATGTGCATTTTTGGCTTTAGGGAGGTGAGATCTGCGGTAGCAATTTTTGGATAATTTATGCCTGTTTTTATATATGTTTCGGTGTCCTTACGAATGCTTATATTTGTATTCAGGTGTGTTCTTTAAATCCCGTGTGCGATAAATTGGACGGAGTGGTCAACGCCAGGGGCATGTCCTTTAGATTATGTGCGCAAATGCATTGATATGTGTACTTAAATTTTTTTTTTTTTTTCGTGTTGAAGTTCTGTATGTTTTGAAGCGGTTATAGCCCTGATAATGGCTCTACACAGTAGGCATGGCTTTAAGCAACAGTAAGAATAAGCCTGCCAGCTGTTGCTTTGAAAGCTTTGCACTCTGTTGAACACTCTTCTTCTCTTGAGCTCTGAGCATTGTTGCTGGGGATGTGTGTGTGTGTGTGTGTGTGTGTTGTGTTTGTATGTGTGTTGTTTTGGGTGTATGTGGTGTGTGTGTGTGTGTGTGTGTGTATTTTTGTTTTGGTTGTATTCGCCCAAACGCTGCGTGGGCATTGCGTTGCTGTACAACCTGCTTGCTTCCTCTTCCATGGTGGACGTGACTTGTCAGGCATCTCCTGTTGGTGGAGAAGCTCCTGGTTAATAATTCATTCTCTTTCTGGCTCCGTTGAGCATTTCTGCTGTCTTTCGAAAAGCATTATTTGAAAATTTCCCCATGTTGTGTCGTCTCTACCTGTCTTATTTGCAATTGCCATGCATGTGACTCCTGGAATCTTTGTGCAGTAACTCTTGCCATTTCAGAACATGACAGATTCCTGGGTGGATTTAACCCTTTGACTCCCGTAGCCTATCTACCAACTGCAAAAACTTAACCTTTTAACTCCCTTGCCCTTTCCAACAACTTGCTGTAGGAAGCTGGTGGACAGGGTGTGGGAGTCTAAAGGGTTAAGTTTTTGCTTTGTTAGCACGGGTTGACAAATTCAAGATGCTGGTGGTCACAGTGGGGAGTTAAAGGGTTAAATTAAAGTGCCCTTAACAAAGTTTTGATGGAAATTTGCTCAGCAAGGTGTTGGGTTGTGTAAGTTGTACTTGTATCAAGTATCAAGATACCAAGATCTTAAGTACACGGTCTGTTGGACAGGAAAAGGTATTTTGTCAGTATAGCTTGAGCGCCTATTGTTTGAATCAGACGTGCCTCCACCAGTAAAACACTTCTGTGGAACTGTTATGTCATATTCTTTACCTTGATGTTTTGTAATCCAAAACAAGTGTGACTGCCCGCGTTCAAGCGAACAGGAACTGGAAAAACACACAAATGAAATCAGAACGAGTATTTAATATAACCAGACAAGACAAGACAAGTCAAGACTGTCTGGTTAAATTAAGTACGCATTCTGATTCTAACTTCCTGTTTTTCTGGTTCTATGATGTTTTGTGTTATTTTGTGTGACAGCGTTTTTTAGATACTAACTGCCTATAGGGCAAAAATTCTGTTTGTTTGCTTCATTAATGGAATGATATTCATTGAAGTTTTATGCCTTGCATTTTTCAGGGAGGATTCGACTTTATATTTTTTACATGATATTTTGTCATGTCTGTATCTGTTGTTGTGAGACACATCTGTTAGTGTCACATACTAGACTTCATCGGACCAAGTGCTACCTTAGCTGGCAGGCTCAGTTTGGCCAGATTTGTGTGATAAGACACCTCTAGACCCCCATGTCCTTAAATCAGACCATACGTGCATGAGACATTCTTGATGACCGTGCATGGTTGGGATGTGAGACCCCCTGACCTGGGAGTCCCATGACCGTGTGATAGGCCTCCCCATGGGGATGCCGGAGACTCTTTCAGTATAAATAGTATCCCCAGCGAGAAATTTCCTTTTTCCTGTCACTCTCTTTCTTTCTGCCTTTATCCTTTGCTTTCTGTCATTTCTACCTATCATTGTCTTCCTTAATGGTCCATTCACCTGTATGTGTTCGATAAAGTCTTACCTACTTTTTCTTAGGATTGATAATTGGGTACATGTATTAAGTGCATTTTTGGCTCTAGGGATGTGAGATATGCAGAAGCAGTTTTAGGTAATTTATGCCCGTTTTTATATATGTTTTAATGTCCTCAGGTACGCATAAATTTGTACTCGTGTGTTTTTTGAATCCCCTGTGTGATAAATTGGACGGAGCGGTCAACGCCAGGGGTATTTCCTTAGATTATGTGCGTGAAAGCATTGATATGTGTACTTAATTTTCTTTTCTTTTTTTTCCTGTTGAAATTTTGTATGTTTTGAAGTGGTTATGGCCCTGATACAGCTCTACGCAGTCGGCTGGGCTTTAAACAACAATAACAATAAAATAACAATTGCGTGGGGCCTAGAGGTGTCTTATCACACAAATCTGGCCAAACAAAGGGAGCCTGTTATCTAGGGTAGCACATGGTCTGATGTTGTAGGTATAATGTAACTAAACAAGCGTTTGGATAAAAATCCTGATGTTTATGTAAAGCTTTATGCCAGTCTGACCACGCTTTGTCATTTGTTTTAATAAGACATATGCCGTTTATACTGTGTGTTGTTGGATTTTATTGTGGTAAATCCCTTGACTTGTAGTGATCTGTTGTATCATCTCATCTGGTTCGAAATCCTTCATGTAGAAAAATCCTACGCTAAGTATTTTAAATGGAGGTAAATTGCTCATAATGAAAAAAAAGTAGTTTTATGGATGTGCCAATGTAGTTTTGTAAAGTATTAAACACTTTATTGGACCTGTTTTCAGTCAAAATCATGTGCAATTGGATTTATTAATGAAAGTAGAATTTTTATGAAGTAGAGATATGTGTACTATATACAGCTGTGTTTTTCTGTTCAGCCGTTTGACTCCCGCACCCTGTCCACCAACTGCAAAAACTCGACACTGTGACTCTCTCACCCAGTTCTTTCTGCAGGAAGCTGATGGATAGGGTGAGGTGAGGGAGTCAAAGGGTTAAGTTTTTGCTTTGCTAGCACAGTTGACAATGCTGGCTGCTGGTGGACGAGTTGTGGGAATCAAAGGGTTGATATCGGAATGGTTTTGATGTTTTTTTGTTTTATGCTGCCTGTGAGTTTTACCATAGAATCTAGTCTGCCCGGTCTGTTCAGTGGTGGAGAAGAATTTCAGTCGTTGGGGCCCACTGGTGCTGGCTCGTCTTCATGTGTCACAAAACTAGTGAACTACCATTTTGATTATGTAAAAAAATCCATCATCAAGTGAAACGAAAATGTTGCCATAATGATGTTGATTGTAAAGAGAGAGATTTTTTTTTTCATGTTTGTAATGAAAGTGCACCATAAACAGGTTTTACGTGCCTGCTATTTTGATGCGATGTTTGTAATAAAAGTGCCCAACTGAAAGTTTTATGCATTTGTACAGGAATAGAAATAATGTTTCGTCTGTCTGCTTGTCCGTTCACTTTTGCTTCTGTCTACAGCCTGCCTCTTCATCATGATGGTCACCTACAATAGAGGTGACATTTTCTTTTGTTTTGTTGTTATTGGTGTTGTTCTATTTTTATTCCAAGCACTATATTTTCAGGTGTATGTATTTACCTTGTTTGGCCAAGATTGTTTTAGTGTGATGTTGCTCGAGCAGTCTGCGCAGTCTGCGCACTTCATTTCTCCCATGGAGATGCCGGAGGCTTTTTCAGTATAAATAGTATTCCCACCTTTTTTTTGAAGTTCTGTGCTAGAAATTTCCTCGCGTCTGTCACTTTCTTTGTTTTTGCCTTCCTCCGTTGCTTTCTGTATAATTTTCTTTCATCTGTATGTGTTCTCTAAAGCTTTACATGCTTTCTCTTAGGATTGATAATCAGGTGCATATATTAAGTGCATTTTTAGCTCTAAGAAAAGGGCTGTGCAAAAAGCAATATCAGGTGATTTAGGCTCACTTATATGTAAGTGTCCTTAGTTATGTTCAAATTTATATTCATTTTTTTTCTGTTTTAAATCCATTGTGGGAGAAATCTGATGGAGTGGTCAATGCCAAGGGCGTATCCTGTGATTGTGCGCTTAAAGGGGCCAGTATCACCTAGTGCGGGGGTCATTTTCATGTTTTTTTTATTTTTCAGCAATGAGACATCTGATTTTGTTGAAATGTTGTCAAAGTATGCAGAAATGATGTGGCGTTCCTACAAAAGCACTGTTTTGATCATATTTACCAGTGATTGTCTCAAAATGTTTTTTTTTAATATTTTAATTCCGCACAGTTTCACTGGTTTTTCCACCATATCGTTTTTGTTTTTTAAGATAGAGCAGTGAAACTTGGCATGGATATTCTCTCTTATTAATGCTGGAACTTTATCTATTTTAAGTGCAGTTGTCACTATAGAAGACGATATGATTTTTTTAATTTTGTTAAAAATCTTTTTTTTTCTACTGTTTGTGGGGGCCGGATACTAAAAGACTATTTCATCTACACACTTACAGATAGAACAGGATCCAGTTCAACCACTCCAAAAACAGTCCTGAGATAATCAAAATATGTAGTATAAAAACAAAAAAGATATGGTGGAAAAACCAGTGAAACGGTGCAGAATTAAAATAAAAAAAAGAAAATATTCTGAGACAAATTAGTGGTAAATATGATCAAAACAGTACTTTTGTAGGAAAGCCACATCATTTCTGCATACTTTGACAAAATTTCAACAAAATCAGACATCTCATTGCTGAAAAACAAAAATAAACATAAAAATGACCCCTGCGCTAGGTGATACTGGCCGCTTAATTTTCTGTTTTTTAGTTCTGTTTTTTTATGTGTCTGTTTTGAGGTGGTTATAGTCCTGCTATGGCTCTGTGCTCTCTGGTGGGAGTTCAACAAAAATAACAATAACAATAATTTGTACAACACACACCCTCTGCAGCCTAGTTACCTGTTACAGTCATGCATGCATTCCATGAGACTGGTCACGATTAGGGTTTTGCTGCTATTAGGGCAGTACCAGGTAGAAAATGAGGGATCATTACTGGAATTACTACCCGGGCTTGATTAGGGGTAGACACATTGCAAGGCTTACCATAATGATATGGAGGCCTGGTTGGTGCAGAAATAGAGCGCTGGCCTACCAGTCTCACGGTAGGAAATTTGTGTGGGTGTCTGCCAGCCTAACCAGAATGGTTCAGACGTTCACCTGCCAGTAACTAAACTGGAGGTTCCAGGGTTCACTCCCCATATAGGCCTCAACTTTTCTCCTCACTTTGAACGGAAAATCGAACTGAACGCCTAGTCCTTCGGCAGGGGATGAGAAACGAGTGGGACCCGTGTGCCTTCTGGCTGCGCACGCTAAAGATCCCACGGCAGTTGAAAATCGTGAAGAAAATGGCGTTGCCCGGCTGCCGTGGTATAAAACATTGGAGAGATAGGTTGATTTCCCAGGTCTCACCCCTGGAAAACCAATTAGGGAGAGAGAGGTTGATTTCCCAGGTCTCACCCCTGGAAAACCAATTAGGGAGAGAGAGGTTGATTTCCCAGGTCTCACCCCTGGAAAACCAATTAGGGAGAGATAGGTTGATTTCCCAGGTCTCACCCCTGGAAAACCAATTAGGGAGAGATAGGTTGATTTCCCAGATCTCACCCCTGGAAAACCAATTAGGGAGAGATAGGTTGATTTCCCAGATCTCACCCCTGGAAAACCAATTAGCCTTTTTGCCTTTCTGAAGTCTTGGTAAAAAAAAAAAGTGAATGTGAATATGAATTTGAATCGAGGGAGAGGGAATGTGCGCTACCCTCGTGGTGCTGGCCCCAGGAAAAGTTGAGGTTTCTGCCACCTTGCTCCCTTATGACCCCAGGGTTATGGGACTATCTAGGTAGTACCTCAGGATCCGGCCAGCTCTTGGGTTTATGTGCAGGCTTAACCCTTTGACTCCCACATCCTGTCTACCAACTGCAAAAATTTAACCCTTTGACTCCCTCACCCTACATCCTGCAGGAAGCTGGTGGATGGGTGAGGGAGTCAAAGGGTTAATTTTTGCTTTGCTGGCTTGGCTGACAATGGAGGATGCTCGTGGACAGGGTGCGGGGAGTCAAAGGGTTAAGACTTGTGCCATGATCATTCTGGATTTTCTCCATCACATGGCGCCTGTGACGTTAGTGCATATGGAATTCATTCCGAGCGCAGAGACGTTATCTTGAGAAACTGAAACTGAATCGGTACCAGATTGTCTTCAGAGTTATGGAAAGTAAAGCAGTTAGGGACTGTAATTAGTTATTTTTGTTTAAAACCCAGCCGACTGCATAGAGCCATATCAAGATTATAACCGTTTCAAAACATATACCATATTCTTCGACAGGAAAAGAAAAACAAAAAAGAAAAGAAAATTAAGTACACATATATCAGTGTATTTGCACACATAATCTGAGGAGATGCCTGCTTCTTGTTTTGACCTCTCCATCCAATTTATCGCAAGGGGATTTTAAAAAAACATACCTGAATACAAATTTAAACACAGCTAAGGACACTAGGACATATGTAGAAACGGGCCTATATTACTTACAATTGCTTTCGCATTTCCCTAGAGCCAAAACAGCACTGTATTACATGAACCCAATTATCAATCCTAAGAGAAAGTATGAAGACTTTATCAAACACGTACAGGTGAATGGACCAGCAAGGCAGAAAATGAAAGGAAGAAAAGACAGAAAGCAAAGGGGGAAG
>CM060313.1:70755798-70770798 GCA_030674185.1 Monoplex corrugatus
TACACACACACACACACAGACACAACACACACACATACGCACAGGCACACACACACACACACAAATAATAAACAAACTGCAATATGACCAGACTAAGAAGAGCCACAAGCATTTTGGACTACTTCTGAAAGAGATATAATTGCAGTCGAGTCTCATCCACTTCACAGAGGATGTTGCTCAAATCTTCTGGCCAGTACCGCAGATGTCTGTATCTCTCGGGCCTGGTTGACGCCAGGATATATTAGTAACGTAGAGTACAGCCCTGTCACGCAGTCTCAGTCCTAGATGGAACTCCATAGCTTCATGATTATCATCCTCATCGACATCATCATCATGGCTTTGTAAAAACTGTTCCAGCTTCTGTGGCCATCAAGGTGGCATAGAAAATGGGTCGGAAAAAAGAAAAGAAAAGAAAAGAAAGATGAGGACTAAGGCAACGTCCCTAAGTGCGATGATCCTGAAAACAACAACAATAACGACCCAAAAAAACAAAACAAAACAAAAACAGCTTGTTTGTGGCATCAGCAGGGGGAAAAAATGGGTGGACTTTGCGTGTTCTACCGTTGTTCGAGATGTAGTATTTTGTTCAGGTAATTAACATGAACTTCTATCGGAAAGAGATTCATCAAGAAACACACCAATTAGTCTTGGTAGGGTTGCTGTGGGCTATCGTAACATGAATACTGCCTCTTACCGTTAGACATAACGAAGAAATCTTTCATCTTCAATGTTGGCAACGCCATCAGGTTGTCAGTCCCCTCACATGACATAGTTTTGGTTTTTGTCCTGTTAAATTAAATCATGTTTGTTTCACATGTCTGTGGCTTCATTTGACTACCGCTGACATCAGCCCGGTTTGCTTGTAATTGTATTATCATCAGACTTGAAATGCTTTTGTTAGTTTGTTTATGTGTTTGTTTGTTTGTTTTCTCGTCATCCATGTAATATATGCAAACCAGAGGCATAATCATTTCACGTTTAGTCAGTACATTTTGTGCTCGAGTTACTCGTTTCAGTTTGTACATTGATATTTCTCGATGATTGTTTACTGCCTACTTATGTTTGATCTACTGTCGATCTGCAATAAACAATTCA
Organism: Monoplex corrugatus; assembly: GCA_030674185.1. NCBI lineage: Eukaryota > Metazoa > Mollusca > Gastropoda > Littorinimorpha > Ranellidae > Monoplex > Monoplex corrugatus. Next base: position 70,756,894 of record CM060313.1, read on the forward strand.
TATTCGTGCAATATATGAAGAGCATGTTTTGGTCAGTACATGCAGTTTGTGTGGGCGCGCATGCATGAGTTTCTCAACAAGTCTTACTTACCCTCCACTCACTGTAATGGATGTGTCTTCCTGTCTTCTATTCTTTCAATCATTGTAGTACCTTGGTCTTCCTGTCTTCTTTTCCTTCAATCATTGTAGTACTTGGTTTTCCTGTCTTCTTTTCCTTCAATCATTGCAGTACCTTGGTCTTCCTGTCTTTTCGTTCAATCATTGCAGTACCATGGTTTTCATGTCTGCTTTTTATTCAATCATTGCAATACCTTGGTCTTCTTGTCTTCTTTTCCTTCAATCATTGCAGTACCCTGGACTTCTGTCTTCTTTTCTTTCAATTGCAGTACCATGGTCTTCCTGTCTTTTCCTTCAATCATTGTACCTTGGTTTTCCTGTTTTCCTTCAATCATTGCAGTACCCTGGTCTTCCTGTCTTCTTTTCTTTCAATCATTTCAGTACCCTGGTCTTCCTGTCTTCTTTTCCTTCAATCATTGCAGTACCTTGGTCTTCCTGTCTTTTTTCCTTCAATCATTGCAGTACCTTTGTCTTTCTGTCTTTTCCTTCAATCATTGCAGTACCTTTGTCTTTCTGTCTTTTCCTTCAATCATTGCAGTACCCTGGTCTTACTGTCTTCTTTTCCTTCAATCATTTCAGTACCCTGGTCTTCCTGTCTTCTTTTCCTTCAATCATTGCAGTACCCTGGTCATCCTGTCTTCTTTTCCTTCAATCATTGCAGTACCTTTGTCTTTCTGTCTTTTTTCCTTCAATCATTGCAGTACCCTGGTCTTCCTGTCTTCTTTTCCTTCAATCATTGCAGTACCTTTGTCTTTCTGTCTTTTTTCCTTCAATCATTGTAGTACCCTGGTCTTCCTGTCTTGTTTTCCTTCAATCATTTCAGTACCCTGGTTTTCCTGTCTTCTTTTCCTTCAATCATTGCAGTACCTTGGTCTTCCTGTCTTCTTTTCCTTCAATCATTGTAGTACCCTGGTCTTCCTGTCTTCTTTTCCTTCAATCATTTCAGTACCCTGGTCTTCCTGTCTTCTTTTCCTTCAATCATTGCAGTACCTTTGTCTTTCTGTCTTTTTTCCTTCAATCATTGCAGTACCCTGGTCTTCCTGTCTTCTTTTCCTTCAATCATTGCAGTACTTTTGTCTTCCTGTCTTTTCTTCAATCATTGGAGTACCTTTGTCTTCCTGTCTTTTCCTTCAATCATTACAGTACCTTGGTCTTTCGTGTCTTCTTTTCCTTCAATCATTACAGTACCTTGGTTTCCCTGTCTTTATTTCCTTCAATCATTACAGTACCTTGGTCTTCCTGTCTTCTTTTCCTTCAATCATTGCAATACCCTGGTCTTCCTGTCTTCTTTTCCTTCAATCATTGCAGTACCTTTTCCCCCTGTCTTCTTTTCCTTCAATCATTGCAGTACCATGGTCTTCCATGTCTTCTTTTCCTTCAATCATTGCAGTACCATGGTGTTTCATGTCTTCTTTTCCTTCAATCATTGCAATACCCTGGTCTTTCATGTCTTCTTTTCCTTCAATCATTGCAGTACCATGGTCTTCCATGTCTTCTTTTCCTTCAATCATTACAGTACCCTGGTCTTTCATGTCTTCTTTTCCTTCAATCATTGCAATACCCTGGTCTTCCTGTCTTCTTTTCCTTCAATCATTGCAGTACCTTTTCCCCCTGTCTTCTTTTCCTTCAATCATTGCAGTACCATGGTCTTCCGTGTCTTCTTTTCCTTCAATCATTCCATTACCTTGGTATCCTGTCTTCTTTTACTTCAATCATTGCAGTACCTTGGTCTTCCTGTCTTCTTTTCCTTTAATAATTGTAGTACACTGGTCTTCCTGTCTTCTTTTCCTTCAATCATTGTAGTACCCTGATCTTCCTGTCTTTTTTTCCTTCAATCATTGCAGTACCTTGGTCTTCCTGTCTTTTTTCCTTCAATCATTGTAGTACCTTTGTCTTCCTGTCTTCTTTTCCTTCAATCATTGTAGTACCTTGGTCTTCCTGTCTTTTTTCCTTCAATCATTGCAGTACCTTGGTCTTCCTGTCTTCTTTTCCTTCAATCATTGTAGTACCCTGATCTTCCTGTCTTTTTTCCTTCAATCATTGCAATACCTTGGTCTTCCTGTCTTTTTTCCTTCAATCATTGTAGTACCCTGGTCTTCCTGTCTTCTTTTCCTTCAATCATTGTAGTACCCTGGTCTTCCTGTCTTTTTTTCCTTCAATCATTGCAGTACCCTGGTCTTCCTGTCTTCTTTTCCTTCAATCATTGTAGTACTCTGGTCCTCCTGTCTTCTTTTCTTTCAATCATTGTAGTACCTTGGTCTTCCTGTCTTCTTTTCCTTCAATCATTGTAGTACCTTGGTCTTCCTGTCTTTTTTCCTTCAATCATTGCAGTACCTTGGTCTTCCTGTCTTCTTTTCCTTCAATCATTGTAGTACCCTGATCTTCCTGTCTTTTTTCCTTCAATCATTGCAGTACCTTGGTCTTCCTGTCTTTTTTCCTTCAATCATTGTAGTACCCTGGTCTTCCTGTCTTCTTTTCCTTCAATCATTGTAGTACCCTGGTCTTCCTGTCTTTTTCATTCAATCATTGCAGTATCCTGGTCTTCCTGTCTTCTTTTCCTTCAATCATTGTAGTACTCTGGTCCTCCTGTCTTCTTTTCCTTCAATCATTGCAGTACCTTGGTCTTCCTGTCTTCTTTTCCTTCAATCCTTGCAGTACCTTTGTCTTCCTGTCTTCTTTTCCTTCAATCATTGTAGTACCCTGGTCTTCCTGTCTTTTCCCTTCAATCATTGCAGTACCCTGGTCTTCCTGTCTTCCTTCAATCATTGCAGTACCTTGGTCTTCCTGTCTTCTTTTCTTTCAATCATTGCAGTACCTTGGTCTTCCTGTCTTCTTTTCCTTCAATCATTACAGTACCTTGGTCTTCCTGTCTTCTTTTCCTTCAATCATTGCAGTACCTTGGTCTTCCTGTCTTCTTTTCCTTCAATCATTGCAGTACCTTGGTCTTCCTGTCTTCTTTTCCTTCAATCATTGCAGTACCTTGGTCTTCCTGTCTTCTTTTCCTTCAATCATTGCAGTACCTTGGTCTTCCTGTCTTCTTTTCCTTCAATCATTGCAGTACCTTCGTCTTCCTGTCTTCTTTTCCTTCAATCATTGTAGTACCCTGGTCTTCCTGTCTTCTTTTCCTTCAATCAGTGAAAGTGTTAAATGAATGCCATCTACTAACGCATTCAGGGGTCTTCTAGACACGTGGTGTACATGTAAAAGTAAACTGTTTTTGTTTATTTGTTTGTTTGTTATTGATGATTGATTGTAGTCAGATCTGACCACGTACATCACCATCATCATCATCATCATCATCATCATCATCATCATCATCATCATTATCAAGTGCCCTGCCGCATGGCGTTGGCGATCATGGCCCTCCATATGCATCTGACCCTTGTTGCCGCAAGCACATCTTCCACCCTCTCTGTCCTCAGCCACTGCAAGTCCGTCCAATATTTTTTTCCTGGGTCTACCACGTACATGCAGGATACAATCTCCACCAAAGAGCTTTCAAATATGGGGACGTGCGTTAGTCACGAGACTTAGGATTGAGCTAATTTCTTTACTACTACTACACTACTACTATTACTACTACTACTATTATTATTATTACCACTACTACTATTACAACTACTACTACTATTACTACTACTACTATTATTACTACTACTACTATTACTACTATCAACCGTACTACTACTATTACTACTATCAACCGTACTACTACTATTACTACTACTATCACTACTACTACTATTACTACTACTACTATTACTACTACTACTATCACTACTACTACTATTACTACTGCTACTACTACTACAACTACTACTATTGCTATTACTGCTACTACAACTACTACTATTGCTATTATTGCTACTACTACTACCAAGAGGATCATAAACAAAGAAGATTAGGAGAAGACAAGCAACATTTATAGGACATTTTATGAGGAAAAAAGAAATTAGAGCACCTGGTCACAACAGGAAAGCTGGAGGGAAAGAAAACCAGGCAGACTCAGGGAGAAAATATTGGACGGGCTTGCAGGATGGCTGAGGACAGAGAGGGTGGGAGATGTGCTTGCAGCGACAAGGGATAGATTAATATGGAGGGTCATGATCGCCAACGCCACGCGGCGGGGCACATGATGATGATGATGATGATGATGATGATGATGATGATCTTACTGTTAACGTGGTGATAGTTTGTAATTGTTGTATCGGTGTGTTGAAAGCCCTAACGTGGTCACTACTATTTGTTGGCTTTTAAAAACAATGTGAATTGAAGAGTTTGAGAGTTTCACAGTTTTTTTTCTTCCCCACCTCTCACTGCCTGTCTTGTCTGTCTGTTTCTCTGCACAGCGCTCTCTCTGTCTCTGTCTCTGTCTCTGTCTCTGTCTGTGTGTGTGTGTGTGTGTGTGTGTGTGTGTGTGTGTGTGTGTGTGTGTGTGTATGTGTGTGTGTGTGTGTGTGGTGTGTGTTCTTTGATTTAACGTCTTTTCACTATAAGTGATATCAGACGGGATTGTGTGTGTGTGTGTGTGTGTGTGTTTGTGTGTGTGTTTGTGTGTGTGTCTGTGTGTGTGTGTGTGTGTGTGTCTGTGTGTGTGTCTGTGTGTGTGTCTGTGTGAAAACGGTTTTTGTCTGGGTCAATGAACCGTTATCTTGTTGGGGTAAGTGATGAAGTATAGATTATTAATTTCTCTGATTAGCCTCTGGCCACTCTCGTTCACAGCTCGTCTTTAAAAAATATTCCTTTCTGCTGGTTCGATTCAGCACGTTTCTGGTCCTCTCCCTGTCTTCTTTTCCTGCTATCATTGCAGTACCTTGGTCTTCTTGACTTCTTTTCCTTCTATCATTGCAATGCCTTGGTCTTCTTGTCTTCTTTTCCGTCTATCATTGCAGCACCTTGGTCTTCTTGTCTTCTTTTCCTTCAATCATTGTAGTACCTTAGTCTTCCTGTCTTCTTTTCCTTCAATCATTGCAATACCTTGGTCTTCCTGTCTTCTTTTCCTTCAATCATTGTAGTACCTTTGTCTTCCTGTCTTCTTTTCCTTCAATCATTGCAATACCTTGGTCTTCCTGTCTTCTTTTCCTTCAATCATTGTAGTACCTTTGTCTTCCTGTCTTCTTTTCCTTCAATCATTGCAATACCTTGGTCTTCCTGTCTTCTTTTCCTTGAATCATTGCAATACCTTGGTCTTCCTGTCTTCTTTTCCTGCAATCATTGTAGTACCTTGGTCTTTCTGTCTTTTCCTTCAATCATTGCAGTACCTTTGCCTTCCTGTCTTCTTTTCCTTCAATCACTGTAGTACCTTTGTCTTCCTGTCTTCTTTTCCTTCAATAATTGCAGTACCTTTGCCTTCCTGTCTTCTTTTCCTTCAATCACTGTAGTACCTTTGTCTTCCTGTCTTCTTTTCCTTCAATCATTGCAATACCTTGGTCTTCCTGTCTTCTTTTCCTTCAATCATTGTAGTACCTTTGTCTTCTATGTCTTCTTTTCCTTCAATCATTACATTACCTTGGTCTTCCTGTCTTCTTTTCCTTCAATCATTGTAGTACCTTGGTCTTCCTGTCTTTTCCTTCAATTATTGCAGTACCTTTGTCTTCTTGTCTTCCTTCAATCATTGCAGTACCCTGGTCTTCTTGTCTTCTTTTCTTTCAATTATTGTAGTACCTTTGTCTTCCTGTCTTCTTTTCCTTCAATCATTGTATTACCTTGGTCTTCCTGTCTTCTTTTCCTTCAATCATTGTAGTACCTTGGTCTTCCTGTCTTCTTTTCCTTCAATCATTGTAGTACCTTTGTTTTCCTGTCTTCTTTTCCTTCAATCATTGTAGTACCCTGATCTTCCTGTCTTCTTTTCCTTCAATCATTGTAGGCTAGTACCTTTGTCTTCCTGTCTTCTTTTCCTTCAATCATTGTAGTACCTTGGTCTTCCTGTCTTCTTTTCCTTCAATCATTGTAGGCTAGTACCTTTGTCTTCCTGTCTTCTTTTCCTTCAATCATTGTAGGCTAGTACCTTTGTCTTCCTGTCTTCTTTTCCTTCAATAATTGTAGTACCTTTGTTTTCCTGTCTTCTTTTCCTTCAATAATTGTAGTACCTTTGTTTTCCTGTCTTTTCCTTCAATCATTTCAGTACCTTTGTCTTCCTGTCTTCTTTTCCTTTGATCATTGCAGTACCCTGGTTTTCCTGTCTGGTTTTTATTCAATCATTGCAGTACCCTGGTCTTCTTGTCTTCTTTTCCTCTATCATTGCAGTACCTTGGTCTTCCATGTCTTCTTTTCCTTCAATCATTGCAGTACTTTTGTCTTCCATGTCTTCTTTTCCTTCAATCATTGCAGTACCTTTGCATTGTCTTCCTGTCTTCTTTTCCTTCAATCATTGTAGTATCTTGGTCTTCATATCTTCTTTTCCTTCAATCATTGCAGTACCTTGGTCTTCTTGTCTTCTTTTCCTTCAATCATTGCAGTACCTTGATCTTCTTGTCTTCTTTTCCTTCAATCATTGCAGTACCTTGGTCTTCTTGTCTTCTTTTCCTTCAATCATTGCAGTACCTTGGTCTTCTTGTCTTCTTTTCCTTTAATCATTGCAGTACCATGGTCTTCTTGTCTTCTTTTCCTGCAATCATTGTAGTACCTTGGTCTTCTTGTCTTCTTTTCCTGCAATCATTGCAGTACCTTGGTCTTCTTGTCTTCTTTTCCTTTAATCATTGCAGTACCTTGGTCTTCTTGTCTTCTTTTCCTTCAATCATTGCAGTACCTTGGTCTTCTTGTCTTCTTTTCCTGCAATCATTGCAGTACCTTTGTCTTCCTGTCTTCTTGTCTTCTTTTCCTGCAATCATTGAAGTACCTTGGTCTTCTTGTCTTCTTTTCCTTCAATCATTGAAGTACCTTGGTCTTCTTGTCTTCTTTTCCTTCAATCATTGAAGTACCTTGGTCTTCTTGTCTTCTTTTCCTTCAATCATTGCAGTACCTTGGTCTTCTTGTCTTCTTTTCCTGCAATCATTGCAGTACCTTTGTCTTCCTGTCTTCTTTTCCTTTAATCATTGAAGTACCTTGGTCTTCTTGTCTTCTTTTCCTTCAATCATTGAAGTACCTTGGTCTTCTTGTCTTCTTTTCCTTCAATCATTGAAGTACCTTGGTCTTCTTGTCTTCTTGTCTTCTTTTCCTTCAATCATTGAAGTACCTTGGTCTTCTTGTCTTCTTTTCCTTCAATCATTGAAGTACCTTGGTCTTCTTGTCTTCTTTTCCTTCAATCATTGAAGTACCTTGGTCTTCTTGTCTTCTTTTCCTTCTATCATTGCAGTACCTTGGTCTTCTTGTCTTCTTGTCTTCTTTTCCTTCAATCATTGAAGTACCTTGGTCTTCTTGTCTTCTTTTCCTTCAATCATTGAAGTATCTTGGTCTTCTTGTCTTCTTGTCTTCTTTTCCTTCAATCATTGAAGTACCTTGGTCTTCTTGTCTTCTTGTCTTCTTTTCCTTCTATCATTGCAGTACCTTGGTCTACCAAAGGAAAAATACAAGGATTTACATTTATGTTTTGTTAATTATACCAAGGCTTTTGATCGGGTAAGGCTTGAAGAACTGATCAACCTACTAAAAAAGCTCAGTATTGATGGAAAAGATCTAAGAACGATAAGGAACATGAGAGTAGAAAATGATATAAGCGCTTTTCAAAGTATCAAAAGAGGGGTTGGACATGGATGTGTTCTGTCACCAGATTTGTTTTCGCTCTACAGCGAAATCATCATGAGAAACCTGGAAGAACGCCCTGGGATAAAGGTTGGAGGAAAAACGATAAACACTCTTCGTTATGCAGATGACACCGTTCTAATTGCAGAAAATTAAAAGACCTATGAAATCTTATGAATATATTAGAAATAGCTGAAATAAATAGCTAGAGCTAAATACTAAGAAGACTGAAATCGTGATAATAAGTAAAAAACAAGAAATTCCCTCTTGTAAAATAACAGCAAATGGCACAACATTGAGACAGGTTGATAACCATCATCATCATGTGCCCTACCGAATGGCGTTGGCGATCATGGCCTTCCATACGAATCTATCTCTTGTCGCTGTAAGTACATCTCCCACCCTCTCTGTCCTCAGCCACCCTGCAAGTCCGTTCAAAATTTTCTCCCTGGATCTACCTGGTGTTCTCTTTCCCTCCAGCTTTCCTGTTGTGACCAGGTGCTCTGATTTCTCTTTCCTCATAAAATGTCCTATAAATGTTGCTTGTCTTCTAATCTTCTGTATTAATGATCTTCTTGTGTCTGCCCCCTTCAAGACTGTCTCGTTTGTTTTCTTTGCTGTCCATGGAACTCTCATCATTCTTCTTAGTAACCACATTTCAATTGCCTCAATTTTTTTCTGACTTAAATTGTTGACTGTCCACGCCTCACAACCGTACAGCAGTATCGGTTCTATATAACACTCAAGAACTCTCTTCCTGATGTTAATTGATTGCCATTTGTCGGTCAAGGCCGGCCAAAATACGAAAAAAAAAGGTTGATAAATTTAGATATCTGAGAACCGTCATCTCAAGAGACAGCAGATGTTCATAGGAAATATCCTGCAGAATCGGCCAAGTCAAAACAGCATTAAAGAAAATGAAAGGCGTTTTCATCAATAAATTTCTGTCAAATAATATCAAGAAGAGAGCTCTTCAGTGTTATATAGAACCGATACTGTTGTACAGATTGCAAAGCGTGGACAGTCAACACGCAAAGCCAATCAAAAGTGAGGCAGCTGACACGTGGTTTCTAAGAAGGATGTTAAGAGTTCTGGCGACAACAAAGAAAACGAACGAAACAATCTTGAAAGAACCAAGGACAAAAAGAACATTAATGAAGAAGATTAAGAAAAGACCAGCAATATTTATCGGAAATTTTATGAGGCAAGAGAAATTTGAGCACCTAACAACATCAGGAGAGCGAGAGCAAAAAAACAACAACAACAAAACAAACAAACAAACAAACAAAAGCAGCAGATAGACCCAGAGAGAACTAGTAGGCCTCCTTCGGTCATGACTGACCATGGACAAAGTACATCCGTTCTAATGTCTAGATGGGCTGTCTGCTTGGTCCAAGCAGCGTCGCCTGTGACTGTACAGACCAATGCGAGAGAGGCAGTCGCTGTCGCAGCGGTCGCATGTGTATGCTGATGCTGGTCTGTTGGCTGTCATCCCTTTTCTGCGAACTCGCTTTTCTGCTGCAGCAGCTGACAGTTTGTCCTCACCAATCCGCAGCTGTTTCTTGAGAGTAGTTCTCCAGCTGTTGCGGTCGTCTGCGAGGTCCTCCCAGGACTCAGTGTTGATCTCAAGCGCCTTCATGTCACGCTTGCAAACATCTTTGTATCTCAGCTGTGGGCGGCCAATGTTTCTCTGCCCTGTGGCAAGCTCACCATAAAGGATGTCTTTTGGGATGCGACCATCTTCCATGCGGCGAACATGGCCCAACCAGCGCAGCCGACGCTGTCTCAGCATGGTATGCATGGTTGGGAGGCCAGCGCAGGTTAGGACTTCGGTGTTGGTCACCTTGTCTTGCCAGGAAATGCCAAGTATGCGCCGTAGGCTTCTCAGGTGGAAGGTATTGAGCCTTTTCTCCTGATGAGCATGCGAGGTCCATGCCTCGCTGCCATACAGCAAGGTGCTGAGGACACAGGCGTTGTATACAGCCATCTTTGTCTTTGTGGTCAGCTTGGGATTTGTCCACACCCTTTGTGTGAGGCGGGCTAGTGTTGTGGCTGCCTTCCCGATCCTCTTGTCGATCTCTGTGTCAAGGGAGAGGTTATCGGTGATGGTGGACCCAAGATATGTGAATTGATGGATGGCTTCAAGCTCGTAGTCATCAATGGTGATGGCTGGTGGAGATGGCGTGTCTTGGCCCAGGACGTTTGTCTTCTTAAGACTGATGGTCAGACCAAAATCTTTGCAGACCTGGGAGAAGCAGTCCATTAGTGACTGCAAGTCCCGCTGAGTATGGGTCACAACTGCGGCATCGTCGGCAAATAGCATGTCTCTGATGAGGGCTTCACGGACCTTTGTCCTTGCTCTGAGGCGGGCGAGGTTGAAGAGCCTGCCATCTGATCTGGTCCGCAGGTGGACCCCTTCTTGCGCTGTGCTGAATGCATGCCTCAGGAGGAGAGCGAAGAAGATTCCAAAGAGGGTTGGGGCCAGGACGCAGCCTTGTTTCACACCGCTGCGTACGTCGAAGGGCTTGGAGAGATTTCCGTTGAACTGCACCATCCCTTTCATGTTTGAGTGGAAGGACTCAATTAAGCTGTGCAGTTTGGGGGGGGGGGGGGGGGGCAGCCGATTTTTCGGAGAGCCCTGAAAAGGCCATCTCTGCTGACTAGGTCAAAGGCCTTGGTGAGGTCAATGAATGCCACATACAGGGACATCCGCTGCTCTCTGCACTTCTCCTGTATTTGGCGCAGGGAGAAGACCATGTCTACCGTGGATCTCTCTGCTCGAAAACCACACTGTGATTCCGGGTAGACGCGTTCAGCCAGTTTCTGCAGGCGGATTAGGAGGACCCGAGCATAGACTTTGCCAACAATGCTGAGGAGCTAGATACCTCTGTAGTTGTTGCAGTCGCTCCTTTCGCCCTTGTTTTTGTACAGGGTGACGATCTTGACGTCCCTCATGTCCTGTGGTACAGCTCCCTCATTCCAACACTGACAGAGAACTGCGTGCAAAGGGTGCAGAAGAGAAGTCTTGCAGTGCTTGATGAGGTCTGGGGGAATTTCGTCGTTGCCAGGTGCCTTCCCTGATGCCAGGCTATCAATGGCCTTGCTGAGTTCGTCCGCAGTTGGCTCTGCGTCAAGTTCTTCCATTACCGGCATGCACTTGATGGCATCGAGGGCTAAGGGGGACACCATGTTCTGTGTGGAGTAGAGGTCGGAGTAGTGTTCCGCCCATCTTTCCATCTGTTGGCTAGGATTGCTGATTACTTCCCCAGTGGAGGATTTGAGGGGGGCGATCTTGCTCTGTGTTGGTCCCAGTGCCCTCTTGATGCCGTCATACATTCCTCGGATGTTGCCTCTTTCAGCAGCACTCTGTATCTCTTCGCTGAGCTCTGTCCAGTACTCGTTTGCGCAGCGCCTGGCGTTAAGCTGAACCTTACTTCTGGCAGCCCTGAGGATTTGCAGGTTCTTCTCACTGGGTGACCGCTTATACTTGGTGAGTGCGGCACGCTTGGCCTCAACAGTGGGAGTCATCTCTGATGATTTGGCCTCAAACCAGTCGTGGGACTTCACAGTTTTCTTCCCAAAGGTGGCCATAGCAATGCGGGTGCATGGTGTCTCGTAGCGTTTCCCATCTCTCAGTGGCAGAGTCTCTGGGCTGCAATGCATCGTATTCTCTCTGAAAGGCCTCTGCGAACTTTTCTACAAGATCTGGCTGAGACATCTTGATGACATCAATGCGAGGGTTCCCTTGTTTCTTTGAGCAGTGGAACTTCTTTGGTTGTAGCCTGATCTTGCAACATACCAGAGAGTGGTCTGTGTCGCAGTCTGCGCTGTGATAAGAGCGAGTGTGGAGAACGTTTTTGATAGCGGCACGTCTTACTAGGATCAAATCCAGTTGGTGCCAATGTTTTGAGCGGGGATGCCTCCAGGAGACTTTGTGCTGAGGCTTCGTCTTGAAGAAGGAGTTGGCGATGCACAGTTCATGGCAGGCGCAAAACTCAAGCAGTCGCTGTCCATTCTCATTCATTTTCCCCACTCCAAAGGAACCGAGGCAGAAGGGCCATGAGTCATTGTCTGCACCCACTCTGGCGTTGAAGTCGCCCAGGAGAACAAGTTGATGGTTGATGCAAGATTTTCGTAGAACTCATCCTTGGTGTCTGGAGAGGCGGACAGAGTTGGGGCATAAACGCTGATGAGAGTGACATAGCCTTCGGTGGTGTTGAGGCGGAGAGTCAAGAGTCGTTCTGAACCGCCGCTGCCTGGTTCAATCATGTTCAGCAGGCTGTTCCTTACTGCAAAGCCTACTCCGTGCTCTCTTGGGGCATCAGAACTCTTTCCTTGCCAGAAGAAGGTGTAGTCCCTTTCCTTTAGTGTTCCTGAGTCAGCCAGCCGTGTTTCCTGCAGAGTGGCAATGTCCACATTGAGCCTCTTTAGTTCGCTGTTTATGACGGCGGTTTTTCTGGCGTCGCTGATGTCTTGCAGATCTTGGGAGAGCCCAGGCATCATTGTTCGGACATTCCAACAGCCCAGTTTCACTGCTGATCCTTTTCCTGATCCGTTTCTTGAATTTGAATTTTTCTTTTTGTTTGGTGCGGTAATTAATCTTCATGCACCCAATGAAGAAGGCAGGTCGTGGCGGGACAGCACCTAACTGGCTGGGGGCTGCCCAGCTTAGGTGGGCGGTAGCTGTCCAGTAAGACACGAAGGTCTCTCCCACCGTCAAAAGCAACCCCTGGCGTCAGCTCTACGCCAGTTGAGCAATGACTTATCACCGGTATCTGTTGCTTCCCGTGTTGTGCCGACACTAGTGTTAGTAGCGAGGCTGGAGTGTCCTCTCCAGGTCGTAGGTGCAGAGTGTTTGTGGATGAATGGACGGATGTAAGCCTGGGCAGTGTAATATGGAAGACAGGCTGTTGCCCATGCAACTTGTCCCCCCTCTCCACCTCGCTGACAGATCCAAAGGAACAGCAGGGCTGTTACGTTTTGGTGCCAACGCGGCCGCAGGAGCTGCCGGAAAGTGACAAAGTTTGCCATCCAACCGCCTTAGGGGCCCCACACCGGATTTACTGTCAGGGTTTACTCCCTTAGCTAGATGGCCGCGGGTAGCTTTCCAGAACTGGCGCCCTTTGATGGATCTAATTTATTTCCACCAGGGTTTCTAGCCACCCTCCTCACCATCCTCCTGAGAGGACTGGTGGGGTTGCTGGTTTAGTCGCGAGCAATTCGACCCTGCGACAGGTAGTACTGGGTTCCAGGTTACCAGTAGCGGATACATCTATCCGACCTGACCACAAGAAAGAAACCATTAGACAGTTATGCAAAGTGGATGAGGACATCAAAAGACAGGAGACGTATTTGCAGTGACAGAAAAGATTCATATGGAAGGCCTTGATCGCCAACGGCATGCGGCTAGGCACGTGATGACGATGATGATGGTGATGATGATGACGATGATGATGATGATGCACTTAAATTAAATTAATGAAGCTGTCTGTAATCAATGAGAAATATACGAGACTATACCTCACATCTTAAGAAAGGTTGAAAAGAGATTATAACGACGATACAGGCGAAGGCAGTGATATGTGTGTGGCAGACTATTCCTCACATCTTAAGAAAGGTTGAAAAGAAATCATAACAACACACGAGAGGGACTGAAAGGGTTACAAGTTATGTTGGAGAGGAAGTGAAAGGGTTACACACACACGCACACATACACACACACACACACACACATATATATATACATACACATACACACATACACACGCACACACATACACATACACACGCACACACATGTAATTTTAGCTCAATATGCTGACGATTTATGCATGTGGATGCAGGTAAATATGAAAAAGAAAACTCTTTTGCGCTGTATTAATTATACACGTAAATGCTACCAATTAGAGCTTGACAAAATAGCACGATATATGGTAGAAAATGGACTGCATCTATCCGTGGAAAAAACAAAGATAGTTTTGTTTAACAGTGGAGCTAACCCTGCAAGTGTTCCCACGTTCAAAGTGGGAGATACTCTTCTTCAGTATAACGAGTCGGTTAAATTCTTAGGAGTTTTCCTTACAGCGAAAGTATCTTGGAATAAGCAAT
>CM060313.1:70778298-70783298 GCA_030674185.1 Monoplex corrugatus
CATTGCTACCATGGTCGACAATGCAGAATACTGGTGGACAGGGTGTAGGAGTCAAAGGGTTAATCTGAAGCAATAATGATAAAAAAAAAATCTCCATAATAACCTGAGGAGATAACGATAAAGATCTCCATAATAACCTGAGGAGATAACGATAAAGATCTCCATAATAACGTGAGGCAATAACGATAAAGATCTCCATAATAACCCGAGGCAATAACGATAAAGATCTCCATAATAACGTGAGGCAATAACGATAAAGATCTCCATAATAACCCGAGGCGATAACGATAAAGATCTCCATAATAACGTGAGGCAATAACGATAACGAATTCCACAACCTGAAGCCATAATGAAAACGAATAAGAGGAAGAAAGCCGAGGACATGATTTGTAGAGGCGTATTAGCACAGGGTTGGACGGCAGCATTTCTATAAGTAATGACAAGGCCATATAATTATATCAACAATATCACCATGGCACTCATGGTGACAACGAGAAAGATCAACTCCATTTACGACTTAAACACGACAGGCTGTCTGAGGTGAAAATGACACATTATTCATGCTCTTCTACATGGTAGGGAGAATACAGTGACGTTACAGCCGTGATAACACGACGTGACGATAACAGACATAATGGTAACACAACGTGACGATAACAAACATAATGGTAACACAACTTGACGATAACAGACATAATGGTAACACAACGTGACGATAACAGACATAATGGTAACACAACGTGACGATAACAGACATAATGGTAACACAACGTGACGATAACAGACATAATGGTAACAAATCGTGACGATAACAGACATAATGGTAACACACGTGACGATAACAGACATAATGGTAACACAACGTGACGATAACAGACATAACACATCGTGACGATAACAGACATAATGGTAACACAACGTGACGATAACAAACATAATGGTAACACAACGTGACGAAACAGACATAATGGTAACACATCGTGACGATAACAGACATAATGGTAACACATCGTGACGATAACAAACATAATGGTAACACAACGTGACGATAACAGACATAATGGTAACACAACGTGACGATAACAGACATAATGGTAACACATCGTGACGATAACAAACATAATGGTAACACAACGTGACGATAACAAACATAATGGTAACACAACGTGACGATAACAGACATAATGGTAATACAACGTGACGATAACAGACATAATGGTAACACAACGTGACGATAACAGACATAATGGTAACACAACGTGACGATAACAAACATAATGGTAACACAACGTGACGATAACAGACATAATGGTAACACAACGTGACGATAACAGACATAATGGTAACACAACGTGACGATAACAGACATAATGGTAACACAACGTGACGATAACAGACATAATGGTAACACAATGTGACGATAACAGACATAATGGTAACACAACGTGACGATAACAGACATAATGGTAACACGACGTGCCGATAACAGACATAATGGTAACACAACGTGACGATAACAAACATAATGGTAACACAACGTGACGATAACAAACATAATGGTAATACAACGTGACGATAACAGACATAATGGTAACACAACGTGACGATAACAGACATAATGGTAACACAACGTGACGATAACAAACATAATGGTAACACAACGTGACGATAAGAGACATAATGGTAACACAACGTGACGATAACAAACATAATGGTAACACAACGTGACGATAACAGACATAATGGTAACACATCGTGACGATAACAGACATAATGGTAACACAACGTGACGATAAGACATAATGGTAACACAACGTGACGATAACAGACATAACACAACGTGACGATAACATACATAACACAACGTGACGATAACAGACATAATGGTAACACAACGTGACGATAGCAGACATAATGGTAACACAACGTGACGATAACAGACATAATGGTAACACAACGTGACAATAACAGACATAACACAACGTGACGATAACAGACATAACACAACGTGACGATAACAAACATAATGGTAACACAACGTGACTATAACAGACATAACACAACGTGACGATAACAAACATAATGGTAACACAACGTGACGATAACAGACATAATGGTAACACAACGTGACGATAACAGACATAATGGTAACACAACGTGACGATAACAGATACAATGGTAACAGAACGTGACGTTAACAGACATAATGGTAACACAACGTGACGATAACAGACATAATGGTAGCACATCGTGACGATAACGGACATAATGGTAACACATCGTGACGATAACGGACATAACGGTAACACAACGTGACGATATCGGACATAATGGTAACACATCGTGACGATAACAAACATAATGGTAACACAACGTGACGATAACAGACACAATGGTAACACAACGTGACGATAACAGATATAATGGTAACACATCGTGACGATAACAAACATAATTGTAACACAACGTGACGATAACAGACATAATGGTAACACAACGTGACGATAACAGACATAACGGTAACACAACATGACGATAACAGACATAATGGTAACACAATGTGACGATAACAGACATAATTGTAACACAACGTGACGATAACAGACATAACGGTAACACAACGTGACGATAACAGACATAATGGTAACACAACGTGACGATAACAGACATAATTGTATGTGTGACACAACGTGACGATAACAACATAATGGTAACACAACGTGACGATAACGACATAATGGTAACACAACGTGACGATATCGGACATAATGTAACACAAAGTGACGATAACAGACATAATGGTAACACAACGTGACGATAACGGACATAATGGTAACACAACGTGACGATAACAGACATAATGGTAACACAACGTGACGATAACGGACATAATGGTAACACAACGTGACGATAACAGACATAATGGTAACACAACGTGACGATAACAAACATAATGGTAACACAACGTGACGATAACAGACATAACGGTAACACAACGTGACGATAACAGACATAACGGTAACACAACGTGACGATAACGGACATAATGGTAACACAACGTGACGATAACGGACATAATGGTAACACAACGTGACGATAACGGACATAATGGTAACACAACGTGACGATAACAGACATAACGGTAACACAACGTGACGATAACAGACATAATGGTAACACAACGTGACGATAACAAACATAATGGTAACACAACGTGACGATAACAGACATAACGGTAACACAACGTGACGATAACAGACATAATGGTAACACAACGTGACGATAACAAACATAATGGTAACACAACGTGACGATAACAAACATAATGGTAACACAACGTGACGATAACAGACATAATGGTAACACAACGTGACGATAACAGACATAATGGTAACACAACGTGACGATAACATACATAATGGTAACACAACGTGACGATAACAAACATAATGGTAACACAACGTGACGATAACAGACATAATGGTAACAGAACGTGACGATAACAGACATAATGGTAACACAACGTGACGATAACAAACATAATGGTAACACAACGTGACGATAACAGACATAATGGTAACACAACGTGACGATAACGGACATAATGGTAACACAACGTGACGATAACATACATAACACAACGTGACGATAACAGACATAATGGTAACACGACGTGACGATAACAGACATAATGGTAACACAACGTGACGATAACAAACATAATGGTAACACAACGTGACGATAACAAACATAATGGTAACACAACGTGACGATAACAGACATAACACAACGTGACGATAACAAACATAATGGTAACACAACGTGACGATAACATACATAACACAACGTGACGATAACAAACATAATGGTAACACGACGTGACGATAACAAACATAATGGTAACACAACGTGACGATAACAGACATAATGGTAACACAACGTGACGATAACAGACATAACACAACGTGACGATAACAGACATAATGGTAATACAACGTGACGATAACAGACATAATGGTAACACAACGTGACGATAACAAACATAATGGTAACACAACGTGACGATAACAGACATAATGGTAACACAACGTGACGATAACAAACATAATGGTAACACGACGTTACGATAACAAACATAATGGTAACACAACGTGACGATAACAGACATAATGGTAACACAACGTGACGATAACAGACATAATGGTAACACAGCGTGACGATAACAGACATAACACAACGTGACGATAACAGACATAACACAACGTGACGATAACAGACATAATGGTAACACAACGTGACGATAACAGACATAATGGTAACACAACGTGACGATAACAAACAATGGTAACACAACGTGACGATAACAAACATAATGGTAACACAACGTGACAATAACAGACATAACACAACGTGACAAATTGGTTCATAATTTTATTGAAAATCTTAACCGTTTCTAAATTGTCTACTTGGCTGATCTGTGGTGGTGTGCCGGACCTCCAGTAAGCAACTCTCATTCGTCTCCATTCCTCCAGCATGTTGGAACTAAGTCTTACTCTTTTCATCTATTACTTATCTTTGTAGTAACATGTTGAGAGTTCCATGGACAGCAAAGAAAACAAACGAGACAGTCTTGATGGAGGCAGACACAAGTAGATCATTCAAAAGGAAGATTAGGAAAAGGCAGGCAACATTCATAGGCCATTTTATGAGGAAAGGGGAATTGGAACACCTGGTCACAACGGGAAAGCTGGAGGAAAGGACAGCACCAGGTAGACCCAGGGAGAAGATACTAGGCGGACTTGCAGAGTGGCTGAAGACAGAGAGGGTGGAAGAGATGCTTGAGGCAACAAGAGATAGAGACAGATGGAAGTCCATAATCGCCAACGCCATGCGGCAAGGCACCTGATGATAATGATGATGATGTAGTAACATGTGATATCAATTGTGGGTGTTTTTGTTTCCTTGGTTGGGTTTTCTGAGTATTTTTTTTATATTTTTAA
>CM060313.1:70788298-70795798 GCA_030674185.1 Monoplex corrugatus
CTAACACCACGTTAAAAACGACACCCAGGTTGATATTATTATTAACCCTTTGACTCCCGCACCCCGTCTATCAACATTCTGCATTGTCAACCGTGCTAGCAAAGCAAAAACTTAACCCTTTGACTCCCTCATTCTTTCCACCAGCTTCCTGCAGGAAGCTGGTGGAAAGGGTGAAGGAGTCAAAGGGTTAGGTTTTTGCAGTTGGTGGATAGGGTGCGGGGAGTCAAAGGGTTAGGTTTTTGCAGTTGGTGGATAGGGTGCGGGAGTCAAAGGGTTACTGCATTGTACATATACACACTGCCACAACACACACCGTATGACGTCTTGTACAAGACATGAAATTTAATACATACAGAAGCATTAATACATTACACATACACTGAAACAATACACTCCAAATAGACTTCAATAAACATGCACAGACGACTGCATTACTAAAAATGTCCGACTATACATACATATCAAAACAATCTATGGTCATGAACGTACACACACATGAACGATTACACGGTATTTCAAACTCTTGAATGATTAAATTCACAAACAAGATCTGAAAGAACAATAGAAATTAGTCACTTAATTCATATCAGTTCCTTACGAGGCACTATTATATTCTGTTGTTAAAAAAAAGTGTTCACCGTGAAGTCGGCAAACACACACACACACACACACACACACACACACACACACACACACACACACACACACACACACACACACACACACACACACACACACACACACACACACACAAATCTTGAGATCCAGTTGGCAAGATCTTTAGGTCCTACCGAGCGTATGGTGTTGTTATATCTTAGATTAATCTATCAGATTGTCATTGCCAAAATCTCGGCTACATCGTGACGACAGTAGTATCTAAATCTGCAATGTCTTAAACTACGTCTTTTTGCTGTACGACAACGAAACATCAAGGACAAACAATGTGGTCACCGAAATGACATCATTAAACAACAACAACAACAAAAACCACCAACAACAACGACAACAACAACAGCAACCACACATACAAAACAAGTATTGTTCACATACAAACAACAACAACAACAACAAATACACATACAAAACAAGTATTGTTCACATACAAACAACAACAACAACAACAACAACAAACACACATATAAAACAAGTATTGTTCACATACAAACAACAACAACAACAACAACAACAGCAACCACACATACAAAACAAGTATTGTTCACATACAAACAACAACAACAACAACAAACACACATACAAAACAAGTATTGTTCACATACAAACAACAACAACAACAAACACACATACAAAACAAGTATTGTTCACATACAAACAACAACAACAAACACACATACAAAACAAGTATTGTTCACATACAAACAACAACAACAAACACACATACAAAACAAGTATTGTTCACATACAAACAACAACAACAAACACACATACAAAACAAGTATTGTTCACATACAAACAACAACAACAACAACAAACACACATACAAAACAAGTATTGTTCACATACAAACGACAACAAC
This sequence comes from Monoplex corrugatus, assembly GCA_030674185.1. Classification (NCBI taxonomy): domain Eukaryota; kingdom Metazoa; phylum Mollusca; class Gastropoda; order Littorinimorpha; family Ranellidae; genus Monoplex; species Monoplex corrugatus. The sequence goes on from CM060313.1 coordinate 70,789,833, forward strand.
AAACACACATACAAAACAAGTATTGTTCACATACAAACAACAACAACAAACACACATACAAAACAAGTATTGTTCACATACAAACAACAACAACAACAACAAACACACATACAAAACAAGTATTGTTCACATACAAACGACAACAACAAACACACATACAAAACAAGTATTGTTCACATACAAACAACAACAACAAACACACATACAAAACAAGTATTGTTCACATATAAACAACAACAACAACAACAAACACACATACAAAACAAGTATTGTTCACATACAAACGACAACAACAAACACACATACAAAACAAGTATTGTTCACATACAAACAACAACAACAAACACACATACAAAACAAGTATTGTTCACATACAAACAACAACAACAACAACAAACACACATACAAAACAAGTATTGTTCACATACAAACGACAACAACAACAACAAACACACATACAAAACAAGTATTGTTCACATACAAACAACAACAACAACAAACACACATACAAAACAAGTATTGTTCACATACAAACAACAATAACAAACACACATACAAAGCAAAGTATTGTTCACATACAAACGACAACAACAACAACAACAACAAACACACATACAAAACAAGTATTGTTCACATACAAACAACTATAAAATGATACAAAACATTTACGCCAATACTCTAAACAATACACGTTTTATTGTGTACCTCAAGATTCAAGAACTTGTCATGAGGAAAGAAAGAAAGGAAAAACAAAACAAAACAAAACAAAGCAAAACAAAACAAAACAAAACAAAACCCGTTTTCTACGGGGAGAACATTGGCATATAGTTGTTCCACTGAGCATTTTAAAACTGGACAAATGAAAGTTTCTCTTCGCATGATACTCTTCAAATTTGAATCTCACAGATTTAGCATTAAAACAAACACACACAAAAAAGATGTGGATGTTCATGAAAGGAGGTTGACATAGGCTTAGATCTTGGTGTCCATTTTTGAACCTGCAATGTATTAAATGTCGTAATTATAAGTGTCTGAATGCTGTATGGGAGTTCGTATAATGGGCGATGTCTTTTCATAATTATGTATATGATTTTTTTTATATTCGTTTCTCTTCTCAATGCCATATTGCATGTTTGATGTCCGTTTGATGTGGAGCAAAAAAAAAAAAAAAAGTGAACAAAAAAGAGTTTATTAAAAAAAAATCTGCAATGTCACACAAAACGAAACAAAAAACAAACAACCCTCCCCCCTCCAAATAAAACCAAACAAACAAACAAAAAAGAAGAAGAAAAAACCCACAAACAAACAAGGAAAAACACCGGATGAGTACACAAACAGCCACTTAATAATAATGATAATAACAACAACAACGACAATAATAATGATAACAAAAGTGAAAAATACTACTACTACTACTACTAATGTACACAACAACAACAATAATAACAATAACAAAAATCTGCTACTACTACTACTATTACTACTACTACTACAGTGAAACCCGGCTATATTGAAGTGGGCTATATTGAAATCCCGGCTATATAGAAGAATTTTTCAGGTCCCGGCCGAAGCTCTACTTTTTCTTTGTTAAAAAATGTTGGCTACATTGAAGTCGGCTATATTGAAATCCCGGCTATATTGAACCAAAAATTCAGCCCACGGGACGTTTTTACCCGGCTATATTAAATGTTTGCTCCAAAGATTTTTTTAAACTTTTTATTTTTAAGAACAATGACTGCGCGGGCGCCGAATGATATGACACGCCTCTGACAGCGCAATCAGTTGAGGAAGGGGAGAGGCCAGATCAGCATCAACTTTCGAGTCAGGAGGTCTCTGATAACAATTACGGTCTAACAATGCCGCGGGCCTCTGACAGCCACGCCATGTAGTCTTGTGGTGCGTAGATCTCCCCGACTTAATTTCTCTTGTTCATGCGAGTACAGTAGTTTCCCTTTGTACACTAGCAAAAATGGCTGCAAAACAAAAAAGGGTGAGTCTGACAATTAAAAGAAAATCGAGCTTATTCAGAAGCTGGAAACTGGCTGCAAAAAAAGAAAGGAAGTAGCTGAGGAATATGGAATTTCGGCAGGTTGTGTGACCAAGATTATGAAAGAAAAAGAAACATTGAAAAGTCTTTACTACAGCGGAGAAATAGATCCAAAAATCCAGAGACCACATAGAGTAGCTCGACAGGAAGAAATAGAGCATGCACTTCTTCAGTGGTTCAAAGGTGCCAGGAGTAATGCCATTCCTATAAGTGGGCCTGTGCTAAAGACGAAAGCTGAAGAGTTTGCAAGAAAACTCGGCTTAAATGACTGGGAGTGCACGAACGGTTGGCTTAGCCGATTCAACAAGCGACACAACATCAACTGCCGAAAAGTGTGCGGCGAACGTGAAAGCGTAGATGAAGTGTCCACAGATGCATGGGTTAGCGAAGTGCTGACCCCAACTCTTCAAAAGTATAAGGAGAAGGACATCTTCAACATGGATGAATGCGCTCTATTCTTCCGTATGCTGCCTGATAGAACCTTTGAGTTCAAATCTAAGAAGTGCCATGGAGGAAAGCAGTCTAAGGAAAGAGTAACTGTGAGTCTTTGCTGTAACATGGACGGGTCAGAGAAACAGTCGCTTTTGGTCATCGGGAAGTTTGCCAAACCCCAGTGCTTCAAAGGCATTGAGTTGCCACTTCGCTATACATCGAACAAGAAAGCCTGGATGACATCCGACCTATTCGAGAAGTGGTTGCGCGATTTTGACCGGTCCATGGACAGTGCAAACCGAAAGGTCTTACTTGTGATCGACAATTGCACTGCTCATGTCAAAGTTCAAGGCCTCCTGGCAACAGAAGTGCTTTTCCTCCCACCAAATGCCACATCCAAACTCCAACCTTTGGACTGTGGTGTGATCAAGAATTTGAAATTCTTCTACAGGTGAGTACGTGGTGTGTGTGTGTGTGTGTGTGTGTGTGTGTGTGTGTGTGTGTGTGTGTGTGTGTGTGTGTGTGTGTGTGTGTGCTCTCTCTCTCTCTCTTTCCCTCTCTCACATACACACACTCTCTCTCTCTCTCACACACACACACACACACACACACACACACACACCACACTCACAATCACTCACACACATACACACTCTCACACACATTTGAAATTCTTCTACAGGTGAGTACGTGTGTGTGTGTGTGTGCTCTTTCTCTCTCTTTCCCTCTCTCACGTACACACACATACACACACTCTCTCTCTCTCTCTCTCTCCACTCACACACACACACACACACACACACACACACACACACACACACACTCACAATCACTCACACACTAGCACACAATTAAGGTTTGAAATTGGTATTTTTTCAGAACACGGATGCTCTCCAGGCTCATTCTTCACGTTGATTCAGGCCTGCCCTTGGGTGAGTTCAGCGTCACCCTCCTCGATGCCGTCAGGAACCTGAAGCACGCATGGGACAATGTCAGACCATCCACAGTCCGAAACTGTTTCCGGAAAGCAGGATTTAATCGAAGTGACCTTGATGAAGGAGAAGCCTGCACTGAGATGCCATGCGACGTGGGAGCTGACATTGAGGCTGCTGACATGGAGCCGCTCCTGTTACGACTCTACAAGGAGCTGGATGTGTCCCTGGAAGAGTTTTGTGACGTTGACAATGATGTTGCTACATGCGCGGTTCCTTCAACAGAAGACATCTTGTCCTCACTTAGCTCTACCAGAGGTGACACCGATGAGACCATCAACGACAAAAACGACTCTGATGGGGATGACTGTGGGGGAGCAACCTCCGTCTATCTCAAAGCTGGAGGCTTTGTCTGCTCTTTCAACTATTGAGCTGTATCTGTTGCAAACGGGAGCAAATGAAGAGATCAGAAGAGGACTTCAAAAATTCAGCGGTCAATTGGAACATTTGCTTCTAACAACTTCCACAATACAAAGCAGAATCACAGATTTCTTTTCGTCACCATCAAAGCCTGAACAGGCAAGTCATTCATTCACTTGGAGCCATTCCACTTCTCCCCCCTCAACCAGTAAGGACACGCCTCGTCCGTCAACCAGTAAGGACACGCCTCGTCCATCAGCCAGTAAGGACACGCCTCGTCCATCAACCAGCAAGGACATGCCTCGTCCGTCAACCAGTAAGGACACGCCTCGTCCGTCAACCAGTAAGGACACGCCTCGTCCGTCAACCAGTAAGGACACGCCTCGTCCGTCAACCAGTAAGGACACGCCTCGTCCGTCAGCCAGTAAGGACACGCCTCGTCCATCAACCAGCAAGGACATGCCTCGTCCGTCAACCAGTAAGGACACGCCTCGTCCGTCAACCAGTAAGGACACGCCTCGTCCATCAACCAGTAAGGGTTCCACCAGGCATACAACAGATGACTCTTTCGTGTTTTTTGACAATCTTGCAACACTGATCAAAGATGCATCATCCTACGAGGAACTTGAGAACATTGTTGCTGCAGAAACGCTTTCCTTGTTCGCACAAACGCCCATCACATACAAACCATACCTGCCAGAAAAACCAAACGTGGACTATGTGTCCCTCGAGCTGTATCCTGATGATGCTTCGCAGTGTCTTCCAGTGCAGGTGCGTGGTGACGGAAATTGTCTGCCGCGGTGGCGGGTCTCTCCTAGCATATGGAGATGAAGATCATCACACTGAGATGCGGGTCCGTATCATTTTTGAGATGGTTCAAAATTCAGACCTGTATCTTTCTGATGATTTCCTTGCATCGGGGACGGATCTTCAGAATTTGGTGAAGACTTACATCTCATACTCAGACCAGACATTTTCCATCAACGTGACGGAAGAAGACATGAAAAACCTTTTTCAGAATGACGTGATGAACTGCCGATGCCCAGGAGCCTACATGAGTATGTGGGGAATCCATGGTTTGAGTAGTGTACTGGGTCTGTGTACCCACAGTATGGAGGTTTCAATGTTAGAAAGGACCTCCATAGAGTTGTGCAGCCTCGCATCTGTCGACAAAGTGAGATCAACACTTCCCAGGAAAGCTTGCCGACTATCATGTGGACGTCCTGTCTGGGGAAAGACAAACCTGCGTCAACCTGGGTTCCCAACCACTTTGTGGTTTGTGTACCATACTTTTGAACCGCGTGTCTGTCAGTGCTGATCCGAAACTTTCGGAAAGGGTTATCAACATAGCTTAATGGCATGATGGCCTTCTTTGTGTGTGTGTGTGTGTGTGTGTGTGTGTGTGTGTGTGTGTAGGGGTGGGTGGGTGGGGTATTTTTTCCGTATTCGACATTGAACTTTTGAACAGCAGTTATGTAATTTTTTCTTGAAATGTTTAATGTGTCTCGTATTCAGAGAGATTCAGTTCAGTTTTCGCTTTTCAAGGATGCTACATTGCCTATGGAACACTCCGTCGACGCGATACCACAGGTACAAAGGTCCAGACGATGCTGTCTTTTTTTGCTTTCAGATACACCGGACATATGTCTTCTTTTTCATTAAAGTTTTAATCAAATGCTTAATTTGGCGTCGGTCTGATAGTGTGAATGGCTCTGTGTGTTTGTGTGTGTAAGGGAGGGGGGGGGGGCGTGCGTGTGTGTGAGTGTGTGTCCGTGTGTGTGTGTGTGTGTGAGTGTGTGTCCGTGTGTGTGTGTGTGTGTGTGTGTGCAGAAAAAAAGCAAGGAGGCTCGAAGAACAACAGCCAACAGGTGAAAGATTAATGGGAATATATCTCACATCAAACGCAATGTGTGGACACGGAAATAAGAACCTATAGTGAAAAAAAAGTTCGGTTATATTGAATTTCTGAAGGAACAAGGAGGGAAAATCAATATAACCGAGAATTGGCTATATTGAAGTTCCGGCTATATTGAAGGTCTTCCCGGGTCCCGTGCCACTTCAATATAGCCGGGTTTCACTGTACTACTAGTACTAGACTACTACTAATATATATATATATATATATATATATATAT
>CM060313.1:70800798-70823298 GCA_030674185.1 Monoplex corrugatus
AACACATACAGGCCTGAACGCAGTCTCAGGTCAAACAACCAGAAGCTTCTAGCAAAATCAAAATCAAAATACAAAACGATAGGACACCGAACCTTCCGTTGCCTGGAACGATCTGCCTTTTTCTATCCGCTGTTCATCATCTCTCTCTTCTTTCAAGGCGGGCCTCAAAACTCATCTTTTTGATAAATGCTACCAGTAATGAAACATGATTTTTGATCTTTCTGATTCAGTAATGTATATATTAGTACTTGCTTGCAACAGATGTGTTAGTGTGTGTGTTGGGGGGGGGGGGGGAGGGGGAGCAGGGACTAGGAATGGGAGTTAGTATAATTGACCACTAGGCATAGGGCTGATTGGGAAAAAATGAACTAATTGCTGTAAAGAGCAGTGAGTCCTTACCTATGTGTAGGAGAATAGCGCTAGATAAAAGTGATTTACTATTATTATTATTATCATTATTATTATTATTATTACGTAAGCAAAATTATGTGACCAAGCCAGTCTTCGTAATCAGCGTAGCAACAGCCTGAAGCAACCATGCAGTTCAACCCTCTAGTATTTGTATTCTTGAGAACTGAACTGCCCCTAGATTTCGAATTTTCTTAAGCTTTTCCCTCCAAATAGGGTTACTTTGTTCATGAGTATATTTTGAGCATGTCTGGTCAGATATCAAGCTAGAAATTTGTCAGAAGTCGGTAAACATGCTTTACTTCCATATCCAAGTGAGTATGTATTTCTTGCCACTGCCTGTCGTGTCATTGTCACCAAAGATGTCACCAAACAAGAATAAATAAGCGACACATATATATGAGAACAAGAGAAGCACACCTATACGTGACCACAACACATACAGATAAGTAATGAATTAGAGTATGGCCTAGCTAAAGTGTCTAACAGCATTTCAGTGTGATAGTAGTCACGGTGGTCACCAACTGTCACCAAGCACTCCTCAGGTATTTACACTGTTTGTTCAGGTAATTCTTGTCGCTATTTTTCTTTCCACGACAAAACTACATTCAATGTTCACAATACAGTTTGCTAATTGTCAGTACAAAAACACAAAGAAATAATCTAAAGGTTTGGCATCAGCTGGCAGTGTACGATTTGGTCCGACTGGGAGATTAAATTAAATTTCTTTACCGTACTGTCAGCGGAACCAGTGCTGGGTGCCACGTTCGCTGGAATGTGGCCAGCGGCGCGTTATCTTCTGTGTCGGTCTGCTCTCCTAAATCTCCTTAACAAAGGCCAGTTGGCCGAAAATTTGCGCCTGTCTTTGTCTGGTTGTATTAAATCAGCGTTCTGATTGTATTTTCGTGATTTTCTGGTTCCTGTTTGCTTGAACGCGGGAGGACGAACTTGTTTTGGATCTATTTATGTCGATGCCAATTTTAAACATTTATTGAATTACAAACAAAAAGTCATTCTAATTTCTAATCATTCTAAGTTACAAATAACGCATTTTTCACATGGAAACCCCGTCAACAACATTCGTAACGCCAACATTTAACATGACAAAGATTCGTGTACAAACTAAACGTGTGACAACATTAACAGCAACCCTGCAAATTTCGATTTCATTATCAGTTTAAAACCCTTTGACTCCCACACCCTATCCATCAACTGCAGAAAACATATCTCTTTGATTCCCTCACCCTGCATGAAGCTGGTGAATAGGGTGAAGGAATCAAAGGGTTAAGTTTTTTCTTTTGCTAGCATGTTTGACAATGCAGGATGCTGGTGGACAGGGTGCGGGAATTAAAAGAGTTAATACATTAACACACCACTCATTAGGGACGACAATCTATATAATCTTCACTGGGGTACATCAACACACCACTCATTAGGGACGACAATCTACATAATCTTCACTGGGGTACACCAACACACCACTCATTAGGGACGACAATCTACATAATCTTCACTGGGGTACACCAACACACCACTCATTAGGGACGACAATCTACATAATCTTCACTGGGGTACACCAACACACCACTCATTAGGGACGACAATCTATATAATCTTCACTGGGGTACACCAACACACCACTCATTAGGGACGACAATCTACATAATCTTCACTGGGGTACACCAACACACCACTCATTAGGGACGACAATCTACATAATCTTCACTGGGGTACACCAACACACCACTCATTAGGGACGACAATCTATATAATCTTCACTGGGGTACACCAACACACCACTCATTAGGGACGACAATCTATATAATCTTCACTGGGGTACACCAACACACCACTCATTAGGGACGACAATCTATATTATAATCTTCACTGGGGTACACCAACACACCACTCATTAGGGACGACAATCTATATAATCTTCACTGGGGTACACCAACACACCACTCATTAGGGACGACAATCTACATAATCTTCACTGGGGTACACCAACACACCACTCATTAGGGACGACAATCTACATAATCTTCACTGGGGTACACCAACACACCACTCATTAGGGACGACAATCTATATTATAATCTTCACTGGGGTACACCAACACACCACTCATTAGGGACGAATACAATCTACTAGTAATCTTCACTGAGGTACACCAACACACCACTCATTAGGGACGACAATCTACATAATCTTCACTGGGGTACACCAACACACCACTCATTAGGGACGACAATCTATACAATCTTCACTGGGGTACACCAACACACCACTCATTAGGGATGACAATCTATACAATCTTCACTGGGGTACACCAACACACCACTCATTAGGGACGACAATCTATATAATCTTCACTGGGGTACACCAACACACCACTCATTAGGGACGACAATCTATATAATCTTCACTGGGGTACACCAACACACACTCATTAGGGACGACAATCTATATAATCTTCACTGGGGTACACCAACACACCACTCATTAGGGACGACAATCTATACAATCTTCACTGGGGCGTTCCATTCTCTCTTGGTCCAGAGGCTGAGCTGGGCTGGACCTGGTTGGTGCGCGTTGCATGGCTATGCCCCGGGGTGTGTCGTCTCCCCACCTTGCCATTCGGTTTGTAAACAAGGTAACGGATGACTGGGTCTGACCGGATTATGCAACGCATGGACAGCCCCCCTATGCTTGATGAAATGACTATCGAGTGGTGTCGGGAGCTTGGGAGGTGATTGTCCGGAGAGTGGCGAGGCACTGGTGTTCTTTGTCCCATCCGCCCCCTCGTAGTGTTTCTTGTTGACTATCACTTATTAGGGACGACAATCTATAATCTTCACTTATCTTATTGTTATTTTTGTTTATAAAGCCCAGCCGACCGCGTAGAGCCACATCAGGGCTATAACCGTTTCAATACACATACAATACTTCAAGAGGAAAAAAAGAAAAGAAGGAAAAGAAAATTAAGTACACATATCAATGCACACGCGAACATAATCTCAGGAGATACCCGTGGCGTTGACCACTCCGTCCAATTTATCACACAAGGGATTTAAAAAAACACTCCTCAATGCAAATTTAAATATAACAAAGGGCACAAAAACATATATAAAAACAGGCCTAAATTACCTAAAACTGCTTCCGCATATCTCATTTCCATGGAGCCAAAAATGCACTAAATACATGTGCCCAGTTATCAATCCTAAGAGAAAGTACGTAAGACTTTATCGAACACATACACACTGTTTCCGCACATCTCATTTCCCTAGAGCCAAAAATGCACTTAATTACATGTAGGCCTACCCAATTATCAATCCTAAGAGAAAGTACATAAGACTTTATCGAACACATACAGGTGAATGAACCAGCAAGGCAGAGAATGATAGGAAGAAATGACAGAAAGCAAAGGAACAAAGCAGAAACAAAGAGAGTGACAGAAAAAGAGGAAATTTCCAGCACAGAATTTCCAGAAGGCGGGGATACTCTTTATACTGAAAGAGCCCTCAGCATCTCGACGGGGGACTTCACTTATCTGTGACTTATTGGTATCAATGACTGATAAGTCACCATACCCAGACCAAGAATAGGACCAAAGCTGACTCTGTTGCACTGTGTGATATCACCAAGAATACTCGCCTGCCACGCGGGTGACCCAGTTTGATTCCCGGTCAATGCATGCTATTGTCTTCACCTAGTTGATAGATGGCTGAGCACTTGGGCATTGACTAGGTCTGGGGGGGGGGGGGGGTCTGTCATGTGAGACGAGTTTAAACAGAATAGCTAGTTGTGTTATGATTCAGACCTTTAATGATAATTATATTTATTTGCTTCATACATACGTTCCTTTCTTGAAGGTAAGATACACACGTACACATACACATGTCATTTACATGTAACCAAGATTATTCCAGAGGTCATCATCATCATCATCAGGTGCCTTGCCGCATGGCGTTGGCGATTATGGACTTCCATCTGACTCTATCACTTGTTTCCTCAAGCATCTCTTCCACCCTCTTCCAGAGGTAGGTTAATAAAATACCAGTATAAAATATAGACTAGATAAAACATGTTCTAGGTAGGGCCTCAAGACCTGGCCAGCTCATGGGTTTATGTGCAGGCTTAAGGTATGTGCCACGGTCACCATACACGTCGCACCAGTGACGTTAGTGCATATGGAATTCGTTCCGAGCGCGGAGACGTCATCTTGAGAAACTGAAACTGAAACTGAAAACAAGGTCTGCCACGAGACACAAAACTATAGAACGCTTCTGTATCTTTCAATTAGCTTTGAGTCAAATTTGTGACACAGTTGTGTTATCATTCCAATGCCAAATGTTTCATTCGGAAGATCGTATACCCTTGTGAAGGGGCGTGAACAATAGCTAAAGACAGTTATATTAACAAAAGCAATGTGCTTTCTAGGAAGAACGTTGAGAGTTCCATGGACAACAAAGAAAACAAACGAGACAGTCTTGAAGGAGGCAGAAATAAGAAAGTCAGTAACAAAGAGTGATTAGGAAAAGACAAGCAACATTTATAGGACATTTGATCAGGAACGAGAAATTAGAGCACCTGGTCACAACAGGAAAGCTGGAGGGAAAGAGAACATCAGGTAGACCCAGGGAGAAAATATTGGACGGATTTGCAGAGTGGCTGAGAACAGATCAGGTGGGAGATGTACCTGCAGCGACAAGGGATAGATTCGCATAAAGGGCCATGATCGCTAACGCCATGCGGCAGGGCACATGATAATGATGATGATTAACAAATGCAAGTATGTAAATATACGTGAAATAAAGCCACTGACAAAAACAATGGATACGGCAAACTCACTGGGCTCAGTTCATCATGATATTTCGTCATTTGAAAGACTTGTACAAATAATGCAATAAATTACGAACAATATATGAGTATTGTCAGCCCTGGTGTATAATATAAGGCTGATTTAAAAACCGACTTTGGTTACAAGTACAATACTACAGGAATGTATTATTGTCTAAGATCGGAGAGAACAAGACAATGTGGCACAAAATGAACTCTTCTTCATTTTCGGTTAAACAGAATGGACATAACATCTCTGTCACTTACAATTTTATATCTCGGGTAATTTATCTCAATGTCAGACACAATAAACATCACCATGTCAACGCCTTCTTAATGTACATGTATATATGGACGTCCAATGTAAAATATTGTTTAATGAAAGTAGTCGAGTAAGCATTTGTAAAAATGGAATTTTTTTAACTGGTCTGAATGTGGTCGTCCCATTTCTGCCAGTATCGCTCGATAAGTAGCCCTTTGAAAAGGTTCAAAAAGTGTTTAGAACATTCAACACCTTGATTACTTCAGACAAAATTAAAACCGTAGATACAATCAGTTGTACTCATGCTAGTAACGCACGTCAGCTTGCCCATTAAATCCAAATAAAACAGCATCTTATGTGCTTCAAAAGACAGCTGGTATCATCCATGCATGTTAATGTAACCCAGCAACTAATGGGCATATAATGAACATACAAGTTCAAGTACATGGGATATCTTTCAATACCACCATAACAAAATTTTTTGGAGTAGGTAATTCCACACTCCAAATCCTTTTTTTTTTTTTAAAGCAAATAATCAATCTTTATTTTATGAGGAAGGGGGATTTGGAGCACCTGGTCACAACGGGAAAGCTGGAGGGAAAGAGAGCACCAGGTAGACCCAGGGAGAGAATGCTGGACGGACTTGCAGAGTGGCTGGGGATGAAGAGGGTGGGGGAGATGCTGGGGGCAACGAGAGATAGAGATGGTTGGAAGTCCATGGTCGCCAACGCCATGCGGCAGGGCACCTGATGATGATGATGATGAATCAATCTTTTCTATGTCAAGTATAGTCTTGTGTTTACTTCATATTTCAGCACTATGTCTGGTACATGTGCATTGAATAATTTCAGAGAAAGTTTTCAAGAAGTGATCATTAAGTTTAAACAAGATGTTCAGTATTTCAAACATTGCATGTTTCAGCCTCAAAAGCACATCTTGTTAAGTGAAGTGACAACTGACTTTGCCAGAGAAGTAAATGCCAACATGTTTATATGAATTCACAACCGCCATTAACATGTTATATATAATAATAATAATTACAATATTTATATAGCGCAAAATCTTGATAAAAATCAAATCTAAGCGCTGTTACCATAGAATCCATCATTCTGTCTAGATGTTTCATCGTTTTCTAAACACCACAATCTTACTTTTATCCATGCTGACACTTAGTTCCAATAGACCAGCAGCTCTGAAGAGGCTGATTTCTATTATCATCACAAAGAAGACGATCATCAATTTATTCGGAGCATAGAAGCTTTCTGATGAAAACACTGATTGATACTGAAGCGAATAAAAGAAAGAGACCTGTGAAAACTCGCAAGGCTTGCATTTTGATCAATAACACACACACAAAGGAATAAACCATCCACGCTGCTGACAGTGGCACAGCCACACGACGTTTGGCCACAGATTGCATTTCAACACAAAGAACATGATAATGGCCAGCGTCTATTAACACCACTTTATGAGGAAAGCACTCAAACAACACATACACATATTAAAAAAATCCAATACATGCACATCCAACAGAGCGACAGAGCTCTAAATAATCACGTATCTCTTTGTTTGACCAAACAAAGCAACTGGAAGGATACATGGACGTACAACAGAGTGACAGAGCACTAAACGATTGTATATCTCTTTGACCAAACAAAGCAACTGGAAGGATACATGGACGTACAACAGAGTGACAGAGCACTAAACGATTGTATATCTCTTTGACCAAACAAAGCAACTGGAAGGATACATGGACGTACAACAGAGTGACAGAGCACTAAACGATTGTATATCTCTTTGACCAAACAAAGCAACTGGAAGGATACATGGACGTACAACAGAGTGACAGAGCACTAAACGATTGTATATCTCTTTGACCAAACAAAGCAACTGGAAGGATACATGGACGTACAACAGAGTGACAGAGCACTAAACGATTGTATATCTCTTTGACCAAACAAAGCAACTGAAGGATACATGAGTACAACAGAGTGACAGAGCACTAACGTTGTAATCTCTTGACCAAACAAAGACTGAGGATACATGGACGTACAACAGAGTGACAGAGCACTAAACGATTGTATATCTCTTTGACCAAACAAAGCTGCAGACCAAGGCTAAAACAACGACAGAGCTCCAACTGGTTACATATCTGCTTGTCTCTTTGACAGACAAAAACCAGTAAAGATGAAAAAAATTCGAAAGACCCACTGTGAAAGACAAAACGAAGCAGTAAAGTTGAAAAATTTAGCAAGGCCTACTGTGACACACAAGACAAAGCAGAAAAGATTAAAAATTTAGAAAGGCCCACTAACCTAACCCTAACACTAACCATGATGAGGACAAGGAATAGAATCAAAAGAGAAATAGCAGAAGAACAGTGTGGATTTGTGGAAGGGAAAGAAACTATTAATGATATACATCCTAAGAGCTATCGTAGAGAGGTCAATCGAGTTGAATAAGGATGTTATTTATGCTTTGTTGATTGTACCAAGACTTTCGATCGGGTAAGACATGAAAAATTGATCAACTCAGTATTGATGGAAAAGATCTACGAATAATCAGAAATATGTATTGGGATCAAACAGCTGCAATGAGAATAGAAAACGATAATAATAAGCTCTTTCCAAAATATCAAAAGAGGAGTCAGGCAAGGTTGTGTTTTGTCACCAGATCTGTTTTCACTTTAGAGCGAAAACATGATCAGAGGCCTAGAAGAATACCCTGGATTAAAGGTTGGAGGAAAAATGATAAACAACATTCGTTACGAAGATGACACCGTGCTAATTGCAGAAAATGAAAGGGACCTACAAAACTTTGTGAATGTAATAGAAATAGAAATAGCAAAACTAAAGGGCTGGAGCTAAATAGCAAGAAGACTGAAGTCATGGTGGTCAGTAAAAAACATGAAGTCCCCTCATGCAAAATAACAGCAAACGACGCAATCTTGAGACAGGTTGATAAGTTTAAATATCTGGGAACGATCATATCACCAGACGGCAGATGAACATCAGAAATCGCCAGCAGAATCGGCCAAGCCAAAGCAACATTCAAGAAGATGAAAAGCATTCTTACCAACAAATGCCTATCAATTAACATCAGGAAGAGAGTTCTGAATATTATATAGAACCGATAATGAGGCGTGGACAGTCAACAAGCAAAGCCAGAACAAGATTGAGGCAGCTGAGGTGTGGTTTCTAAGAAGAATGTTGAGAGTTCCATAGGCAGCAAATAAAACAAACAAGACAGTCTTGATGAAGGTAGACACAAGAAGATCATTCATAAAGAAGATTAGGAAAAGACAGGCAACATTTATAGGCCATTTTATGAGAAAAGGGGAATTAGAACACCTGGTCACAACAGGAAAGCTGGAGGGAAAGAGAGCACCAGATAGACCCAGGGAGAAAACATTAGACAGACTTGCAGGTGGCTGAGGACAGAGAGGGTGGAAGACGTGCTTGCGGCAACAAGGGATACTTACATATGGAGGCCCATGATCGCCAACGCCATGCGCAGGGCACTTGATGATGATGATGATATCTCATTTCCTTAGAGCCAAAATGCACTTACTACATGTACCTACTTATCAGTCCTAAGAAAAAGTACGTAAGACTTTATCGAACACATACAGGTGAATGGACCAGCAAGGCAGAAAATGACAGGAAGAAATGACAGAAAAGAAAGGAGGAAGAAAGAAACAAAGAGGACATTCCTAGCACAGAACTTCCAGATGGTGGGGATACTATTCATACTGAAAAAGCCCCCCCCCCCTTACCTCCCGCCTCCCCACGAGGGGTCGGCAATCGACGGTGGCATCTTGTGAACAAACAGTTGAAAGACGAAACAACAACGTTCTAAAAGGTAAAGTGTTTATCTACAAACATGATTATGGCAGGTCGTGGAAAACCGTAAATAGACTTTTTCTAAAAAAAATTGATTTTCAGACATTCAAAGATGGCATATAGCTCGGAGACATATTGCCATCGATAGACCGTGTTACGTTTTGCAAGATGAAATCAGCATGATGAAGCACACACTTCAGAAAAATCAATCTCCTTACTTTTAAGGGTCAAACGGTTGCTAGTTGCTTGTGTTCAATCTGTCTTCAGTTAACCTTTTCACCCCTGTAGCCTGTTATAAACTGAAAAAAAAAACTTCACTCTTTGACTCTCTCATCCTGTCCACCAGCTTCGTACATTAGTTTCTTTCTTGCGCATATATACAAATGCAGACTTTCACACACACACACACACACACACACACACACACACACACACACACACACACACACACACACACACACACACACACATATATATATATATATATATATATATATATATATATATATATGATATATATATACATATATATACATATACATACATAAACACACACACACACACATATATATATACGTACATACACATACATATAGACATACACACATACATATACACACACGCATATATGTATCTATATATCTATATATTTATATATACATAATTATATAATTACTTACATACATACATACATATCTATCTATCTCTCTATCTCACTCTCTCTCTCTCTCTCTCTCTTTTTTTTTTTAGAATAATTTCTTTAATTGAAAGATTTCAGTTTATTTTATTTGAAGACGACTAATTTTTAGTTTTGAGCACTATCGCAGTATGATGAAGAATTTTAAATTTTCATTTTTATTTGAATTTAGATATTGGTGGTCATGCAGAATTTCATTAATAACTGCCATTCCCTGTTCATCTGATAACATCTAATTTGTTGTCAAAACAACGCTGATGGTGCACTTAGAGCTTGTTGTGTTTTGTTATAATCAACTGTGGTTGTTAAAATCAATTTTACATTACGCCAAAATGGGTCATGAGAGAGAGAGACAGACAGAGAGAGAGAGACAAACAGACAGACAGGCAGAGAGAAGAGAGTTAAGAGAGAGAGAAAGAATGAGAAAGAAAGAGAGAGAGAGCGGTACAAAAAGAGAAAGGCAGAGAAGAGAGAGAGGCAGAGAGAGAGGCAGTGAGAGAGGCAGTGAGAGAGGCAGAAAGAGAGGCAGTGAGAGGCAGAGAGAGAGGCAGAGAGAGAGGCAGAGAGAGAGGCAGTGAGAGAGGCAGAGAGAGAGGCAGAAAGAGAGGCAATGAGAAGAGAGAGAGAGAGAGAGAAGAGAGAGAGGCAGACAGATAGACAGAGACACGAGAGAGGGAGAGAAAGAGAGAGGCAAGAGAAATAGGAAAGAGAAAGAGAGAGTGGGGGACACAGTGAGAAAGAGAGAGAAAGAGAGAGACAGACAGACAGACAGAGAGACAAGAGAGAGGGGGGAAAGAGTGAGAAAGAGAGACAGGTACAGAGAGAGAAAGGCAGAGAAGAGAGAGAGGCAGAGCGAGAGAGAGACAGACAGAGAGAAGAGAGAGAGGCAAGAGAGAGGGGGGGGAGTGAGAAAGAGAGAGAGGTACAGACAGAGACGCAGAGAGAAGAGAGACAGAGACAGACACACAGAGAGAGAGAGAGGGGAGAGAGAGGGAGAGAGAGAAAGAGAGAGACAGACAGAGAGAGAGAGAGAGAGGGAGAGAGAGAGAGAGACAGAGACAGAGACATAGAGGGAGAAGACAGACAGACAGCAACAAGACAGACAGACAGACAGACAGAGACACTGACTTACCACAGCAACACGTACAGAAGTTTAATATCACCCACACTCGGAGAGGAGTTTAATTTGATGTCACACTCAATCATTCCTTCACATTCGCTCCCAGTCACCAAAGGAAGCCCACCTTCAACTAGTGTCAATGTTTTATAACCTGTCCCTTCCCCTCCAGCTTCTCTAAATACCACGGTAATTTAATCCAAAACAGTGCAGTGCGACTGCCCGCGTTCAAGCAAACAGGAACCAGAAAAACACGAAAATAGAATCATAACGCGTATTTAATACAACAAGACAAGACAGGCGCAAATTTTCAGCCAACTGGCCTTTGTCAAGCGTAAATGTAAGATCACAAACAAACACCAAACACAGAATCAGGAGAAAAAGACCGAAACTTCCCTGCTGCTTCGTCCACTGGGAGAAGAGGACTAATTGAAATCGCACTGTGTTTGTGAGTAATGGTAAGAAGTGTGGAAAGGGGAGGCAAATATGATGTCAATGGGGAAGTGAGATGAATTCTGCAATTCGGTCTTTTTCTCCTTATTTTGTATTTGGTGTTTGTTTGTGATCTTACATTCACGCTTGTCAAAGGCCAGTTGGCCAAAAATTGGCATCTGTCTTGTCTTGTTGTATTAAATACGCGTTATGATTCTATTTTCATGCTGAGAGTTTTCTTGATTAGTATGATCCTCAAGAATGTCTGGAAAGACGAAATTACTGCATGCGAGAGCACAGAAGAATTGTTAGCTTCAATAGAAGAAATAAACAAATGTGAAATCCAAGAAAACATAATAATAGGCTCCCTTGACGTCAAAGCACTCTATCCTAGCCTAGACATGGATTATACTGCAGAAATCGTTGCAAAAACCTTCTATGACAGTGATTTCAATGTCGAAGGAGTAGACAGTAGAGAACTCGGACTGTATCTCTCCCTCAATATGACAGAACAGGAATTGAAGGACGCAGACATCTCTCACTATTGTCCAAAAAGAAAACACAAGAAAGGCAGACCACCTACCATCACAGGGTGTGCTACTGATAAGGATGAAAACAAGAGATATGCACCGTGGATCTTCCCATGTGAAACACCAGACAATATAACCATTAAGAAGATGCTATCTGAAGCACTAAAGACAGCCATAAAATACATCATGAAGAACCACATATATAGGTTCGATGACACCATCAAGAAACAAGCAAATGGTGGCCCTATTGGACTTGAACTAACGGGTGAACTGGCAGGGATTTTCATGGTTTGGTGGGACAAGCAGATATTAGGCAAACTAAGAACACTAGGGATCCGAGTCCTGATGTACAAACGATATGTACACGATATTAATGTCATCCTGATAGCTCCAGACAGTAGACTGAGATACCTCAACGAAGATGGTGAGGAGGAACTCATAATTGAGGAGGATAGAGGAGAAACAAGGAACAGTGAGGGAAGAGGGATCTCCTTATTAAAAGAGATAGGCAATAACATACATAAGTCGATCCAACTAGAGATAGACTACCCATCCATGCATGAAGACAATAAACTCCCCCTTCTCGATATCAAAATGTGGGTCGAAGAAGTTGAAAAAGAAGACAACAGGCACGTTAAGGTAGTAATGCATGAGTACTACGCAAAGGAAGTATCTACCAAATCTGTCATACATGCCAATTCAGCCATGCCCAGAAGTACCAAAAGGACTGTATTAACCCAAGAAGTACTGCGCATACTACTTAGATGTAGTCCTAGGCTCCCGTGGGAAATGACAGTCAGGCACATTAACAAATTTATGATGCGCATGCAGTACTGCGGCTACAGCAAGAAGTTTAAGACCCAAATAGTCAAATCTGCCCTGGCAGCTTATGAAAAGATCAGAAACAAAGATGAAGAAGGGGAACAGCCGATGTACAGGCCGAAAGGTTGGAAGAGAGCAGAGAGGAGAGAGGAAAAGAGAAAGAATAAACAGGAATGGTATAAGAAAGGAGGATATGAGAGCGTAGTCTTTGTCCCTCCAACACCAAAATCCAAACTGAAGAAAGACTTTGAATGTGAAATCAAGAAAACTAACATAAAGATAAGAGTAGTAGAGACATCAGGGAAGTCAATCAAAAACATCCTCCAGCGATCCCACCCTTTTCCCAACAGAAAATGTAATGACCAACAAAATTGTATGGTATGTGCAGGGAGTGAGAAGGGGGGATGCAGGGCAAACAATATCACATATCAAATAGTGTGTGATAAATGTAAATCTGTTTACTATGGAGAGACCGCCCGTAATGGCTACAGTAGGGGGTTAGAACACATGGCAGTCTATAAGAACAAAGATAATGACTCAGTCCTCTATAGACATGTTAATACTACACACAAACATGAAGAAAACACACCCGAGTTTGTGATGACAGTGACAGGCAAACATAAAAGTGCATTGGACCGACAAATCAGTGAAGCAGTCCAAATACACAACGCCCCAAGCAACCTACTGATGAACAGAAAATCAGAATGGGGTCACACACGGATAGTGAGAAGTGTTCTCACAGCTGAATAGTTCTACAACAAGCCTCAGCCCACCAGTCTGACGAGGGTTCGCTGAACCGATCAGGCCTAACAAAAAGTAAGTGAAATTCCTTGATGGATAATATTCGTTTAGGCGTGATATATGTGTAAATTATAATAAGATTGTGCCTATTATAATTTCACAAAACAATGGTCATAAGATTCTATTTTCATGGGTTCTTTTTTGTAGTTATGGTAATTTAAGTTAAACCCTACACCGCCATAGAGCTTTATACCCTGCACTGACAACCGCGTCTAGAGGCGAGAACCAATGCCTCGAGGCTTGACTCTCGCACACACGCGGACACAAACGCGCGCGCGTACACTACACACGCGCGCATAGGCACATACACGCACGCGCACATACACACACATATACACAAACACACACACACATACACAACACACACACACACACACACATACACACGCCATACACACACACACACACACACACACACACACACACCACACAAACACACACACAACTCGCACAACACCCCCCCCCCCACAACTCACACAACACAACAACATACACAAAATACAACACACACAACACACACACAACAACAACACACAACACATCCAACACAACACGCACACACACAGCAACACAACTCACGCAACACAACCACACAAACAAGACACACACACACAACACACACACACACACACACACACACACACACACACACACACACACACACACCACACACACACACACACACACACACACACACACCCGCTCTTTTATCGCATCCTTCTCTGTCTCAGCGAAATTGAATTCTTTCAAGACCAGTTCAGTAGCTATAACAGTGTAAGAAGTACACCAAGACCAGTTCAGTAGCTATAACAGTGTAAGAAGTACACCACGTCCAGTTCAGTAGCTATAACAGTGTAAGAAGTACACCACGTCCAGTTCAGTAGCTATAACAGTGTAAGAAGTACACCACGTCCAGTTCAGTAGCTATAACAGTGTAAGAAGTACACCAAGACCAGTACAGTAGCTATAACAGTGTAAGAATTACACCACGTCCAGTTCAGTAGCTATAACAGTGTAAGAGGTACACCACGTCCAGTTCAGTAGCTATAACAGTGTAAGAAGTACACCACGTCCAGTTCAGTAGCTATAACAGTGTAAGAAGTACACCACGTCCAGTTCAGTAGCTATAACAGTGTAAGAAGTACACCACGTCCAGTTCAGTAGCTATAACAGTGTAAGAAGTACACCACGTTCAGTTCAGTAGCTATAACAGTGTAAGAAGTACACCAAGACCAGTTCAGTAGCTATAACAGTGTAAGAAGTACACCAAGACCAGTTCAGTAGCTATAACAGTGTAAGAAGTACACCACGTCCAGTTCAGTAGCTATAACAGTGTAAGAAGTACACCACGACCAGTTCAGTAGCTATAACAGTGTAAGAAGTGCACCACGCCTCGCTATGGTTGGTTGAAAGGGGTGTGGAGAGAGGAAGGGAAGGGGAAAGGTGCACGCTATTGATAACCAGCAGGGCAGAAGAAAAAAGTGGGTCAAATAAAAAATCTCGGATTTGTGCGCCGTGCACGTCCAGTTCAGTACCTACAGCAGTGTAAGAAGTATACCACGTCCAGTTCAGTAGCTACAGCAGTGTAAAAAGTACACCAAGTCCAGATCAGTAGCTATAAAAGTGTAAGAAGTACACAAAGTCCAGTTCAGTAGCTATAACAGTGTAAGAAGTACACCACGTCCAGTTCAGTAGCTATAACAGTGTAAGAAGTACACCAAGTCCAGTTCAGTAGCGATAGCAGTGTAAGAAGTATACCACGTCCAGTTCAGTAGCTACAGCAGTGTAAGAAGTATACCACGTCCAGTTCAGTAGCTACAGCAGTGTAAGAAGTACACCACGTCCAGTTCAGTAGCTATAACAGTGTAAGAAGTACACCACGTCCAGTTCAGTAGCTATAACAGTGTAAGAAGTACACCAACTCCAGTTCAGTAGCTATAACAATGTAAGAAGTACACCACGTCCAGTTCAGTAGCTATAGCAGTGTAAGAAGTACACCACGTCCAGTTCAGTAGCTATAACAGTGTAAGAAGTACACCAAGACCAGTTCAGTAGCTATAACAGTGTAAGAAGTATACCACGTCCAGTTCAGTAGCTACAGCAGTGTAAGAAGTACACCACGTCCACTTCAGTACTTACAGCAGTGTAAGAAGTACACCAAGTCCAGTTCAGTAATGATAGCAGTGTAAGAAGTACACCACATCCAGTTCAGTAGCTATAACAGTGTAAAAAGTACACCAAGTCCAGTTCAGTACCGATAGCAGTGCAAGAAGTACACCAAGACCAGTTCAGTAGCTATAACAGTGTAAGAAGTACACCACGTCCAGTTCAGTAGCTATAACAGTGTAAAAAGTACACCACGTCCAGTTCAGTAGCTATAACAATGTAAGAAGTACACCAAGACCAGTTCAGTAGCTACAGCAGTCTAAGAAGTACACCAAGACCAGTTCAGTAGCTATTACAGTCTAAGAAGTACACCAAGACCAGTTCAGTAGCTATAACAATGTAAGAAGTACACCAAGACCAGTTCAGTAGCTACAGCAGTGTAAGAAGTACACCAAGACCAGTTCAGTAGCTATGGCAGTGTAAAAAGTACACCAAGACCAGTTCAGTAGCTATAACAGTGTAAGAAGTACACCAAGACCAGTTCAGTAGCTACAGCAGTGTAAGAAGTACACGAAAACCAGTTCAGTAGCTACAGCAGTGTAAGAAGTACACCAAGACCAGTTCAGTAGCTACAGCAGTGTAAGAAGTACACCACGTCCAGTTCAGTTGCTATAACAGTGTAAGAAGTACACCACGACCAGTTCAGTAGCTATAACAGTGTAAGAAGTACACCACGTCCAGTTCAGTAGCTATAACAGTGTAAGAAGTACACCAAGACCAGTTCAGTAGCTATAACAGTGTAAGAAGTACACCAAGACCAGTTCAGTAGCTATAGCAGTGTAAGAATTACACCACGTCCAGTTCAGTAGCTATAACAGTGTAAGAAGTACACCACGTCCAGTTCAGTAGCTATAACAGTGTAAGAAGTACACCACGTCCAGTTCAGTAGCTATAACAGTGTAAGAAGTACACTAGATCCAGTTCAGTAGCTATAACAGTGTATGAAGTACACCAAGACCAGTTCAGTAGCTACAGCAGTGTAAGAAGTACACCACGTCCAGTTCAGTAGCTATAACTGTGTAAGAAGTACACCACGTCCAGTTCAGTAGCTATAACAGTGTAAAAAGTACACCACGTCTAGTTCAGTAGCTATAACAGTGTAAGAAGTACACCAAGACCAGTTCAGTAGCTACAGCAGTGTAAGATATACACCACGTCTAGTTCAGTAGCTATAGCAGTGTAAGATATACACCACGTCTAGTTCAGTAGCTATAGCAGTGTAAGATATACACCACGTCTAGTTCAGTAGCTATAACAGTGTAAGATATACACCACGTCTAGTTCAGTAGCTATAGCAGTGTAAGATATACACCACGTCTAGTTCAGTAGCTATAGCAGTGTAAGATATACACCACGTCTAGTTCAGTAGCTATAACAGTGTAAGAAGTACACCAAGACCAGTTCAGTAGCTACAGCAGTGTAAGATATACACCACGTCTAGTTCAGTAGCTACAGCAGTGTAAGATATACACCACGTCTAGTTCAGTAGCTATAGCAGTGTAAGAAGTACACCAAGACCAGTTCAGTAGCTATAGCAGTGTAAGAAGTACACCACGTCCAGTTCAGTAGCTATAACAGTGTAAGAAGTACACCAAGACCAGTTCAGTAGCTATAACAGTGTAAGAAGTACACCACGTCCAGTTCAGTAGCTATAACAGTGTAAGAAGTACACCAAGACCAGTTCAGTAGCTATAACAGTGTAAGAAGTACACCAAGACCAGTTCAGTAGCTATAACAGTGTAAGAAGTACACCACGTCCAGTTCAGTAGCTATAGCAGTGTAAGAAGTACACCAACTCCAGTTCAGTAGCTATAACAGTGTAAGAATTACACCACGTCCAGTTCAGTAGCTATAACAGTGTAAGAAGTACACCACGTCCAGTTCAGTAGCTATAACAGTGTAAGAAGTACACCAAGATCAGTTCAGTAGCTATAGCAGAAGAACAAGAAAATCAATGTAAGCGCATCTCCAACAAGACAACACAAAACAAAACAAGCGCAAATTTTCGGCCAACTAGCCTTTGTCAAGCGCGAACGCACGGTCACAGACAAATCACAGACACCAAACAATGGATAATAAAAACGGGACTAAAAACTTCCCTGCCGCCTCGTCCAGTGGGTAAGAGATGGAATGCCCATGTCATCATGAGCAGTAGTAAGAAAAGGGGAGAGGGGAGGCAACTGTGATGTCAAAAGGGAAGTGAGATAAGTTCTGCAATTTTGAGAAGTGGCCATGCTATATCGGTATAGCCCTGTTCTGAAGAAGGCACAGGGCAAGAGCCAAGAGATAAGGGAGTAGATTGTGCCCGGTGCCAAGAATCTGGTAGGCGTGGGAACAGGAAGAGACATGAAACGGCATGTCTGAATTTTGTTACTCATGGTTTGTCGTTAAGACCATGTGGTTTGCGTGTTCCAAGTTTATTTATGAGGTGGGATTCTCTGTCTTTCCTGTCTATGGTGCTGTTATTGTGTAGAAGCCACAGACCTTTCACTCGGATGTCATTGATCGAGTGGTCTGATTGGTTGAAGTGATTGGGGATAGTTTTATCCCTTTGGTGGCGGATATCAGCCAAGTGTTCTTTGAAACGTGTGTCAAGAGTGCGTCCAGTTTCACCAATATACAATTGGGAACATTTAGAGCAGCTGATCAAGTAGACAATGTTATAAGTTTGACAGTTGAAATGTTTTGTAATTCTCATATGAGATTTGGGGCCTTTGACTGTGGTGGCTGAGCACAAGAAAGGACAAGTCTTGCATTTAGGTTTGTTGCATGGAGAGGTTCCTGGAGGTTGGCTGACTGGTTTGCTGAGATTCGAATGCACCAGCAAGTCGCGGAGATTGGTGTCTCTCTTGTAGACGAGCAAAGGGCGCTTGTCAAAGGTTTCACCTGTAGTGGGACTGGATCGCAAAATGTTCCAGTTGGACAAGATGATCCTTTTTATGAGGTGCACGGACGGGTGGTAAACTAGACTGAGGACTGGCCGATCCTCTGTGACAGCTTTGGGCTTTGAATGGAGGGCATTTGGCCGAGAGACAGAGCTGACTTTTTTCCGGGCTTCATTGATGACCTCGGGTGGGTAATGTCTGCGCAGGAAAAATCTAGTCATTTCAACTGCTTTGTCCTGAAAATTGTCTTCGTCTGAGCAGAGGCGTCGTAGTCTCAAGAACTGCGAGTAGGGAATGCTGTTTCTGGTGTTGGAAGTGTGAGATGATTGGTAGTCCAGGTAGGAATGTGAATCTGTAGGTTTGTAGTGGACTGTAGTGACTAGTTGTTCAGATTGAAGGGAAACTTCGATATCCAGGAAGCTTATGGATGTGTTTGAAATTTCATATGTGAACTTGATGGATGGGTGAAACGTTTGAACGTAGTGGATGAATTGTAAAAGTTGGTCATGATCGAGGGATGTCATGCCAATGCAATCGCCTATGTATCTTTTGTATAATTCAGGTTTGGGTTTCTTGTATTGTTGTAGGATATGTTCCTCCAAATATCCCATGAATAAGCAGGCATAGCTGGGGCCCATCTTAGTACCCATGGCGACTCCGCTAACTTGCCAGAACGTCTCATCTCCGAACGAAAATGTGTTCATGGTGAGAACCAGTTCGGCAAGTCGGACAAGGGTTGAAGTGGACAATGTTTGGTCACGTCGTTTGTCCAGAAAATGTTGGAGAGCTTTTAACCCATCGGAGTGGGGTATGCTGGTGTACAGAGAGGTCACATCCAAAGTGAACAGGTATTGGGGTTTGAAGGTGTGGTCTTCATTTAATATTTGAATCAGATCCAATGTATGGTTAGTGTCTTTGATGAAGGTAGGCAAAGCCTGGACTATAGGTTGCAAAATGTGGTCAAGAAACTGAGAAATGTTTTCAGTGGGGCAGTTGCAAGCTGACACGATAGGACAGCCAGGATTGTTGGCTTTATGTATTTTGGGAAGTAAATAAAAAAGTGATTGGACTGGAAGTTGTTTGATGAGTAGTCTGGCAGTGGGGGGCAGCTGCTTAGAGGTTATGAGATTGTTGATAAGTTTGGATATCTTGGCATGATTGGTCATGTGGGCAGGTTGGTCCAACTTTTTGTAGAAGGCGTGATGGTGGAGTTGTTTCTGGGCTTCCTTGATATACAGATGTCTGTCCCAGACTACAATTGCACCCCCCTTGTCTGCTGGTTTGATGACAATGTCGTCTCTGTTTTTGAGGGAGTGTAGTGCGTCCCTTTCTTCTTTGGAGATGTTGGAATGTTTCTTGGGTCGCATGTTGAGACAGTCTATTTCTTGGTGGCATTTGTTGATGTAATGTTCAACTTCGGGAAAGGTGTTGCGGGGAGGTTCCCGATGAGAAGGCTTATGGAAAAGTTTTGTGAATAAGTCAGCATCAGGATTCAATTTTTGTTTGGGAGGATGTCCCAGTACTGCCATCCAACGTAGGGATCTAAAAAATCGTTGGCAGCTATTGATAGTTTGGTATTTACTGGCAGATGGTTTTAAAGGGACAAATTTGAGGCCCTTTGAAAGGGCTGACACTTCCGCCTCAGAGAGTGGTAAGTTTGAAGGAATGCAATGTACAAGGGGGTGACGTGCAGAGCTAGAGGAAGGTGGAGAGGGGGCTGGGTTGCTGATAGGTGTCAAGAACGGTGCAGACGGGTTTGCAGTCTTGTTCAAGTTGGTCAATTTTTTGTCTTTTATGGTTTGCATGTGTTTTTGTAGTGACGCATTGAAATTGATGACGGTGGTTTTAATGAAGAGACTGAGAGTGGGGTTAGTGTTCTGCTGATTACAGAACTGAAGTATTTCTGAGATTTGTCGGCGATGGACAGTTTGCGTTCTAAGTGTACTATGTGGGTTTTCATGATCTGTTTGCTTGCTTTAAGAAGGATATTTTTAGTGGCCTGCAAAAGTTTTTTATTTTCACTGTCGGAAGGAGTGTGTTTGAGTTGAAACCCCTTCGGGATGAAGTTTCTGCGTAAGCAACAACGCAGAAAGTATAAATGACTGTTTGTTTTTGTTTTGGTGAAACAGATTTTAGAATAGGATACAGCGAGTGAAAAAAGCGGAGGAGGAAGAGATCGGAAACCAGACAGAAGACGGGAATGTAAGTAGGTTGGAAAATGTGACATTCTGTAAGAATCTGAGATAAAAGCAAGAGGATAAAAAAAGGCTAAAACAATTTTAAAATGTAGTAAATAAAAGACTTAGTACAAGACACTTATACAGATAAAACGCAGTCTTGGGGTATATTACAAGATCCAAAACAAGAGTGACTGCCTGCGCCCAAGCAAACACAAACCAGAAGAACAAGAAAATCAATGTAAGCGCATCTCCAACAAGACAACACAAAACAAAACAAGCGCAAATTTTCGGCCAACTAGCCTTTGTCAAGCGCGAACGCACGGTCACAGACAAATCACAGACACCAAACAATGGATAATAAAAACGGGACTAAAAACTTCCCTGCCGCCTCGTCCAGTGGGTAAGAGATGGAATGCCCATGTCATCATGAGCAGTAGTAAGAAAAGGGGAGAGGGGAGGCAACTGTGATGTCAAAAGGGAAGTGAGATAAGTTCTGCAATTTTGAGAAGTGGCCACACGTTTCAAAGAACACTTGGCTGATATCCGCCACCAAAGGGATAAAACTATCCCCAATCACTTCAACCAATCAGACCACTCGATCAATGACATCCGAGTGAAAGGTCTGTGGCTTCTACACAATAACAGCACCATAGACAGGAAAGACAGAGAATCCCACCTCATAAATAAACTTGGAACACGCAAACCACATGGTCTTAACGACAAACCATGAGTAACAAAATTCAGACATGCCGTTTCATGTCTCTTCCTGTTCCCACGCCTACCAGATTCTTGGCACCGGGCACAATCTACTCCCTTATCTCTTGGCTCTTGCCCTGTGCCTTCTTCAGAACAGGGCTATACCGATATAGCATGGCCACTTCTCAAAATTGCAGAACTTATCTCACTTCCCTTTTGACATCACAGTTGCCTCCCCTCTCCCCTTTTCTTACTACTGCTCATGATGACATGGGCATTCCATCTCTTACCCACTGGACGAGGCGGCAGGGAAGTTTTTAGTCCCGTTTTTATTATCCATTGTTTGGTGTCTGTGATTTGTCTGTGACCGTGCGTTCGCGCTTGACAAAGGCTAGTTGGCCGAAAATTTGCGCTTGTTTTGTTTTGTGTTGTCTTGTTGGAGATGCGCTTACATTGATTTTCTTGTTCTTCTGGTTTGTGTTTGCTTGGGCGCAGGCAGTCACTCTTGTTTTGGATCTAGCTATAGCAGTGTAAAAAGTACACCAAGTCCAGTTCAGTAGCTATAACAGTGTAAGAAGTACACCACGTCCAGTTCAGTAGCTATAACAGTGTAAGAAGTACACCACGTCCAGTTCAGTAGCTATAACAGTGTAAGAAGTACACCACGTCCAGTTCAGTAGCTATAACAGTGTAAGAAGTACACCACGTCCAGTTCAGTAGCTATAACAGTGTAAGAAGTACACCAAGACCACTTCAGTAGCTATAGCAGTGAAAGAAGTACACCACGTCCAGTTCAGTAGCTATAACAGTGTAAGAAGTATAC
>CM060313.1:70830798-70848298 GCA_030674185.1 Monoplex corrugatus
ATAATATATACAATTATATATTACAATGTGATTCCCCTCCGAGTGGAGACAGGCTGCAGAGGGGGCTGAGTGAGGTCAGGATTTTATGCAGAGGAGAAAAGGTGAGTTTTGAGAGCGGACTTGAAGGAGACAAAAGTAGGTTGCTGACGGACTGAGAGAGGAAGTTTGTTCCAGGAGAGTGGACCAGAAACAGAGAAGGCTCGTGGACCATAGGTATTGAGCTTAGTGCGTGGAAAGCGAAAAGTCAGAGGATCGGAGGCAGAGCGGAGGGTACGTGAGGGAACATAGATCTCAAGTAGGCTTGACAGGTAATCGGGGGCTGCGTTATTGAGGCTTTTGTAGCACATGGTGTCTAGTTAAGACTGTATGCGCTTTGATACAGGGAGCCAGTGAAGTTGTGCCAAGAGAGGAGATATGTGGTCAGCTTTTTTCTTTTTGAGTACAAGGCGTGCAGCATTGTTTTGAATGCGCTGTAGGATGTGGATGGTGGAGGCAGGAAGACCAGACAGGAGTGAATTGCAATAGTCAATGCTAGACATTATGAAGGAGAGAACGAGTTTTGCAGTTGTTTCCACAGAGAGATACTTTCTGATCAGGCTTATACGATGGAGGTGATAGTAGCAAGATCTGGCAGTTTGAGAAACAAAGTTGTTCATGGAGAGGTAGAGTCAAGGCAGACACCAAGGTTTTTAGCTGAATCAGAAATTGGGACTGATGTGTTACATAATGGGAGAGAAAGAGGAGGCAGCTGAGAAAGTTTCTGACGGGTGCCAATGAGGATAGCTTCTGTCTTGTCGTCGTTAAGCTGAAGTTATTGTATGTCATCCAGTTCTTAATGTCCGAGTAACACTCAGTGGTGCGAGTCAAGAGGCGCTGTATATTGTCAGGTGAGTCATTGTCTTGAAGTTGGGTGTCATCAGCATGGGTGTTGGGTGTTGGGTGTCATCATGCCCTTAAAATGACCGTGCCGAAGATAAGAATTTCAAGCAGACAGGAAATGTTCCCAGCTTTGTATAACTCTTCTGATCTCTTGGGAGGTCGTAATGAGTGATTTAAGCAATGAATCCCGATAAGTAACCATGGCTACCATTGGTTCTATCTGAAATTCGTCTTTCGTGGTGTTGACAAATCGATAGTGAACAACGACCTTCCTTAGCAAACACAAACAACTCTAGATAACTGTGGGAGTCACTTCCTTTGATCTGCACAGAAACAGAGCACGAACAGCTAAAATAAAAAATAATCCCATCATATGAACTCTCCCTGTTACATTCTAAAACATATCTTCTAATGTGAACTCAGCTGTTTGTAAATACCACTGACCAAAGACAATGAACACGTTTGGTCATTCATTTCTCTTCCCCCCCCTCTCTCTCTCTCTCTCTCTCACTTCCGTTCAAATTATGTCTCTCTCTCTCTCTCTTTCTCTCTCTCTCTTCTCTCTCTCTCTGTTTGTTTCTGTCTCTCTATCGTTCTCTGTTTCTCTGTATCTATGTCTGTCTGTCTTTCTGTCTCTCTATCTGTTTGTTTCTGTCTCTCTATCGTTCTCTCTTTCTCTGTATCTATGTCTGTCTGTCTTTCTGTCTCTCTATCTGTTTGTTTCTGTCTCTCTATCGTTCTCTCTTTCTCTGTCTCTCTCTGTCTGTCTCTCTCTTCTCTCTGTCTCTCTTCTCTCTCATTTCCGGTCAAATTCTCTCTCTCTCTCTCTTCTCTCTCTCTCTCTCTCTCTCCCTCCCTCCCTCCCCGTTCTCTCTCTGTCTCTCTCAACCATGTCTATATTGATAGTAAACCATCTACAGTCAAGTTTGAACACAACACACACACTCTCCCTCTATGAAAACGCACTGTCATCGTGCAGTAGATCAATTAATCGTATTCCTGAATGAGTTTCTAACACGCTCGAACAGGCACACACACACACAGACACACACACACACACACACACACACACACACACACACACACACACACACACACACACACACACATACACACACACTACCACCACCACCACTACAACCACAAAACACACACACATATATTATACTTACCACCACTACCACCACACGACACCCACAAAACACACATACATACACACACACACAGACAAC
This sequence comes from Monoplex corrugatus, assembly GCA_030674185.1. Taxonomy (NCBI): domain Eukaryota; kingdom Metazoa; phylum Mollusca; class Gastropoda; order Littorinimorpha; family Ranellidae; genus Monoplex; species Monoplex corrugatus. The sequence continues at coordinate 70,832,910 of CM060313.1, forward strand.
ACACACACACACACACACACACTACCACCACCACCACCACAACCACAAAACACAAATACACACATATATTATACTTACCACCACTACCACCACACGACACCCACAAAACACACACAACACACATACACACACACACACAGACACACAGACACACATTCACACACACACACACACACACATACACACCACACCACACACACACACACTACCACCACCACCACCACAACCACAAAACACACACATATATTATACTTACCACCACTACCACCACGATACCACAAAACACACACACACAACACACACACAGACAACACACACACAATCACCCCACACACACACACACACACACACTACCACACCACACCACAACACAAACACACACATATATTAACTTACACCACTACCACCACACGACACCACAAACACACACAACCACACAAACACACACACACACAATATAACACACTACACACACACTACCACCACACCACACACCACAAAACACACAAAAACACACACACACACACACACCACACACACACACACACACACACAGAGAGAGAGAGAGAGAGAGAGAGAGAGACACCACACACACACACACACACACACATTCACACACACACACACACACACACCACACACACACACACACACACACACACACACACACACATACACACACACATACCTGAGAGCCAGCAGTCAGTACCAATGCCAATTGAAGCGTACACCGAAAGAGACGATCAGTAAAAACCAAGTGAACACCCCCCTGAACTAAACTGCCACCGAAAGAGCAATGACCCACACGGCACAACCAACACACACATCCACTGACTGTTACTACACGACAGTACACTTTGCTGTTCACAGCTATGGCTGGTTGACAGACACACACTTATTGTTATTGTCAGTTTTCTTAAATTTAACCCCTTGACTCCCACACCCTTTCTACCAGAACCCTGCATTGTCAACCATGTTAACAAAGCAGAAACTTAACCCTTTGACTACCTCACCCTATCCACCAGCTTTCTACACAAAGCTTGGTGGATTGGGCGAGGGAGTCAAAGAGTTAAGTTTTTGCAGTTGGTGGATAGGCTGCGGGAGTCAAAGGGTTAATTAATCTAACCCTTTGACTCCCGTACCCTAAATATCCTGTATGGTCAACCATGTCAGCCAAGCAAAAATTTAACCCTTTTGATTTCCTCATCCTATCCGTTGATTATACCCTTTTGTTTTTTATTTACCAAGGCTTTCGATCGGATAAGACATGATGAATTGATCAACCAACAAGAAAGACTCAATATTGATGGAAAAGTTCTACGAATAATCAGAAATATGTACTGGGAACAAACAGCTGCAATGAGAATAAAAAACGATATAAGCTCTTTTCAAAACGTCAAAAGAGGAGTCAGAATGGGTTGTGTTTTGTCACCAGATCTGTTTTCACTTTACAGCGAAAACATCATGAGAAACCTAGAGGAAGACCCTCGATTAAAGGTTGGAGGAAAAATGATAAACAACATTCGATACGCAGATGACACCGTGCTAATTGCAGAAAATGAAAGGGACCTACAAAACCTTGTGAATATACTAGAAATAGAAAGCAAAGGTAAGGGGTTGGAACTAAACAGCAGGAAGACTGAAGTCATGGTGATCAGTAAAAAACATGAAATCCCCTTCATGCAAAATAACAGCAAACGGCACAACCTTGACACAGGTTGATAAGTTTAAATACCTGGGAGCGATCATTTCACCAGACGGCAGATGCACATCAGAAATAGCCAGCAGAATGTGTGCGTGTGCGTGTGCGTGTGCGTGTGCGTATGTCGTGTGTGTGTGTGTGTGTGTGTGTGTGTGTGTGTGTGTGTGTGTGTGTGTGTGTGTGTGTGTGTGGTGGATGTGTTTGTGTGTGTGTGTCTGTGGTGTTGTGTGTGTGTGTGTGTGTGTGTGTGTGTGTATGTGTGCGTGTGTGTGTGTGTGTGTATTTGTCTGTCTGTGTCACTGTGTGTCTGTGTCTGTGTGTGTGTGTGTCTGTGTCTGTGTCTGTGTGTGTCCCTTTGTGTGTGTCTGTGTCTGTGTTTGTGTGTGTGGTCTGTGTGTGTGCCTGTGTGTGTGTCTGTGTGTATGTTTGAGAGAGAGAGTGCAAGAGAGACAGAGGGCGTGAGAGAGAGAGAGAGAGAAAGAGAGAGAGTGCGAGAGGGACAGGCAGAAAGACATATAGACAGAGACAGGGACAGAGAGACAGAGACAAAGACAGACACAGAGAGACACAGAGAGAGAGACAGACAGAGAGAGAGTCAGACAGACAGAGAGAAACAGACAGAGAGAGACAGACAGACAGAGACACAGAGAGAGAGAGAGGACAGAAAGAGAGAGACACAGAGAGACACAGAGAGAAGCACAGGACTGTAAACAGTGTCACTGATGAAGTGAGGCAGTCTGGTTTTGAGAGCACCACTCTTTACCCTCAGGTCTGCTTAGTGCTACTCATCAGAGATCTTCACAGCATTATCCACAACCTCCCTCTGCTCTCTTCCCAACACCCCCACTCAAAACACTGCAGGATAATTCTGCTTTGCCGGCCATCGATCGACTCCAATCTGAGCTCAATAACCAGTATCCAGACTGCTCACCGAATTGTTGTCTATCCATCCAGTATCCGGATTGCCCACTGATGTGTTGTCTATCCACACACACACACACTTACACACACACACTTACACACACACACACCACACACACACACACACACACACACACACACACACACACACACACACACACACACACACACACACACACACACACATATATATATTTCACTTATAGTGAAAAGACGTTAAATCAAGGAACGAACGAACACATATATATATACTATCCAGATTGCCAACTGATATATTGTCTAATCCATACAGTATCCAGATTGCCAACTGATATATTGTCTAATCCATACAGTATCCAGACTGCTCACTGATTTGTTGTCTATCCATACAGTATCCAGACTGCTCACTGATTTGTTGTCTATTCATACAGTATCCAGACTGCTCACTGATTTGTTGTCTATCCATACAGTATCCAGACTGCTAACTGATTTTTTTGTCTATCCATACTTGCTAAAAGCCCCAGGACCAGACAACATTACTACAGAGATGATTGAAGCCCTGGAGGAATTTGGCATAGAAAAAATAACAGTCCTTCTAAATGAAATTTACGACACCGGAAAAATCCCCAAAGATATGTCAAAATCAATTTTCATTGCACTTCCAAAGAAGACAGGGGCTATAGAATGCGAACTCCATCGCACAATCAGTTTGATGAGTCATGTAACAAAAATCCTGTTAAGAATAATCATGATGAGGACAAGGAATAGAATCAAAAGAGAAATAGCAGAAGAACAGTGTGGATTTGTGGAAGGGAAAGGAACTATTAATCCCATATACATCCTAAGAACTATCATAGAGAGGTCAAATGAGATGAATAAGGATTTGTGTTTATGCTTTGTTGACTACACCAAGGCTTTCGATCGGGTAAGACATGATGAATTGATCAACCAACTGGAGAGACTCAATGTTGATGGAAAAGATCTACGAATAATCAGAAATATGTACTGGGAACAAACAGCTGCAATGAGAATAGATAACGATGTAAGCTCTTTCCAAAACATCAAAAGAGGAGTCAGACAGGGTTGTGGTTTGTCACCAGATCTGTTTTCACTTTACAACAAAAACATCATGAAAAACCTAGAAGACAACCCTGGATTAAAGGTTGGAGGAAAATGATAAACAACATTCGATACGCAGATGACACCGTGCTAATTGCAGAAAATGAAAGGGACCTACAAAACCTTGTGAATATACTAGAAATAGAAAGCAAAGGTAAGGGGTTGGAACTAAACAGCAGGAAGACTGAAGTCATGGTGATCAGTAAAAAACATGAAATCCCCTCATGCAAAATAACAGCAAACGGCACAACCTTGAGACAGGTTGATAAATTTAAATACCTGGGAACGATCATTTCATCAGACGGCAGATGTACATCAGAAATAGCCGGCAGAATTGGCCAAGCCAAAACAGCATTCAAGAAGATGACAAGCATTCTTACCAACAAATGCCTATCAATTAACATCAGGAAGAAAGTTCTTGAATGTTATATAGAACCAATACTGTTGTACGGATGTGAGGCGTGGACAGTCAACAAGCAAAGCCAGAACAAGATTGAGGCAGCCGAGATATGGTTTCTAAGAAGAATGTTGAGAGTTCCATGGACAGCAAAGAAAACAAACGAAACAGTCTTGATGGAGGCAGACACAAGTAGATCACTCATAAGGAAGATTAGGAAAAGACAGGCAACATTTACAGGCCATTTTATGAGGAAGGGGGATTTGGAGCACCTGGTCACAACGGGAAAGCTGGAGGGAAAGAGAGCACCAGGTAGACCTAGGGAGAGAATGCTGGACGGACTTGCAGAGTGGCTGGGGACGAGGAGGGTGGGGGAGATGCTAGGGGCAACGAGAGATAGAGACAGATGGAAGTCCATGATCGCCAACGCCATGCCGCAGGGCACCTGATGATGATGATGATGATACATGCTATCCAGATTGTCCACTGTTATGTTGTCTATCCATACATGCTATCCATATTGCCCACTGATATGTTGTCTATCCATACATGCTATCCATATTGCGCACTGATATGTTGTCTATCCATACATGTTATCCAGATTGCCCACTGATTTGTTGTCTATCCATACATACTATCCATATTGCCCACTGTTATGTTGTCTATCCATACATACTATCCATATTGCCGCCCACTGATATGTTGTCTATCCATACATGCTATCCAGATTGTCCACTGTTATGTTGTCTATCCATACATGCTATCCATATTGCCCACTGTTATGTTGTCTATCCATACATACTATCCATATTGCCCACTGATATGTTGTCTATCCATACATACTATCCAGATTGCCCACTGTTATGTTGTCTATCCATACATGCTATCCAGATTGCCCACTGTTATGTTGTCTATCCATACATGCTATCCAGATTGTCCACTGTTATGTTGTCTATCCATACATGCTATCCAGATTGCCCACTGTTATGTTGTCTATCCATACATGCTATCCAGATTGCCCACTGTTATGTTGTCTATCCATACATGCTACCCAGATTGCCCACTGTTATGTTGTCTATCCATACATGCTATCCAGATTGTCCACTGTTATGTTGTCTATCCATACATGCTATCCATATTGCCCACTGTTATGTTGTCTATCCATACATACTATCCATATTGCCCACTGATATGTTGTCTATCCATACATGCTATCCAGATTGTCCACTGTTATGTTGTCTATCCATACATGCTATCCATATTGCCCACTGTTATGTTGTCTATCCATACATACTATCCATATTGCCCACTGATATGTTGTCTATCCATACATACTATCCAGATTGCCCACTGTTATGTTGTCTATCCATACATGCTATCCAGATTGCCCACTGTTATGTTGTCTATCCATACATGTTATCCAGATTGCCCATTGTTATGTTGTCTATCCATACATGCTACCCAGATTGCCCACTGTTATGTTGTCTATCCATACATACTATCCAGATTGCCCACTGTTATGTTGTCTATCCATACATGCTACCCAGATTGCCCACTGTTATGTTGTCTATCCATACATACTACCCAGATTGCCCACTGTTATGTTGTCTATCCATACATGCTACCCAGATTGCCCACTGTTATGTTGTCTATCCATACATGCTACCCAGATTGCCCACTGTTATGTTGTCTATCCATACATGCTATCCAGATTGCCCACTGTTATGTTGTCTATCCATACATGCTATCCAGATTGCCCACTGTTATGTTGTCTATCCATACATGCTATCCAGATTGCCCACTGATATATTGTCTATCCATACATGCTATCCAGATTGCTGGCTGATTTGTTGTCTATCCATACATGCTATCCAGATTGCCCACTGATATGTTGTCTATCTATACATGCTATCCAGATTGCCAGCTGATTTGTTGTCTATCTATATACTACCCAGATTGCCCACCAAATTTTCTATCCATACAGTATCCAGACTGCTTACCGAATTGTTATCTGTCTATGCAGTATCCAGATTGCCCACTAATATGTTGTCTCTCCATACATGCTAACCATACCACTGATTTGTTGTCTATCTATACAGTATCCAGACTGCTCATCGAGTTGCTATCTATCTATACAGTATCCAGACTGCTAATCGAATTGTTATCTATCTATACAGTATCCAGACTGCTCATCGAATTGTTATATATCTATACAGTATCCAGACTGCTCATCGAATTGTTATCTATCTATACAGTATCCAGACTGCTCATCGAATTGTTATATATCTATACAGTATCCAGACTGCTAATCGAATTGTTATCTATCTATACAGCATCCAGACTGCTCATCGAATTGTTATCTATCTATACAGCATCCAGACTGCTCATCGAATTGTTATATATCTATACAGTATCCAGACTGCTAATCGAATTGTTATCTATCTACAGTATCCAGACTGCTAATCGAATTGTTATCTATCTATACAGTATCCAGACTGCTCATCGAATTGTTATATATCTATACAGTATCCAGACTGCTCATCGAATTGTTATCTATCTATACAGTATCCAGACTGCTAATCGAATTGTTATCTATCTATACAGTATCCAGACTGCTCATCGAATTGCTATCTATCTATACAGTATCCAGACTGCTCATCGAATTGTTATCTGTCTACATGTATACAGTATCCAGACTGCTCATCGAATTGTTATATATCTATACAGTATCCAGACTGCTCATCGAATTGCTATCTACCTATACAGTAACCAGATTGCCCGCTGATATGTTGTCTATCCATACATACTATCCATATTGCCCACTGATATGTTGTCTATCCATACATACTATCCATATTGCCCATTGATATGTTGTCTATCCATACATACTATCCATATTGCCCATGATATGTTGTCTATCCATACATACTATCCATATTGCCACTGATATGTTGTCTATCCCTATACCATATCTATCCACTACTATCCATATTGCCCATTGATATGTTGTCTATCTACATACTATCCAATGCCACTGAATTGATCATACTACTATCTATATTACCCACTGATAGTTGTCTATCCATACATACTATCTATATTACCCACTGATATGTTGTCTATCCATACATACTATCCATATTGCCCACTGATAGTGTCTATCCTACATACTATCCAGACACTAATGCACAATCAGGACACAAAATGCACAGCAATGATAGTCTACTTACTGAATCAGTCAAACACACACAGCACACGCGCACACACACACACACACACACATCACACACACACACACACACACACACACACACAGCGTACATACTTCACACACACACACACACACACACACACACACAACACACACACAGAGTCTCTCTTGTCTGTATATATATATATATAGATATAGATTTATATTAGATATATATATATATATTATTTGTGTGTGTGTGTGTGTGTGTGTGTGTGTGTGTTGTGTTTGTGTGTGTGTGTGTGTGTGTGTGTGTGTGTGTGTGTGTGTGTGTGGTTGTGTGTGTGGGTATCAAAGGTGTTGGAGTAAATTTGTCAAGGGCGTCGGAGTAAATGTTCTTAAGGTGTCGGAAGTAAATGTTGTCAAGGGGTTGAGTGAATGTTATTGGGGTTGAAGTAAATGTCATCAAGGGTGTTGGAGTAAATGTTATCAAGGAGTGTTGGAGTAAATGTTATCAAGGGTGTTGGAGTAAATGTTATCAAGGGTGTTGGAGTAAACGTTATCAAGGGTGTTGGAGTAAACTGTTATCAAGGGTGTTGGATAAAAGTTATCAAGGAGTGTTGGATAAATGTTATCAAGGGTGTTGGATAATTTCAGGGTTGAATAAATGTTATCAAGGGTGTTGGAGTAAATGTTATCAAGGGTGTTGGAGTAAATGTTATCAAGGGTGTTGGAGTAAATGTTATCAAGGGTGTTGGAGTAAATGTTATCAAGGGTGTTGGAGTAAATGTTATCAAGGGTGTTGGAGTAAATGTTATCAAGGGTGTTGGAGTAAATGTTATCAAGGGGTTGGAGTAAATGTTATCAAGGGTGTTGGAGTAAATGTTATCAAGGAGGTTGGAGTAAATGTTATCAAGGGTGTTGGAGTAAATGTTATCAAGGAGGTTGGAGTAAATGTTATCAAGGGTGTTGGAGTAAATGTTATCAAGGAGGTTGGAGTGAATGTTATCAAGGGGATTGGAGTAAATGTTATCAAGTGGATTGGAGTGAATGTTATCAAGGGGATTGGAGTGAATGTTATCAAGGGGGATGGAGTAAATGTTATCAAGGGGATTGGAGTGAATGTTATCAAGGGGATTATCGGAGTGAATGTTATCAAGGGTGTTGGAGTAAATGTTATCAAGGGTGTTGGAGTAAATGTTATCAAGGGTGTTGGAGTAAATGTTATCAAGGGTGTTGGAGTAAATGTATAAGGTGTTGAGAATTATCAAGGGTGTTGGAGTAAAATTTCAAGGGTGTTGGAGTAAATGTTATCAAGGGTGTTGGAGTAAATGTTATCAAGGGTGTTGGAGTAAATGTTATCAAGGGTGTTGGAGTAAAGTTATCAAGGGTGTTGGAGTAAAGTTATCAAGGGTGTTGGAGTAAATCGTTATCAAGGGTGTTGGAGTAAATGTTATCAAGGGTGTTGGAGTAAAGTTATCAAGGGGTTGGAGTAAATGTTATCAAGGGTGTTGGAGTAAATGTTATCAAGGAGGTTGGAGTAAATGTTATCAAGGGGTTGGAGTAAATGTTATCAAGGGTGTTGGAGTAAATGTTATCAAGGTGTTGGAGTAAATGTTATCAAGGGTGTTGGAGTAAATGTTATCAAGGTGTTGGAGTAAAGTTATCAAGGGTTGGAGTAAATGTTATCAAGGGTGTTGGAGTAAATGTTATCAAGGGTTGATAAATGTTAAGTGATGATAAATGTTATCAAGGGTGTTGGAGTAAACGTTATCAAGGGGTTGGAGTAAATGTTATCAAGAGGTGTTGGAGTAAATGTTAGGGTTGGAGTCAAGAAAGGTTGAGTAATGTACAAGATATAAATGTTATCCAAGTTGATTCATTGCGATTCAAAAATGTATACAGGTTATAATGTATCAAGGACTGCTGGATGAAATTACAAAGGGTAGAGTACATGTTCGAAGCTGTTGGGTTTTCAGACTTGCAAGAAATGTTCACATGATAATATGCTTGAAAGGGTGATAAGATCCTGCGCGTTCCGCTTCGTTGCTGAAATATTCATGGAGAGTAGTTAGTTGTCAAGGCAACTCCTTACAAAAGACGCTCACGAGATGCGGAAAAGGAAAGTAATTTGTTAGCAGCCTCTAACCAACTTGCTCTGACTTCCTCTCGTCGTTTTGCTAGTTGTCGACAACACTACTTCAGTCACTTTTCACCAGGCTTCTTCACCTAGTTGATAGCTGGCTGAGCATTTGGGCATTGACTAGGGGAGGGGGGGGGGTCTGTCATGCGAGACGAGTTTATACAGAATAGCTAGTTGTGTTGTGATTCAGACCTTTAATGATTTATCTATTTGCTTCACATATATATATGTTCCTTTTTTGAAGGTAAGATATAGGCCTACACATACACATGTCATTTACATGTAACCAAGATTATTCCAGTGGTAGGCTGATAAAACACCAGTATAACATATAGACTAGGTAAAACATAGTCCAGGTAGGGCCTCAAGGCCTGGCCAGCTCATGGGTTTATGAGCAGGTTTAAATTAAAGGCATATGCCACGACCACCATACACATGGCACCTGTGACTTTAGTGCATAATTATGGAATTCGTTCCCGAGCGCGGAGACGTCATCTTGAGAACCTGAAACTGAAACTGAAACTTCACTCCTCGCCTTACTCTCCCTGTCACTCTCCCTCCCTCCCCCCCTCAACCCGCCTTCCCCCAAACAGTGCATTCTACCATAACCTACCAATTTTTTTTTTCGCTGCCGCTTATTGCATCAGTGAGCCACGGTACAGTATGTGTAATTAAATTTAGGTTACTAGTCAGCCTCACGTGAAACATAAGCGGGCCACTCACCTTACGAACGCTTTATCGTAACGGTGTTAGTAGTATCCCATGAATAACCATGAAGCACACACCGCAACACCTGTGTCTTCGTGTGAACCTGAAGAACACAAAATTCACAATGACTGATCAAAAACAACCGTTAAGTCTATGGCTCTGCCGGGTCTCTCTCTCTCTCTCTTTATTTTTTTTTAAATTTTTTTTTTTAGTCTCTCTTCGTGGTGTGACAACCATCTATTATTACAGTCCAATCGAACGAACCGCTGGCGCACATCGGCGCTATGTATAAACAACCGCACGCACGCAGCTGTACTCCTCAAAACCCGACAGACATATCAGCCAATGATCCCCCACCTCCCCGTTCGATTGTCAGAGACATGGAGAGAGATAGGCACCTCACTTTGCCTAACACGCTTGAGGTGCGTCGCGTTGCAGTAATCAGGCACACACAGCTCTGTAAAGTTTCAGTTTCAGTTTCAGTTTTTCAAGATGACGTCTCCGCGCTCGGAATGAATTCCATATGCACTAACGTCACAGGTGCCACGTGTATGGTGAAAGCTCTGCAAAACGGCTTGGGACGACTCAAAGCACAGTTTTGTTTGTTTGTTTGTTTGTTTGTTTGTTTTTGCTTCTTTAGCTGTGAATAGAAAGCAAAACTAAAGGGTTGGAGCTAAATAGCAAGAACACTGAAGTCATGGTAATCAGTGGGGAAAAAATGAAATCCCCTCACGCAAAATAACATCAAACGGCACAACCTTGAGACAGGTTGATAAGTTTAAATATCTGGCAACGGTCAACTCACCAGACAGCAGATGCACATCAGAAATAGCCAGCAGAATCGGCCAAGCCAAAACAGCATTCAACAAGATGAAAAGCGTTCTTACCAACAAATGCCTACAAATTAACATCAGGAAGAGAGTTCTTGAATGTTATATAGAACCGATAATGTTATATGGTTGTGAGGCATGGACAGTCAACACGCAAAGCCAGAACAAGACTGAGGCAGCCGAGATGTGAGTTTCATGAACAGCAAAGAAAACAAACGAAACAGCCTTGATGGAGGCAGAAACAAGATCATTGATAAAGAAGATTAGGACCATTTTATGAAGAAAGGGGAATTAGAGCAACTGGTCACAACAGGAAAGCTGGAAGGAAAGAGAGCACCAGGCAGACCCAGGGAGAAAATATTGGACGGACTTGCAGGGTGGCTGAGGACAGAGAGGGTGCAAGATATACTTTGCAGCACCAAGAGATAGATTCATATGGAGGGCCATGATCGCTGACGCCATGCGGCAGGACACATGATGAAGATGATGATGATGACGATGATGATGATGATGAGCTGTGAGAGCATCGATCAAGAGAGAGACCCTGAGTGATCCAGCTGGTTGGAGCACCTGCATAGAAGACCTTTTAAAGGTTCTAGGTTTGATCCCCGATCGAATAAAGATTTTCTCTCCCTTCACCAGGCCTTGAGCGACGCTCTGGACGCCAGTCTTTTGAATGCAATGAACAAACCGGGGTCCCTCTATGCAGCATGTTTTTAGAGCGTGTTACACATCCCATGGCAAGAAAAGAGCTGTCCCTGGGGAAAAAGACTTCCGTAGAAAGATCTACTTTCTTTGGCAAGCGAACAAGCAAGCAAACAAGCAATAAAGCAAACAAGCAATCAAGCAACTGCAGGAAGCTGGTGGATAGGGTGAGGGAGTCACAAAGGGTTAAGTTTTGGCTTTGTTAGCATGGTTGGACAATGCAGGCAGCTGGTGGTGAAGCTGCGGGAGTCAAAGCGTTTAAAAAAAAAAAAGAAAAAAAAAGTGGGTCATGCTCAAGCTCACTGACGCGTTTTGCTCCGACCAGACTGTCCTAACGACCCACCCGCAAACGCTGGACGATTCATGACGGGGACAGCCACACGGGGTAATGTCCATGGTGTTGGAGTTGTCCGCCCCTTTTTCCCTCCCTACTCCCCTCCTGTCTTCCCCTTCCCCCCTCCCCCTTCCCTCGCAGTTTGCGTGTGTGCTTTGTGCGTTGGTGATGCGATCGTTGTTGGTTGACTTGCTTTCGTGAATGAGAGAACGCGCGCCTTGGTTTGATTCTTGAAATCAATGATTTGGCGCCGTATAGATGTCATCGTTGTTGTTGTTGATGTTGTTGCTGTTGTAACTATCATTATTATTATTATTATTATTATTATCATTATTATTATTGTTATCATTATTATTATTATTGTTATTATTTATGTTGTTATTTATTACATCAACATCATCATCATCATCATCATCGTTACTACTACTGCTATTATTATTATCATTATTATTATTATCATTATTTTTAGATTGGAGTTTGTTTGAAGTTTGTTCAAGAGGGATTCACTGCCCTCTGAAAACTCCATACTCGCTCCACCCAAATCTGCCAGCAATTATCTGACAGACTTCCAAAGCCTGCCGCAAAACCCTATGCCCTGGCAAGGTCTTGAAATGGGGAAAGGGGGAAGAGGGACCTATGAAACATTAAGCTGACACCACCAGAATGATGGAAACATTAAGATGGGCAGCAAAACAGGCCAGTTCTTATATGTTGCAGGCTGGGATTGAACTCATCATATCAGATCTTTAGTCCACGGCTCAACCAAATAGCCCACTTATTATTATTGTTATTATTATTATTATCTCCTCTCCTGGCACAACTTCACTGGCTCCCTGTATCAAAGCGCATACAGTACAAACTAGACACCATGTGCTACAAAAGCCTCAATAACGCAGCCCCCGATTACCTGTCAAGCCTACTTGAGATCTATGTTCCCTCACGTACCCTCCGCTCTGCCTCCGATCCTCTGACTTTTCGCTTTCCACGCACTAAGCTCAATACCTATGGTCCACGAGCCTTCTCTGTTTCTGGTCCACTCTCCTGGAACAAACTTCCTCTCTCAGTCCGTCAGCAACCTACTTTTGCCTCCTTCAAGTCCGCTCTCAAAACTCACCTTTTTTCCTCTGCATAAAATCCTAACCTCACTCAACCCCCCTCTGCAGCCTGTCTCCGCTCGGAGGGGAATCACTTTGTTTTAATATATAATTGTATATGATGTGCTCTCTGTGGTTTTCCATTGGTTTTATTCTTGCTTTTATTGCTTTTATTCTTTTCTCCCCATTTGTGGCCATGCATGTGTGTGTGTGTGTGTGTGTGTGTGTGTGTGTGTGTGTGTGTGTGTGTGTGTGTGTGTGTGTGTGTGTGCGTGCGTGCGTGCGTGTGTGCGTGTGTGTCTTTTCGGCGCTTGGATTTGATTTTGTCGAGACTTGCGCTATATAAATATTGTAATTATTATGTATGCATGTGCGTATGTATGTATGTATGTATGTATGTATGTATGTATGTATGTATACGCTTAGATTTATGTATGTATGTGTGTATGCATGTATACGCTCAGCTTAGATTTATGTATGTAAGTATGTAAGCATGTATGTATGCATGTATACGCTCATATGTATGTAGGTATGTATGCATGTCTACGCTCAGCGCTTAGATTTGATTTTGTCAAGATTTTGCGCTATATAAATAAAATATATTATTATTATTATTATTATTATTATTATTATTTATTATTATTATTATTATTATTATTATTATTATTATTGTTATTATTATTATTATTATTATTAGTAGTAGTAGTAGTAGTAGTAGTAGTAGTAATAGTAATAGTAGTAGTAGTAGTAGTATTCTTGCTATCATCATGATCATCATCATCATCATTACTATTATTATTATCATATCTTAATGTATCCACGTTCAATGTGTTGATGTGTCCACTTGTCGACGTGTTGACGTATTGACGTGTTGATATGTCCACCTATTGATGTGTTGCTGTGTCTACGTGTTGACGTGTTGATGTGTTGACGTGTTGATATGCCGATGTGTTGATGTGTTGATATGTAAATGTGTTGATATGTTCACTTGTTGATGTGTTGACTAGTTGATATGTTGATGTGTCCACGTATTGATGCGTCGATGTGTTGCTCTGCTGATGTGTTGATGTGCTGGTGTGTTGATATATTATTATTATTATTATTATTACATGAATAAACGCCTTTCCATAAAATGCTCAACGCGTTTTACATAAAATCTTAATTAAAACATGGATTACAAATAGAAACTGAATAAGACATTTAACTAATTAAAACAAATCAGAGAGCATACAAAGATATTCCAACATATCATGTTCACGTTCACAACACACACACACACACACACACACACACACGCACACACACACACACACACACACACACACACACACACACACACACACACACTCACACCCATACACACACACAAAAATTAAAATTAAAATATATAATCAGAAGAATAAACTTAAAAAACACCAATAATAGACACAGTCATGCCAAGGACTAGAAAAGGTTAAAAACAGTCATTTTGTACTTCAGCACCAATGCCGTGGAAGTTACTCTGCAACCAGATACTTTTGAAAAAGATGGGTTTTAAGTTCCTTTCTGAAGGTTAAGTAACTATGTTGTTTTCTCAGGTTGAGTGGCAGATTGTTCCATACTGAAGGACCAAAAACAGAGAAAGCGCGTTTGCCAACTGTGGAGAGAGAAAAACGTGGTTCGACTAGTTGAAAAGAATCTCCGGAACGAAGGGTTCGAGTCGGTACATAATGTTGGATCAGTTCAGAAAGATATGGTGGTGCAGTGACTGTATCACTTAGACAGCGGAAACAGAGGCAAGCAATCTTGAAGTCTATTCTGGCTTTGATGGGGAGCCAGTGAAGGGATTTCAGCAGTGGATTTGCACTGTCAGATTGTTTCTTGTGCAGGATAAGGCGGGCTGCATTATTCTGAATGACCTGAAGCTTTCTAAGTTTGTCATCAGGTAAGCCAGCTAAGAGAGAATTACAGTAATCTAATCTTGACAAAATAAAACAAACTGCAAGCTTCTTCACGGCATCGGTGGTGAGGTAAGGACGAATCTTTGCAATCCTACGGAGCTGAAAGTTTAGGCTACGGCAAAGATTGTTGATATACGCGTCCATTGTTAATGATTCGTCAAGAAACACTCCAAGATTTCTAACAGATGGTGCAAAAGAAAGACTGCAGCCACAGATTGTCATTGTGCATGTTGGTGTTTGTTGTAGTTTATGTTTAGTACCGATTTTTATCAGTTCAGTTTTATCTTCATTCATTTTAAGCTTGTTTGTCATCATCCAGTCACCGAC
>CM060313.1:70853298-70855798 GCA_030674185.1 Monoplex corrugatus
GAAATTCTGTGCTAGAAATTTCCTCTTTTCTTGTCATTCTCTTTGTTTCTTTCTTCCTCCTTTGCTTTCTGTCATTTCTTCCTATCATTTTCTGCCTTGCTGGTCCATTACCTGTATGTGTTCGATAAAGTCTTACGTATTTTTTTTTTTATTAGGATTGATAATTGGGTACATGTATTAACCTTTTCAATGCCATGAATATTTTTTGCTCGGTGAAACTATTGGCCAAGGTTTTTTTGGCTATGGAGGGTAATAATTAACAAAAAATTCTAGCATAAAAACTACTGAAGGAAAGTATATAAAACCTATGGTTTTCTGAAAGGGAATTGAACACTTTTCATTTATGATAGTTGTAACTTTATTTTATCTAATGTTTTTATAGCACATGGCCTATGAAGTTGAAAATTTTTTTTTTTCCCTTGCATTTTGTGATTTTGTGTCACAGCATGCCTGTTGTAACACCTAAAAGTCCTAGATGTAAGCATGAAACACACACACACACACACACACACACACACACACACACACACACACACACTCTCTCTCTCTCTCTCTCTCTCACACACACACACACACACACACACACACACACTCACAAACACACGAGAGAGAGAGAGAGAGAGAGAGAGAGAGAGAAATGCACACACACACACCACACATACACCTAAGTACAATCAGTACCTATTACTAGTATTTGTATCACACACACACACACACACACACACACACACACACACACACACACACACACACACACACACTGCCACGCCCACTTCAAACTGGGCAGATTACACGCGCACACAACCTAACCGTCAGTCAGCGAAGTTGGCCACAGCACAAGACAATAGGTTATGACGTCAGTCTCTGCCCCGTCCTCTCGCTCGGACTGCAGACCAATCGTTGACCACGTGAAGGCGTGTGTTCGTGTGTTGGGCGTAGCTCGCCGAGTTGTCATTGTCGGTGCTCTCCGACGTCGGTTCTTGTATCTCTTCTTCATTTTCCCTCATTTCACTTGATTCACTGGACTGTCCGTCACCTTGCTGGTGATCTGGGTCATCTATATCCTCAAATTCTGTTTCTAGTTCTGCTCTTTCTTCTCTGTCAGCGTTCGCTCACACAATCGGAGCGATGTTGACGTCGGCACCGAAACGCCGCACTTCATCGCCTTCATCTTCCTCGTCCAGAGAATTATCTGACGATGCTTCGCCATACATCTTGAGAAATTCTGTATCTTCCATCATTTCTAAAACTACATTAGGATCTTTCCAGTGAAAATCCGAAAATCCTTGGGTGTACGCTTTCTTTTTTTCCTGAGCTTGGGCCTGGTTGTGATTCGTCGTCTGCCATCTTGAAAAGTCGAGTGGAAGTGACAGTTGGGTGGGTCACTTAACCGAGTTCTTTGACCAATGCCCATTGAGATACCACTTCAAACCTCATGAATATTTGAAGCTGATACACCAAACTTTCTGATTGGAGCAAATGGGGGAACCCCTGTCTAAAATTGGAGATGTGAAAAATCATGAAATGACGATGACTGACTAGTCAGTCATGGGGCACTCTAGCGTACACTTTAGCATGACTGACTAGTCAGTCATGGGGCACTCAAGAGGGTGCATTTTTGGCTCTAGGGAGGTGAGACATGCGAAAGCAATTTTAGGTAATTTGTTCCCGTTTTTATAAATGTTTTGGTGTCCTTAGGTATGCTTAAATTTGTATTCAGGTGTGTTTTTTAAATCCCATGTCAGAGAGAGAGGGAGGAAGAGAGAGAGAGACAGAGAGAGAAAGAGAGAGAGAGGAGAAAGAGAGACAGTGAAAGATAGAGGAGAGAGAAAGAGAGAGAGGAGAGAGAGGAGAGAGAGAGAGAGAGAGAAAGAGAGAGAGAGAAAGAGAGAGGAAGAAAGAGGAAAGAGAGAAAGAGAGAGAGAGGGAGAGAGAGAGAGACAGAGAGGGAGAGAGAGAAGACAGAGAGAAAGATAGAGGGGGAGAGAGAGGGAGAAAGAGAAGGAGGGAGAGAGAGGAGAGAAAGAGAAAAAGAGGAGACAGTGAGAGAGAGAAAGAGAGGAGAGAAAGAGGGAGAGAGAAAGAGAGAGAAAGAAACAGAGAGAGAGAGGAGAAAGAGAGGGGGAGAGCGGGAGACAGAGAGAGGGAGAGAGAGAAAGAGAGATGGAGGGAGAGACAGTGAGAAATAATGGAGAGAGAGAACAGAGAGAGAGGAGAAAGAGAGGGGGAGAGAGAGAGACAAAGAGTGAGGGAGAGAGAGCGGCGAAAGAGAGAGAGAGGGACAGAGAGAGAAAGAGAGAGAGGGACAGAGAGAGAGAGGGACAGAGAGAGAAAGAGAGACAATCAGAGATAATGGAAAGAGACAGAGGAGAGAGAATGAGAGAGGAGAAAGAGAGGGGGAGAGAGATAGAGAGAGAGGGAGACAGAGAGAAAGAGAGAGAGAAGTAGAGAAAGGGAGAGAGTGAGAGGAGAAAGGGAGAGAAAGAGACGGAGAGAGGGA
>CM060313.1:70860798-70875798 GCA_030674185.1 Monoplex corrugatus
TCTGTCCCTTGTCGCTGCAAGTACATCCTCCACCCTCTCTGTCCTCAGCCACCCTGCAAGTCCGTCCAGTATTTTCTCCCTGGGTCTACCTGGTGTTTTCTTTCCCTCCAGCTTTCCTGTTGTGACCAGGTGCTCTAATTTTCCTTTTCTCATAAAATGACCTGTAAATGTTGCTTGTCTTTTTCTAATCTTCTTTATCAATGACCTTACTTGTGTCTGCCTCCATCAAGAATGTCTTGTTTGTTTTCTTTGCTGTCCATGGAACTCTCAACTTTCTTCTCAGAAACCACATTTTCCGCTGCCTCCATCTTGGTCTGGCTTTGCGTGTCGACTGTCCACGCCTCACAACCGCATAACAATATCGGTTCTATGTAACATTCAAGAACTGTCTTCCTGATGTTAACTGATAGGCCTTAATGTAACAACTCCATTACCTAACCAGAAAGACGATAACAATTGTTTATAGTCCCAGTTATTGCAAGAGACGGGGGGGAAGAATCATGTGCAGAATCTTACTTACAGTTATTGCACTATTACTTTGTATAACGAGGTTGTGTTTTGTTTGTTTGTTTGTTTGATTTCAGGATCGCTTAGCGAGATATTCTTTGTGCTCCCCTTATTTTGTGTGTCCCATTTTCTACGGCACCTTAATGGCACTTTTCTTTTAAATGTGTGAATGTGTCACTCCCCCCCCCCCTTTTTTTTTTTCCCTTTAATTATGTAGATGTTGTTTTGAGGTAGATAGGCGATAATACCACGAAACGAGAATATAAGCAGTTTGAGCAATCATTTATACCTACGAGCAAGAACATTGCATGGGATACACACAATCCTGAACAAGAGCGACTGTTTGCGCTCAAGCACACAGTAAAACATGAAAACAGAATCAGAACACACATGTAACCCTTTCACTCCTGCACCCTGTCCACCAGCATCCTGCATTACCAGCCATGCTAGCAAAGCAAAAGCTTAACCCTTTGACTCCCTCACCCTACCCATCAGCTTCCTGCATTGCCAGCCAAGCTAGCAAAGCAGAAACTTAACCTTTGATTCCCTCACCCTTTCCACCAGCTTCCTGCATTGCCAGCCAAGCCAGCAAAGCAGAAACTTAACCCTTTGACTCCCTCATCCTTTCCACCAGCTTTCTGCATTGCCAGCCAAGCCAGCAAAGCAGAAACGTAACCCTTTGACTCCCTCATAGGGTGTGGGGAGTCAAACGGTTAACTTTTTTGGCAATTGGTGGATAGGGTGAGGGCAGTCAAAGGGTTACGGTTTTTTGGGGGGCAATTGGTGGATAGGGTGAGGGGAGTCAAAGGGTTAAGTTTTTTTTTTTTTTCAGTCGGTGGATAGGGGTGTGGGAATCAAAGGATTGATCCAGCACCATTTGGTGAACACTCTTAGAATCGTGGATATCTCTCCAGGAGCGCCCTCTGACCCATTTCGGTCTGTGAGCGATCATCGTCTGAAGCCGCAGCAGACGACTCAGAATCGCATGACCGCACACTGCTGTCGTCGTCGTCGCCGTCGCCGTTGCCACTGTCCTGTGTCCCGCTGTCCGCATACACACTGCTGTTTGTATGTGACCCCGTCCGCGCGTGTGAGCACGTGCTGCCCGTCTCCCACAAGTGCCTTGTCGCAGACCCTCGTCTGCTTTCTGAGTGTATGAGTGGGAACAGGTGTGTCGGAGAGTCTGCCCTGTCTTCGGAGCCTGACGCCGATGCTGAGCTCCGTGGCGAAGACGTTGGTGGACCGTTTCCAGAGCCCAGCAGCGTGGACAGACTTGGTCCGTTTCCAGAGCCCAGCAGCGTGGACAGACCTGGTCCGTTTCCAGAGCCCAGCAGCGTGGACAGACCTGGTCCGTTTCCAGAGCCCAGCAGCGTTGACAGACCTGGTCCGTTGGCTGGCACCAGTCCTCCTGCGCGGCTCGGGCCGTTTTGCGAGTGCCGGCTAAAGTGTGTTGGAGGGTGTAGTGGATGGAGGGGTGGTGGCTGCCGCAGGAGAGGTGTGTGAAGGGGGGTGGGGAGGAGCGCTGGGTCTGTGTGAAACGTGTGGCCGTTGACAGCTCTGTGTGATGATAGTGCTTGGTTTGTCGTCACGCCTCTGCCCTCTACACCTGATGGACAACATGAACATTTATTACAATATTTTTTTATATTTTTTATATAGCGCAAAATCTTGATAAAATCAAATCTAAGCGCTGAAGCAGACACACACGCAAGCACGCACGCACGCACGCACGCACACACACGCACACACACACACACACACACACACACACACACACACACACACACACACAAACACCCACACACACGCATGGCTATAAATGGGGAGAAAGAATAAAAGCAATAAAAGCAAGAATAAAAGCAATGGAAAATTATAGAGAGCATAGCATATACAATTATATATTATAACATGTGATTCCCTCCGAGCGGAGACAGGCTGCAGAGGGGGGGGGGGGGGTTGAGTGAGGTTAGGATTTTATGCAGAGGAGAAAAGGTGAGTTTTGAGAGCGGACTTGAAGGAGACAAAAGTAGGTTGCTGACGGACTGAGAGAGGAAGTTTGTTCCAGGAGAGTGGACCAGAAACAGAGAAGGCTCGTGGACCATAGGTATTGATTGAGCTTAGTGCGTGGAAAGCGAAAAGTCAGAGGATCAGAGGCAGAGCGGAGGGTACGTGAGGGAACATAGATCTCAAGTAGGCTTGACAGGTAATCGGGGGCTGCGTTATTGAGGCTTTTGTAGCACATGGTGTCTAGTTAAGACTGTATGCGCTTTGATACAGGGAGCCAGTGAAGTTGTGCCAGGAGAGGAGATATGTGGTCAGCTTTTTTCTTTTTGAGTACAAGGCGTGCAGCATTGTTTTGAATGCGCTGTAGGATGTGAATGGTGGAGGCAGGAAGACCAGACAGGAGTGAATTGCAATAGTCAATGCGAGACATTATGAAGGAGAGAACGAGTTTTGCAGTTGTTTCGACAGAGAGATACTTCCTGATCAGCCTTATACGATGGAGATGATAGTAGCAGGATCTGGCAGTTTGAGAAACAAAGTTGTTCATGGAGAGGGTAGAGTCAATGCAGACACCAAGGTTTTTAGCTGAATCAGAACTTGGGACTGATGTGTTACATAATGGGAGAGAAACAGGAGGCAGGTGAGAAAGTTTCTCTGACGGATGCCAATGAGGATAGCTTCTGTTTTGTCGTCATTAAGCTGAAGTCTATTGTGTGTCATCCAGTTCTTAATGTCCGAGTAACACTCAGTGGTGCGAGTCAACAGGCGCTGTATATTATCAGGTGAGTCACTGTCTTGAAGTTGGGTGTCATCAGCATAGAAGTGATGTTTTATAGAATGGGAGTTGATGATGGTGGACAGGGGGGAGGTGTAAAGAGTGAAAAGAACAGGGCCAAGGACAGATCCTTGTGGAACACCACAGGTCAGGTATGCAGGTTGAGAGTAAGTGCCATTGATGAGAACGGTTTGTTTTCTGTTTGATAGGTATGAAGTGAACCAAGACAGAGCAATGTCAGAGATGCCAAAAGTATGATGAAGTCTAGAAAGGAGAATACCATGATCAATGGTATCAAAGGCTGCAGACAGATCAAGGAGTGTGAGGAGAGAGACTTTGCCAGTATCAGTTGCAAGGAGGAGATTGTTGAGAATGTGTAGTAGGGCAGTTTCAGTGCTATGGCACTGGCGGTAGGCTGACTGGAAAGGATTGAGGAGATTGTTGGCAGACAGGTGAGAGTTCAGCTGGTTGAGGACGACTTTTTCAAGGAGTTTTGACAAGAAAGGGAGATTAGAGATAGGCCGGTAATTTTTCAGTTCATTTGGATCTAAATTGTGTTTCTTGAGGAGAGGGTGAACGATAGCAGACTTGAAAGAATCTGGGACAGTTCCAGTTTGAAGAGATATCAGTGAACATGACTGTTCACTGATATATCAACACACACAAACACACACACACACACACACACACACACACACACACACACACACACAACACACACACACACACACACACACAGATGTACACACGCACTCGCACACATACACAGACAGAGAGAGACAAACCACAAATTCATAAACTTAAACACACACACACACACACACACACACACACACACACACACACACACACACACACACATCCATAAACCCACGCACACAAACAGACACACATAACCACATACACATACACGCGTAAACAGGCATAAACACACACGCACACATAAACACACAAACACATACATACACACATATAAACATACCAACACACATAACACACACACACGTACAAACACTCATACACACACACACACACACACACACACGCACGCACACACACATACACACACACACACACACACACACACACACACACACACACACACACACACACACACACACACACACACAAACACTGTCTCGTTTGTTTTCTTTGCTGTCCATGGAACTCATTCTTCTTCGCATAGCTGCAAGCAGCAGTGCTAGCCAGCGGTGCAGGCTGAAAGTGAGAGGTGACAAGCACGCAGTTACTAGCCAACACACTAGACGCATCACATCTGCCATTTGACATGCAATGCATCATCGGTTATAAATATTTCATAGTACTCGTATAACTGTACTGTTGTCAGTACACAGTAAACTGCTTTCAGTGTTGCAGGAAAAAAAATATGTACACTTTCTTTGTATATGTTAGCTTTGTTTTCTTAGTATATACACCTTAACAGACTGCGTACATCCATTAAAAATGACGAAAATATATAGTCAGTTTATATTTACTGTTTAATTCATGATATGTCAGATATGATCATTATGATTACAGAAATATGCAATAAAACAGACTATTTTTTAAACCCAGCTTTTTGTATTATTTTGTATTATTCCCAACTGCAGTTTTTCCTTTCCATCACGTAGGACTGGTTCTGAAAATTAACCAGTTACCGTTGATTCTATGTGACTGAAAAACGACAGTATTCATTTAATTGACAAGTTATCAATGGTGTTACTGAAACGTAGTGTGGGCCATACTTTTCAAAATCTGTTACAATGGGGTGTAGCGAACTATATATATATTTTTTTCGCCATTTATGTTGTCGTTCTAAGTTCGCAGAGTTATAATAAATATGTAAGATTTTTTTTTACTTACTGTACAATTCTTGATGATACTGAGGTACGTTCATTTTCTGAAACAACAAGGACAGAAAACAGCACCTTCCAATTACATCATCCATCCATCTAGCCAAGAGATAGAGAGAGATATATGGATGGAGAGGGAGGGAGAGAGAGAGGGGAGGGGAGAGAGAGAGAGAGAGCGAGAGAGAGAGAGAGCGACAGACGACAGAGAGAGACAGAGAGAGAGAGAGACAGACAGAGAGCGAGAGAGAGAGCGACAGACGACAGAGAGACAGACAGAGAGACAAAGACAGAGAGACAAAGACAGAGAAAGAGAGAGACAGAGGCAGAAAAACAGAGACAGAAACAGACATACAAACAGACAGAGAGAGAGGGGGGGGATGAAAGAGAGAGACAAAAAAGAGAGAAAGAGAGAGAGAGTTAGAGAGGAAGACAGGGAGAGAGAGAGAGATAGAGAGACAGACAACCATGGACAGAGAACGAGAGGGAGAGAGAGACAGACAGACAGAGACAAAGAGACAGACAGACGGGGGTAGAGGCAGACAGACAGACAGAGACGGAGAGAGAGAGAGACAGAGGGAGAGACGGAGACACAGACAGACAGACAAACGGGGAAAGAGAGAGAGAGACAGAGAAAAAGATACAGAGAGAGACATGGAGACGCAGAGAGAGAGAGAGACAGAAACAGAGACACAGAGACAGAGAGAGAGAGACGGAGACAGAGACAGACAGACAGACAGACGCGGAGAGAGACAGACAGACATAGAGAGACAAAATGAGAGAGACAAAATGAGAGAGAGAGAGACAGACGGACAGAGAGACAGACAGACGGACGGACAGACAGACAGAAAGACAGACAGACATATTAACCTCTTTCTGAGTGAAGATAAATTTCCCGAACCGTCGCTTGGCTTCGCGGCACTTGGCACAGAGTATGATGATGCTGAAACAACCAGCATGCCATTCTCTTTAATGCCATTTCTTATGGCACACAATGTACGTGGTGCGTGTGCCACACGTAGGTACACACACACGTACACACACGTACACACACGTACACACACACACACACACACACACACACACACACACACACACACACAATACACGGCTAGTCATTTACTGTTTTTTTTTTTTATTCCAATTTTTTTCAGTCGAGCAAAGTGTGCACAAACAATGTTACATCATTCTCACTGTACATTGGGGTAATCATAAATCACATACACAATATCAATATCTAGGACAGTGCAAAATACAGGTTTAAGTAAACTCAGTCCTCCTGTTCATCATACAATGTTGTTCAACATAATACATATAGTCCTCTGAGCTTACTGTTTTTGTACTTTGTATCTGCTTCTATGCTAGCAGAATGGGTAGCGCAAACTGTGTTAGATTTGAGAAGTTCTATACAACATGGGAGATAATTCTCAAGAGTTATGTCCTTTGATCATCTTATATAATGTTTAATGACAATTTTTTTACATTGCTGAGCTTTATTGAGCTGTCCATACACCGTTTTATATATATATATATATATATATATATAATATATATATATATATATATATATATATATATATATATATATATGTATATATATATTACATATATATATTATATATATATATATATATAATATATATATATATATATATAAAATATATGTATACATATATACATACATATACACACACACACACATATATATATTATATATATCACTGGACAATCGCAATAATACAACAATCACCTTGTGGTCGATGTGGACTCGGTTCAACCAAAGCTGATATAAAAACCATACATTTCTCGGCAAAAGAATGATGTAATTGTATATATATAATACATGAGTTCTATTGACAAACCTTTTATAACAATATTTTACTCCTTTTGTCTTACTCAGTTTGTATCAAATTTGTGTATGATGCCCATTTCTGTACAAATTTATCATATTGCATAGTATTGTTAAATACATATCTGTCTATCTCATAAGCTTCTTTTAGATCTGTTAAGAATGACTGAACACGGCGCACAAATCCGAGTTCTTTAGTCGGCCCACTTTTTGGTTCTGCCCTGCTGATTATCAATAGTGTGCACCTTTCCCTTTCCCTTCCTCTCTCCACACCCCTTTCAGCCAACCATAGCGAGGACAGGCGCGCATGGAAGTACTCGTTTAGACCTACAGATTGACCTAGATTCCAGTACTTGGTGCTGATCTCAGTCATTTTCTACATTCAGTCCCTCTAAAAATCTTGAAAGAACGCAGCAGTCACACACACACACACACACACACACACACACACACACACACACACACACACACACACCACATGCACACACACACAGACACGCACACACACACACGCACACACACATACACACACACACATACAACACACATGCACACACACGCGCGCACACATACACACACACACACACACACACACACACACACACACACACACAAGTGCAGCGCGCCCATGCACATGGCCTAGTTTCACCCACAGCCGGTGGCGTGCTTCGGCCGGGCAACAGCTAACACCCGATTTTAGACAAATTCAAGCCTCCAGAAAAGAGAACGAACTGCGATATTTTAAGAAATTTGAGAAAGTTAAAGCACTGAAGATCACGAATCTGACCATGCCAAAATGGACAAAAACATGTGAAGATTGCAACTTGCACTATACTTACGCCACTACTACGAAAATAATCTCACTTTATACTGAACAAACAACAACCACCTGGAGATATGAGTCAATCATCACATTAGTAATTTCTACTAAAACTCAAAGACAAGGTGATGCATCAAAGGAATGATCACTTCTTCAGAACAATGAGTATTCACAGCACTGAATGCATCCAGGTAAAGCGATGAAAAAATTCTCGATAATTACACAAATTCACAAAACATACAGAAAACCGCACTCAGATTCCTTCTTTGTCAGTATTGCTGTAGCACAAGACGCGCTTCAGAGATGGATTTTGGTCAAACCTGCCTGGCTAAAAATACCACTTCCAAGCGATGCTGGCTGACAGAAAGGTACCAACTAAAGAGTGTCAGAATGGCTGGGAAAATGCAGCCGTGTGAAGTGTTGGCTTTACTTTTCTTATTCTGCATTTGTAAATGGTATATTTTGCTAATAATAAAATGTGCAAAAAAAACAGGTATCTGTTTTTGTTTTATTGACATTTCCAAAGAGTACTAATAACTGATTTAGTTCCAATCTATCACAGTTTGTATATTCTCCTTTTATGTATTCTGTAAATTCTGTCTAAAAACTTTGCACATGTGCAAAGTCATTCACTTTTCTTGCATTAGAATAAAACGACACATTCCGGTTACTTTCTAAGAACACAGTTTCCGACATATTTGAATCTTCATCATTAACATACGAATTTTTTTTTATCAACCTGTTTAAAAAAAGTCCAATAGTTAAGCATTTACAATTCGTTCCTCTCTCTGTTCATACTTACAGTTAGCTATTTTATTGTTTAAATATTTGTTGTAATATGCTGCTTCATTTGTAACGTTTTCGGTCCCTTCCGCCATTTGCCCTTTCCTTCTTTCTTTCTTGTTTTTCACATGGTTTTAGTCCGAATGTGTTTGTAATAGTCGGGTTGGCTATAAGTAACATGAATTTAAACTTGAGTTTCTTGTTTTTTTTACCATGACTGACTACACATAAGCATCTGCATTCGGCCTTCCTGTTTCTGCACCCCCTTGCCCACATCGCTTGTTTCTTTCTTTCTTTCTTTTAAGTACTTATTTATTTATTTATTTATTTATTTATTTATTCATTTATTTGTTTATTTGTTTGTTTATCTACTTATTTATTATTCTTGTCATTGTTATTATTATCGTTGTTATTATATATACTTATGTGTTTTTCTTTTTCTTTTCTTTTTTTAAAATTTTTGTTTATCTCTTTATTTGCTGATTTTTGCTTTTTTAGTCTAAAATCGCTTAAGTGAATGGACATCAAACCATTGATATAAAGTCTTACACACTTTCTCTTAGGGTTGATAATAAGTGGGGGGTTTTTGCCCTGATATGGCTCTATGCAGTCGGCTGGGCTTTTAAGCAACTTGAGATCTATGTTCCCTCACGTACCCTCCGCTCTGCCTCCGATCCTCTGACTTTTCGCTTTCCACGCTTTTCAATACCTATGGTCCACGAGCCTTCTCTGTTTCTGGTCCACTCTCCTGGAACAAACTTCCTCTCTCAGTCCGTCAGCAACCTACTTTTGTCTCCTTCAAGTCCGCTCTCAAAACTCACCTTTTCTCCTCTGCATAAAATCCTAACCTCACTCAACCCCCCTCTGCAGCCTGTTTCCGCTCGGAGGGGAATCACTTTGTTTTAATATATAATTGTATATGATACGCTCTCTATAATTTTCCATTGCTTTTATTCTTGCTTTTATTGCTTTTATTCTTTCTCCCCATTTATAGCCATGCGTGTGTGTGTGTGTGTGTGTGCGTGTGTGCGCGCGCGTGAGTGCGTGCGTGCGTGTGTGTCTGTTTCAGCGCTTAGATTTGATTTTGTCGAGATTTTGCGCTATAAATATTGTAATTATTATTATTATTACATATATTAAGTGTATTTTCGCCTATAGGAAATGGGATATGCGGAAGCAATTTTAAGTAATTTAGGCCCATTTTATGTATGTTATTGTATCCTTAGTTATCTTTAAATTTGTATTCAGGCATGTTTTTTTTTTCAATTCCCCTATGTGATAACTTGGACGGAGTGGTCAACGCCAGGGGCATTTCCTTAGATTATGTGCACGAGTTTATTGACATGTGTACTTAATTTTCTCTTCCCCTTTTTTTTTCATGTTGAAATATTCTCTGTGTGTGTGTGTGTGTGTGTGTGTGTGTGTGTGTGTGTGTGTGTGTGTGTGTGTGTGTGTGTGTGTGTGTGTGTGTGTGTGTGTGTGTGTGTGTGTGTGTTTTGTGTGTGTGTGTGTGTGTGTGTGTTGAAACGTGTTTTTTTTTTTGCCCTGATATGGCTCTATGCAGTCGGCTGGGCTTTTAAGCAACAAATCAGAAGAACAACAAGGTTAACCTCTTAGCTACCGAGGTATTGCATTGCTGAGGGTTGTCAGCATGTTCACTCACCCGCTGGCGATCAGCACTGCTACTAGTAGGATGACCGTGGCCACAATGATGGCGGTAACAAGATGTGCCATGTCATCATCCGACCCTGTCCACGTCCAAACAAGCTTTTTAGGTACTTTTACTTCTATTCGTAATAAAAACGACAATAATAATTACACTACTACTACTATTACTACCAATAATAATAATAATAATAATTATTATTATTATTCTACTACCGCTACTGATAACAATAATTATTATCGTCGTCGTCGTCGTCATCATCATCATCATCATCATCATCATCATCATCATCATCATCATCATCATCAACATCATCATCATCATCATCATGTGCCCCACCGCATGGCATTGGTGATCATGGCCCTCCATACGCATCTATCCCTTGTTGCCGCTAGCACATCTTCCACCCTTTCTGTCCTCAGCCAATCTGCAAATCCGTCCAATATTTTTTCCCTGGGTCTACCTGGTGCTCTGTTTTCCTCCAGCTTTCCTGTTGTTACCAAGTGTTCTAATTCCCCTTTCCTCATAACACAAAGCTACACATCTGTTGGGATGAAAATAATAACAACAATAATAATAATAACAACGATAGTAATAATAACAATAATAACAACAATAATAATAACAACAACAACAACAATAAAAACAATGATAATAATAATAATAACAACAACAACAATAATGATAATAACAACGACACTAACAAAAAACAAACAAACAACAACACTAATAAGAATAAGAAAAAGAAAATTAGAATAATAATAGTATTCAACAATAATGATAATAACAACGATAATAACAACAACAACAACAACAAAAAAGAAAACATTACTAAGAATAAGAACAAGAAAATTAGAATAATTATAACAATAATAACAAAAAACGTACTACTAATATTTAACAAAAATATCGACGACGATGATGATGAAGCCGACACCACCAGTTCTGATGGAAACATTAAAGACAGGCGGTGAACAGGCCAGTTGTTTTTTTTTTAATTTTGCGGGCTGGGATTGAACTCAAGATATCAGATCTTGAGTCCACGGCTCTATCAAAAGAAGCAACCGGCGCTAGAGGACGACAGTGAAGAGATAATAATAATAAAAACAATAATAATAATGATAATAATAATAATAATAATAATAAGAATGATAATAATAATAATAATAATGATAATAACAATAACAATGATAATAATAATAATAATAACAATAAGAATGATAATAATAGTAATAATAATAATGATAATAACAATATAATAGCAACAACAACAACAATAATAATATTATTATTATAATAAATAATAATAATAATAATATAACAATACAATAACAATGATAAGAATAATAACAAATAAAATAATAACAATAATAAAAATAATAATAATAATAATAATAGTAATAATAATAAAAAATCATTTTTACACAGCGCCATTCTCCTACACATAGGTAAAGACTCACCGCGCCTGACATTAATTAGTTCATTTTTCCCAATCAGCCCTATGCCTAGTGGTCAATTATACTAACTCCCACTCCTAGTCTCTGCCCCCCTCACCCCCCGCCAACACACACACTAGCACATCTGTTGCAAGCAAGTACTAATATATACATTACTGAATCAGAAAGATCAAAAGTCATGTTTCATTACTGGTAGTATTCATCAAAAAGATGAGTTTTGAGGCCCGCCTTGAAAGAAGAAGAGAGAGAGAGATGATGAACAGCGGAGAGAAAAAGGCAGATCGTTCCAGACGAGTGGGGGCCTGGCAACGGAAAGCTCGGTGTCCTATGGTTTTTGTATTTTGATTTTGATTTTGCCAGAAGCTTGTGGTTGCTTGACCTTCAGGCCTGCATGTTTAAAGCACAGAAGAGAGGTAGACACCTACCTGTTACCTGCCGGTCCTCACAGTCCTTGCCCACGTACTGGACCCGCAGAGTGCCGTCTGGAACAACAACAACAACAACAATACCACAAGAAACATCACAGAGTCCAGCCATACTGACCTAACCCCTTTTCTGACAATCCCAAATACTTCCCCCGCCACACTATCTTGCACACGCAAGAGAGAGAGAGAGAGAGAGAGAGAGAGAGAGAGAGAGAGAAGAGAAAGAGACAGAGAGAGACAGACAGACAGATAGAGAGACAGAGAGAAAAAGAGAGAGACAGACAGACAGACAGACAGAGACAGAGAAAGAGAGAAAGACAGATAGAAAGATATAGGGAGAGACAGACAGACAGAGATCAAGAGAGTGAGCGAGACACACACACACACACACACACACACACACACACACACACACACACACACACACAACAACACACATACACACAGAGAAAGAAAGAGACAGAGACACAGAGAGACAGAGACAGAGAGAAAGAGACAGACAGACAGACACAGAGAGAGAAATACAGAGAGACACAGACAGACAGAGAGACCAAGAGAGAGACAGAGACATAAGCTACAGAGACAGAGACAGAGAGAAAAGAGACGGAGAGAGAAGAGCCAGAGACAGAGACAGATGGAGACATACACACACATCACACCATACCACACACGTACACACATACAATATACACAGACGTCCACAAACACAAACGTACACACTCGCACAAAACACACAACTCACACGTACACATATGTCTACACACACACACACACACACACACACACACACACACACACACACACAACACACACACACACACACACACACACACACATACATACACATATACAGAAACTACATGCACACACACACACACACACGCGCACACACACATACAGAAACTACATGCACACACACACACGCATACACACATACACACGCATGCACGCACGCACGCACACACACGCACATACACACACGTTTCATTGTCATCATCATTATCATTATGTGCCCTGCCGCATGGCGTTGGCGATCATGGCCCTCCATATGCATCTATCCCTTGTCGCCACAAGCACATCCTCCACCCTCTCTGTCCTCAGCCCACATGCAAGTCCATCCAACATTTTCTCCCTGGGTCTACCTGGTGCTCTCTTTCCCTCCAGCTTTCCTGTTGTGACCCGGTGCTCTAATTCCCCTTTCCTCATAAAATGGCCTACACATGTTGCTTGTCTTTTCCTAATCTTCCTTATCTATGATCTTCTTGTATCTGCCTCCACCAAGACTGTCTCGTTTGTTTTCTTTGCAGTCCATGCAACTCTCAACATTCTCCTTAAAAACTACATCTTGGCTGCCTCAATCCTGTTCTGGCTTTGCTTGGTGACTGTCCACACCTCACAAGCGTACAAGATTATCGGTTCTATATAACATATTTCATTGTGGCTGATGTAGATCCTGACACTAATGCTCCACACAACAAATAACTGTCACAGGTATGACTCACCTTCGTTTCTCTTGTACAGACAGGACCGGAAGCGGAAGCCAGAGGTAACCTTGACCCCGTTCACGTGATACTGTGAAGCCACGCCGTACAGGACACGCCCCATCCATTCAGTGGGCACACTGTGATCGAACCAGGAGGAGTTGTCCCCCACTGTCCACGACATTATGTCCTGTACAATGTAAATAAACGAATAAAGAAATGTATGAATAAATGAATGGATAAAATAAAGAAATAAATATATACATACAGATACATAAATAAATAAACGGATAAATAAATAAACAGATAATAAACAAATAAACAATAAATAGATAAACAGATAAATAAGTAAATAAATAAATGAAATCAGCCAATCAACCAACCACCAATCAACCAATCAATCAACCAACCAACCAACCAACCAACCAACAAACCAACCAAACAAACAACCAATCAATCAATCAATCATTCAATCAATCAATCAATCAATCAATTAATTAATCAGTTAGTCAGTCAGTCAACACACACATTATGCCATCGGCATGTCGGAAAGCAACGAAGGTTCTCCACACCAGTCTGCCCTGGGGTCAGTCAAGTGTGCCTCAGGGCTTTGGTGTTGCCCTTTGTAAAGTTCACCGCTACCTTCCTGAGTCTTTCACTCCTGTGGGTTTTTTTTTTCTTTTCTTTTTTTTTCAGTCTCATTTTCAACGCCACCTTAATGCCTCAGAAGCTGGAACAGTTTTTTTTAACAATGTAATGATGATGATGATGACGATGACGATGAGGGTGACAATCATAATGCTATGGAGTTCCATCCAGGATCGAGATTTACGTGACAAGGCTGTACTCTACGTTTACTATCATAATATATCCTGGTGTCAACCAGGCCCGAGAGATACAGACACCTGCGGTGCTGGTCAGAAGATTTGAGAAACACCCTCAGTGACGCATCCGTGAAGTGGATGAGACTCGACTGTGTGGTACCAGTCTTCCCAATGAGCCCATAGCATGCCCAACTCTGGGTAGGAGCCGGTCAGAGGCCGAAAAATGCCTCAATGATTTTTGAAGGTACTGATGGGGGGGGGGGGGGGGGATTCGAACCCACAGCCTTCCAGTCGGTAGTCCGTTGCGCTAACCACTACACCACGGCGACTGGTCGCATCATGCATATGGATGGATTCAAACATCGCTCTAGCCGCGTGCGGTACTGCACGTTTTGTGCCGTCGCCGTTTCGTTGTCATTCTGCTACCGTGCTTATGGATGTCTAGCTTAACTCTTTGATTCCCGCAACCAATTTATCAACTGCAAAAACTTAACCCTTTGACTCCCGCAACCATTCTATCAACTGCAAAAACTTAACCCTTTGACTCTCTCATCCTATC
>CM060313.1:70890798-70910798 GCA_030674185.1 Monoplex corrugatus
ACATCGATGATTTTATCACTGGCTCAGGCTGATTTTGTTCTGATTGTTATCATTTCTGTTTGAATTTTTTTTAGGTTCATCGCACTCATGGAAGTTACCTTTGCGCTCAACTTTTTTTTTTTCGTCCCATTTTCTGCACCACCTTATTGGCCACAGAAACTGGCACAGTTTTTTTTTTTACAATGCAATGATGATGATGTCGATGAGGATGATAATCATGATGCTATGGAGTTCCATCTAGGATTAAGACTGCGTGACAGGGCTGTACTCTACGCTTACTATCATAATATATTATTGTGTCAACCAGGCCCGAGACTTACAGACACCTGCAATGCTGGTCAGAAGATTTGAGCAACACCCTCAATGACACATCCGTGAAGTGGATGAGACTCGACTGTGTGGTCCCAGTCTTCCCAATGAGCCCATAGCACACCCAACTCTGGGTAGGAGCCAGTTAGAGCCGAAAAATCCCACAATGATTTTTGAAGGGAGTGATGGGGATTCGAACCCACAACCTTCCAGTCAGTAGTCCGTTGCATTAACCACTTCACCACGGCGACTGTCTGTTTGATTCTTGTAGTACCTATTTTTTTTCGCTTCTTTCTGGTCCTCATGTCCAGGCTTCAGAGCTGGTTTCCAGCTGGGGTTAGTGATATCCATAATGGAAGCCTTCACTCATATGGACATGAATTATAAGATATTAACAAAATTAAAACTGAGTGTGTGTGTAAAATATACTATGATAAACAAATTCCCGGGGATTTTGAATAAACCTGGTATCCAGTGTAATATAAAAAGGTTTGAAAATAAAGTTCTCCACAGAATTCAAAATGTAGGCTTTGTATTTATGCATATAAGGTACTGTGCATATGCACATGCGTACACACACACACAGGCATATACAGATACACACACATACACACGCTTCAAATGGAACAAACACACACACACACATACACACTCACTCACTCTCACACACACACACACACACACACACACACACACACACACACACACACACACACACACACACACACACACACAGAGTCACACCCGGGCACGAACATACACAAACTTGAAATGGAAACAAAACAGTTCAATGTTCTGTGTAAGAGACAGCATCTGTTCATACAAACTGAAAGCAAAGAAGGAAGCTTACGTTTTCCAATGTCAATAACTGATTGTTTACAATCCTGATTTACATGCCTGTTCATCCATCAGTGGCTGAAAACAAAGAGGGAGAGAGAGAAGAGGGAGAGGATGAGAGAGGGAGGGGAAAAGACAAGGACTGAAGAAGTGAAGAGAGCAGAGAGAAGAAGAGGCGAGAGAGAGAGAGAGAGAGAAAGAGAGAGAGAGAGGGAGGGGAGAGAGAGAGAGAGAGAGAGAGGAGTGAGAAGAGGGAGGGAAAAAGACAAGGACATGAAGAGGTCGAGAGAGAGAGAAAGAGAAAAAGAGAGAGAGAGGGAGGGGGAGAGAGAGAGAGAGAGAGAGGGTGAGAGAGGTAGGGAAACAGACAGGGACATGAAGACATGGTGAGGGAGGGAGAGAGAGAGAGAAGGAGAGACAGAGAGAGGGAGAAGGAGAGAAAGAGGGTGAGAGACAGAGAAGCAGAAAGAGAAAGAGAGAGAGAGAGGAGAGAGTGAGAGGGTGGGAGAGGGAGGGACAAGACAAGGACATGAAGAGGTGGAGAGAGCGAGAGAGAGAGAAAGAGAGAGAGAAGAGGATGGGAGGGAGAGAGAGAAGGAAAGAGAGAGAGGGGTAAGAGACAGGGATATGAATCGTTCGAGAGAGCGAGAGAGAGAGAGAGAAAGAGAGACAGAGACACAGAGAGAGAGAGAGAGAGAGATGCAGGAAGGGAGAGAGATAGATAAAGAGGGGGGGGGGTGAAACAATACAAGGACATGAAGAGGTTGAGAGAGCGAAAGAGAGAGAGACAGAGACAGACAGAGATAGACAGACAGACAGAAACAGAGACAGAGACAGAGACAGAGAGACATAGAGAGACAGACAGAGAGTGGAGGGGGAGGGGTGGCAACAAAGAACCCACCATATTGTCTGGGCCGCATCGAGACGTCGCGAGAGGCCACAGAGCTACTGACGCCGCAGTCCGCAGAGCTGTAAGTGTAGTTGAGGACGAAGGTCCAGTTCAGAATGAAGCTACTGTGCACCTGAAAATGTGACCCCAACTTAAGGGTACACGTGCACCTGCTTTCCGTGCACACCAACTCGCACTGCCTCTCTCTGGTTCTTGGTCTGTGTACCACAAAAACGGACGCAAACATTCGAACACAAGCATATGTACGCGCTTGATCATGTAGATCTACTTAAAAAATAAGAAAATAAATAAAAATTTTAAAAAAGGTCACGCGCGCCTCCTGATCAGTTTGGATGCTTACATGACATGCATGCACGCAAGCACAAAGTCTCCATCCACCCACCCACCCACCCCTCTTCACATTTATTTCGTGGTTCGCTATTTCGGTGAATGTTATAAACTGATATATTGGAGAAGAGTGGCAGAATGGTTCAGACGTTCGCCTGCCAATAACTAAACTCGAGGTTCCAGCGTTCGTTTCCCGTTGAGGCCTCCACTTTTTTTTTTTTTTTTCCCCTCAAGTTTGACCTTAAAAAAATCAAACTGAACGTCTAGTCCTTCGGAAGGGGATGAGAAGTACACATGTGCCTTCTCGCCTGGGCAAGCTGAAGATCCTAACGCTAGTGGAAAATCGTGAAGAGCGGGGCTCTCGCCCGGTTGCCCTGGAATAAAAACATTGCAGAGACAAGTTGATTTCCCCGGTCCCTCCCCTTGAAGGCTAATTAAACCTCTCACCTTTCTAAAGTCTTGGTCAAAAATGAGAAGAAAAAAAAAAAAAAAAAAAAAGATGGTTGGAGCTGCAATTCGACGACGCGCTCTCAAATGGGAAAGCAGCTCATGTTTCACAAGGTAGATCCAACATGACAAAAGAAGTGAATATGTATGCGTGTATGAATATGAATATGAATATGTATGTGTGTATGAATATGTATTCGCTCGTTCTTTGATTTAACGTCTTGATGAATTTAATGAATATGTCCTTTTATCCTGTGTTCCGTGTTCTTGGTGTGTGTCAGTAACTATGCTGTAATTGTGTTGTATTCTATCTTCCGGTTTTGGTGTGTGTCAGTAATTATGTTTTAATTATACTGTTGTTTTTTTTTATCCTGCGTTTTTAGGTGTGTGTCAGTAATTATGTTGTAATTGTGTTGTATTTCTATCTTCTGTTTTTGGTGTGTGTCAGTAATTATGTCTTAATTATATTGTATTTTTTATCCTGCGTTTTTGGTGTGTGTCAGTCATTATGTTTTAATTTTGTATTTTTATCCTATGTTCTTAGGGTGTGTCATTAGTTATGTTTTAATTATATTGCATTCTTATCCTGTGCTCTTGGTGTGTGTCAGTAATTATGTTTTAATAATGTATTTTTATCCTATGTTCTTAGGGTGTGTCATTAATTATGTTTTAATTATATTGCATTCTTATCCTGTGCTCTTGGCGTGTGTCAGTAATTATGTTTTAATAATGTTGTATTTTTATCCTGTGTTCTTGGTGTGTGCGTCAATAATTATGTTTTAATTATGTTGTATTTTTATCCTGTATTCTTAGGGTGTGTGTGTCAGTAATTATGTTTTAATTTATGTTGTATTTTTATCCTGTGTTCTTAGGGTGTGTGGGTCAGTAATTATATTTTAATTATGTTGTATTTTTATCCTGTGTTCTTAGGGGTGTGTGTGTCAGTAATTATGTTTTAATTATATTGTATTTTTTATCCGTTTTTGGCGGTGGTCAGTAATTATGTTTTTAATTATGTGTATTTTCATCCTGTGTTCTTAGGGTGTGGTGTCAGTAATTACGTTGTAATTATGTTGTATTTTTATCCTGTGTTCTTAGGGGTGGTCAGTAATTATGTTTTAATTATGCTGTATTTTTCTCCTGGTAGTTCTTTAGGGATATGCTTGGTCGTTCATCTTTCAATCGGCAATGTGCAATCAGGCAGCCTGCGTTTCTGAGTTGTGTGCACAGTGCGAAAAGTCTTTTATTATGCGTATGTTTATCCAACAACACTACAGAACAACTCACGGAACAGCAATCTCCAACGACGACACAGGAAATGCACGCACGACATATAACACATATACTCACAGCACCACACAAATACACTATTACACACACAATACACACATACACGCACAGAGCAACAACACACACACCCCGACACACACCACACACCACAATACACACACACACAACAAACCACACACACAACACATACACACACAAGCACGCACGCAACACACACACCACACACACTCAACAACTACCACACACACACAGACCTACACACATATCACACACACACACACACACACACACACACACACACACACACACACACACACACACACACACCAGACACACATACCACAACACACACACACACACACCACACACACACACACACACACACACACACACATCAGAAGAGCACAGACAGACAACAGAGAGACACAGAAGACAGACACAAGAAGACAGACAGACAGAAACAGACAGAGCAGACAAGACAGAGCAGAGAGTACGGAAGAGACAGAGAGAGACAGAGACAGAGAGACAGAGCACAGAGACAGAGAGACAAGACAGAGAGACAGAACAGAGAGACAGACAGAGACAGAGAGACAGACAGAGAGACACAGACAGAGAGAGAGACAGAGAAGAGCAGACAGGAGAGAGACAGAAGAGACAGAGAGAGAGACAAGACAGAGACAGACAGAGAGAGAGACAGAGAGACAGAGACAGAGAGAGAGACAGGAGACAGACAAGAGAGAGACAGAGACAGAGACAGAGAGAGGAGAGACAGAGGACAGAGAGAGAGAGACAGAGAGAGAGACAGAGAGAGAGAGACAGAGAGAGACAGAGAGACAGAGAGACAGAGACAGAGAGAGAGACGAGAGAGAGAGAGAGAGGAGAGAGAGAGAGAGAGAGAGAGAGAGAGAGCATACATACGACTTACTTGTTGCTACGGAAGTACAAAGACAGAGTGGCGTTGTGAGGAAACGCGAAACGTGTCGTGATATCTTCCACGGAGCAGATCAAACGTATGTCTTTCTTCACAAACCTCGGGGACACATTGTTCAACACAGCATGAGGAGAATCTGAAACCACACACCAAACTTCACGGGCGAACACAGAAAAGAAAGGAAGAAAAAAAAGAGAAAGAAACAAGAAAGACGAAAGACAGAAAGACAGAAAGAAAGAAACAAGAAAGAACGAAAGACAGAAAGACAGAAAGAAAGAAAGAAAGCTCTCCATAACATCATTACCGTCATCTTTTGGTGAAATGTCTACCGTGTGGCGTCGGAAGCTGGGACATTGTTGTTATTGTTATTGTTGTTTAAAGCCCAGCCGACTGTGTACAGCCATATCAGGGCTACAACCGCTTCAAAACATACAAAACTTCAACAGGGTGAAAAGAAAGAAAAAAAAAAAAAAAAAGAGAAATTAAGTAAACATATCAATGCATTCGCGCACATAATCTAAGGATATGTCCCTGGCGTTGACCACTCTGTCCAATTTATCGCACAGGGGATTTAAAAAAAACACACCTGAATACAAATATAAGCATAACTAAGGACACCAAAACATATATCAAAACGGACATAAATTACCTAAAATTGCTTCCGCATATCTCACCCCCCTAGAGCCAAAAATACACTTAAGACATGCACTCAATCATCAATCCTAAGAAACAGTACGTATGACTTTATTGAACACATACAGGTGAATGGACCAGCAAAGCAGAAAATGACAGGAAGAAGTGACAAAAAAAAGAAAAAAAAAAAGGATCAAGGCAGAAAGAAAGAGAGTGACAGAAAAGAGGAAATTTCTAGTACAGAATTTCCAGAACGTGGGGATACTATTTATACTGAAGGAGCCCCCGGCATCCCCATGGGGCGAGAAGGATGGGACCTGATTGTCCGGTCAGCGTTGAGGCACTGTTGGTCTGGATCCTACCCAACTCTCTCGGGTGTTTTTTTTTTTGTTAACTTGAATCATGGAATCATCGTTCATTAGAACTTCCTGATCATTGTTCCAGATTCTGTGGCCCTTCATGCTTTGATCTGTGCTGGCCTTCGTTTCGGATTATTTTTCTACCACCTCACCCTTTGACTCCTGCACCCTGTCCACCAGCATCCTGCATTGTCAACCATGCTAGCAA
The DNA here is from genome assembly GCA_030674185.1 of Monoplex corrugatus. Taxonomy (NCBI): domain Eukaryota; kingdom Metazoa; phylum Mollusca; class Gastropoda; order Littorinimorpha; family Ranellidae; genus Monoplex; species Monoplex corrugatus. The sequence continues at coordinate 70,897,050 of CM060313.1, forward strand.
ATCAAAAACGTAGCCTTTTGACTCCTCACCCTTTCCACCAGCTTCCTGCAGGGTGAGGGACTCAGAGGGTTTAAGTTTTTGCAGTCAGCGGATAAGGTGCCATGCACCACTGACACAAAAAGAAAAAAAAATCACAACTTCACTTCACTTCAGCCATTTTGTTTCAGTAGTTCATGGGTTTCTAATTAATGTTTTTTAAATCCCCTGTGCGATAAATTAGACGGAGTGGTCAACGCCAGGGGCATGTCCTTAGATTCATCATCATCAGGTGCCCTGCCGCATGGCGTTGGCGATCATGGACTTCCATCTGTCTCTATCTCTCGTTGCCCCTAGCATCTCTCCCACCCCCTCGTCCCCAGCCACTCTGCAAGCCCGTCCAGCACCCTCTCCCTGGGTCTACCCGGTGCTCTCTTTCCCTCCAGCTTTCCCGTCGTGACCAGGTGCCCCAAATCCCCCCCTCGCCATGAAATGGCCTATAAATGTTGCCTGTCTTTTCCCAATCCTGCCTACGAGTGATCCACTTGTGTCTGCCTCCATCAAATCTGTCTCACCTGTTTTCTTTGCTGTCCATGTCCTTAGATTATGTGCGCAAATGCACTGATATGTGTACTTATTTTTCTTTTCTTTTTTTTTTCCTGTTGAAGTTTTGTATGTTTTGAGGCGGTTATAGCCCTGATATGGCTCTGCGCAGTCGGCTGGACTCTAAAACAACAATAACAATTTCTCTTGCCTCGTAAAACGTCCTATAAATGTTGCTTGTCTTTTCCTAATCTTCTCTTCATTAACGTTCTTCTTAATTAAGCCTGCCTCCTCGAAGACTGCCTCGTCTGTTTTCTTTGCTGTCCATGGAAGAACTCTTTTAACAAATTTGAGCACCTAGTCACAACAGGAAAGCTGCAGTGGAAAAAAAAGAGCACCACAAAGACCCAGGAAGAAAACATTGGACGGACTTGAGCAGTGGATGAAGACAGAGAGGGTGGGAGATGTACTTGCAGCGACAGGGGATAGATTCATATGGAGGGCCATGATCGCCAACGCCATGCGGCAGGGTACAGTGAAGGAGACAAAAGATGATTTTTTTGCAGAAAGCTGGTGGATAAGGTGAGGGAGTCAACGCAACACAACACATAATAGTACAACATAAGAACGCAACACATCACAACATACAGCAACACAACACATCATAACACAGCAATACACATCAACGCATTACACAGCACAACAAAACAAAACACAACATACCAAAACACAACACACAATACCGTCACACAACAAAACACTACACACAACACAACACGACACACAAGGACACAATAACGCTACACACAACACACAACAACATACTACACAACACAGTCACACAACACAACACAACAACACACAACAACATACTACACAACACAGTCACACAACAAAACACACAACACAACATAACATACAACACAGCACAACACACAACAAAACAACACAGCACAACACAACACATCACACACCACAACACAGCACACTACACACACTAGAACACACAACACAACACAAAACACTACACACACCACATAACACAACACACAGCACAACACAAAACACTACACACAACACAACACACCACACCACAACAACACCACACCACAACACATCATACCACACCACACCACAACACACAACACAACAACACAACACACCATACCCTACCACCACACCACATCACACCACACCACACACAACACAGTCACACAATACACAACACACCACAACAACAACACAACCACAACCACGCCACAACGGAACACAGCACTCCAAAAGACATTTCACTAGCAAAAATACAGATGAGAATAAAAAAAATTTTTTAAAAAAGATCACTTACAATCGGATTCAATCGTTCGGTAGCCCAAATATTTTTCCGTCGGATTGCCACTGCCATCGGTACCTGTCCTTGACCTCACAGAACAATAATAGGTGACAATGCCAACGCCTGCTGGCCTCACCTCCGCACACACGGCCTCTCCGTCCTCCTTCCACCTCGAAGCCCCCACCACAGCCGCCGGCGTCAGATGCCGGTAAAACCTGACGTCATCGAGAGTGATGACGTCACGCTGAGCTGCTGTTGTGACGTTACAGCAGATGGTCAGCGTCTCTCCCAGGAACACAAAGGGGCGACTGATGCTCACTGGAAACATACGCAGAGGTGAGATTGGGTGGTGGTGGTGGTGGTTGTGGTTGGAGGGGGGATGAGTGAGTGGGGTGGGGTGGGGGGGGGGCGGGGATTGCAAGATTCGTACGCGCTTGTGTGTGTGTGTGTGTGTGTGTATGTATGTGTGTGTGTGTGTGTGTGTGTGTGTAAGTGTGTGTGTGTGTGTGTGTGTGTGTGTAAGTGTGTGTGTGTGTGTGTGTGTGTGTGTGTGTGTGTGTGTGTGTGTGTGTGTGTGTGTGTGTGTGTGTGAGCGAGTGTAGAAACGTGTGTGTGTGTATGTGTATGTGTGTGTGCGTGCGCGCTTGCGCGTGTGTGTATGTATGTGTGTGTGTGTGTGTGCGTGTGTGTGTGCGTGTGTGTGAGCGTGTGTGTGTGTGTGTGTGGGTGCGTTTATGTGCAATTTATTACAATACAATAAATACAACACAATGCAACACGATACGATACGATAAGTTGCGATAAATACAATACAATGAATACAATACAATACAATGAATACAATACAATACAATGAATACAATACAATACAATGAATACAATACAATACAATGAATACAATACAATACAATGAATACAATACAATACAATACAATATTCCTGGTCCAGAACCAGCTGGAGCTCTTTTTCCCTGCTTCTGCCATTGCAATTAGAGCTCTGGTCCTCTCTCTCTCCGAAATCGATAGCTGCTTCATGAGATCATACGCTGATGTACCTATCAACCCTCTTGCTCCAACCTCCACAGCAAGGACTTGGGCTTGAAAGCCAGTTCTTCTCAAGCTGCTGACTGGCCCTCAGAGGCCCGCAGGGTCCCCTGTGACCCAAAGAAATGAATTACAAACTGTCCTGTTATTTAACCCTCAGAGGCCCCAGGAGTCTTTCAGTTGAAAGAAAAATTACTAAGTGACCTGCTAACAGTATTTTTCTTTCAACTTGAAAGACTCTTTGGGCCTCTGAGGGTTAAATAACAGGACAGTTTGTAATTCATTTGTTTGGGTCACAGGTGACCCAGTGGGCCTCTGAGGGCTCCTATAGCTAGACTGGCATACTTTTCAGTCTCGTAGATATGGGCTTCCTCCATTCTAACTTTCCCATGGCACAGTGAGCTCGATCAGAATCACTAGTTTGGATGAATGGGATTGGAGAACAATGTCCGGTCTCATGCCACTCTTGCTGATGATTTCTGGGTGTTATGTTTTCACAATGTAGGAGATATCTGCTGTGCACTCCAAATCGTCAGTTTCACCCAGCAGACCCCGTTTCCATGCTCTGGGTTCACATCTTTTTCAGGCCACATTTTCCTGATTCTTGCCATATAGAAGGTTGTTGAAACTTCAATTTTTTCCCTCTGGCAGAGCTGATGGCAGTGCTGATGGCTTGTGCGATCTCTTGAAGCACTTCACTGTGCCTCCATGTGTACCTTCCTTGGGTTAGCGCTAGCTTGCATGAGCTCAGGACATGCTCCACTGTCTGTTTGACATGGCAGAGCGGGCAAGCAGGGTTATCTATACAGTTTACTAGAGAATTTGATATGCCTGCAAGTGCAATAATGACGTTGTGAAACGGCAGACGAATTCTCTGATGAAGGCAGAAAGCAGAACTGCAAAAACACCCCCACCCGCTCCAGAGTGGTTAAACACCGCACTGAAGAAAACCTTCAACACTACACACACACGACAATCCGCTTCATTCATTATTAGTACCAATGGCAGCAACACACCACAACCTGCGGAATAGGCACTAAACCCCCTCCCCCACCCCCGCCCCAGCATATGTGCCCAGTGGGTCTGTCTTCCTGACACAGATGCCAGACAGTACCATGGTCTCCAGAACAGGTTATATTGTTCTGACCACGGCTCAGAAATAACAGAATCGAGCCGTGGCCTGACCGGACAAGTTGGGAAGAACAACTTTTTGGCAGAAAAAAAAAAAGAATCGTATGTTGAGCATACCATGTATGCGGACCAGCAGATTGTGAGGAAATGGCCATGCTACAAGACATAAGATACTGTCAGGAAATGGTCATACTACAAGGCATAAGATATTGTCAGGAAATGGCCATGCTACAAGACATAAGATACTGTCAGTAAATCGCCATGCTACAAGGCATAAGATATTGTCAGGAAATGGCCATGTTACAAGGCATAAGATATTGTCAGGAAATGGTCATGTTACAAGGCATAAGATATTGTCAGGAAATGGTCATGTTACAAGGCATAAGATACTGTCAGGAAATGGCCATGCTAAAGGCATAAGATATTGTCAGGAAATGGCCATGTTACAAGGCATAAGATATTGTCAGGAAATGGTCATGTTACAAGGCATAAGATACTGTCAGGAAATGGCCATGCTACAAGACATAAGATACTGTCAGGAAATGGCCATGTTACAAGGCATAAGATACTGTCAGGAAATGGCCATGCTACAAGACATAAGATATTGTCAGGAAATGGCCATGTTACAAGGCATAAGATACTGTCAGGAAATGGTCATACTACAAGACATAAGATATTGTCAGGAAATGGCCATACTACAAGACATAAGATATTGTCAAGAAATGGCCATACTACAAGACATAAGATATTGTCAAGAAATGGCCATGCTACAAGACATAAGTTATTGTCAGGAAATGGCCATGCTACAAGGCGTAAGATACTGTCAGGAAATGGCCATGCTGCAAGACGTAAGACACTGCCAAAAGTGGCCATGCTACAAGACATAAGATATTGTCCGGAAATAGCCACGCTACAAGACATAAGATATTGTCAGGAAACGGCCATGCTACAAGACGTAAGATATTGTCAAGAAATGGCCATGCTACAAGACATAAGATATTGTCAAGAAATGGCCATGCTACAAGACGTAAGATATTGTCAAGAAAGGGCCATGCTACAAGACATAAGATATTGTCAAGAAATGGCCATGCTACAAGACGTAAGATATTGTCAAGAAATGGCCATGCTACAAGACATAAGATATTGTCAAGAAATGGCCATGCTACAAGACATAAGATATTGTCAAGAAATGGCCATGCTACAAGACATAAGATATTGTCAAAAAGTGGTCATGCTACAAGACGTAAGATATTGTCAAGAAATGGCCATGCTACAAGACGTAAGACATTTTCAAAAAGTGGCCATGCTACAAGACGTGAGGTACTGTCAAAAAATGGCCATGCTACACGATGCAAGATATTGTCACTAAATGGCCATGCTACAAGACATAAGATACTGTCACTAAATGGCCATGCTACAAGACGTAAGATAATGTGATAGAGGAGGAGTGAAGAGGATATTTGAAAATTGCCAATTTTGGTTTTGAGAAAAGATGATCCAGAAAACAACTGTTTCGAGGAGGGGAAGGTAAAACTAACAAATAACGTTACCATAATTAACGATTTAAACAAACTAACTAAGTAACAGACAAAAGTGATAAATTTCTAGAAGAAATGAATAAAAAATAAAACCAAGAATTGACTAACCATAACAGTGAACAAGTGCAATAACATTTTAAAGGTAATTCGCTATAGGACTTTTTGACAGGCTAACAAAAAATTCATTTAGTAATGATGATGAGGCAAGTATGTCAGAAACTGTACTCATAGATAGTGTATGAATATTTCGTTTTACCCTAACACAAGAAAGAATATGACTATGTGTTACCTTATTTCCACACAGACACACTATGTTCTTGGTGTATTTTGTTTTGAATGCATCAAGTTTCCATCTGTACATAAGAGATTGTATAAGTCTGCTGGCAGGAAGCTGCTTTAGTATTTTGCTGACTTCAAAGTTCATGTGACATTTATCATACTTTTTCTGTTTTAATTGGAACTGCTTCCAGACATAGTTGTCCACTAAAGTGTAAGTCTCGTGCAACGAGAGAGAAAGCTGGATATTGTTTGAATCTGGTGAGTTATTAGCTCCCCGTTTGGCAGCCCTATCAACTTTATCCTTATAACAAAATGAACTACGAGAAGGTATCCAGCAGAAAGTAATATCTGTGCCTCTTGAAGATAAACCGTGAATCAAGTGACGTCCATGTACCTCGTAAAAAGGATCATCTTGTCCAACTGGAACATTCTGTGATCCAGTCCCACTACAGGTGAAACCTTTGACCAGCGCCCTTTGATTGTCTACAAGAGAGACACAAATCTCCGCGACTTGCTGGTGCATTCAAATCTCAGCAAACCAGTCAACCAACCTCCAGGAATCTCTCCATGCAACAAACCTAAATGCAAGACATGTCCTTTCTTGTGCACAGCCACCACAGTCATAGGCCCCAAATCTCATATGAGAATTACAAAACATTTCAACTGTCAAACTTATAACATTGTCTACTTGATCAGCTGCTCTAAATGTTCCCCACTGTATATTGGTGAAACTGGACGTACCCTTGACACACGTTTCAAAGAACACTTGGCTGATATCCGCCACCAAAGGGATAAAACTATCCCCAATCACTTCAACCAATCAGACCACTCAATCAATGACGTCCGAGTGAAAGGTCTGTGGCTTCTATACAATAACAGCACCATAGACAGGAAAGACAGAGAATCCCACCTCATAAATACACTTGGAACACGCAAACCATATGGTCTTAATGACAAACCATAAGTATTCCATTGCGCAACAGAATTCAGACATGCCGTTTCATGTTTCTTCCTGTTCCCAGGCCTACCAGATTATAATAATAATAATAATAATAATAATAATAATAAAGGCAATTTATATAGCGCTTTCCAGAGCACAAAGCGCTTCACATAAAATCAGTATATAACTAAATACAAATAGATACACCAACATAAAATTTAAACATACCGCTGCTAACACTATATAACATAAAACATAAAATTTACGTTCAACAAGACATATTAACATAGTAAATTCAAATATTACTAAAAATAGTGACAATCATACAAAAATATTTTCTCTCTCTTTCTCTTCACACACACACACACACACACACACACACACACACACACACACACACACAGACCCAAACACACTCCCTCTCTCAACCACTCAGTTTCTCTACTATCAAATTCTATCACGCTTACACATACTCTTACTCATACTCTCACTCTCTTGCCCCACCCCAACCATACTCTCGTTCTCTACCGTGCTCCCGATATTCCTTGCTCACTCTCTCTCTCTCCCGCACTGCCTCTCTCTCCTTCCTCCCTCCCTCTCTCTCCCTCTCTCCTGCTCGCATAAACATGCTTCACACACACACACACACACACACACACACACACACACACACACACACACACACACACACACACACAAACACACACACACACACACATATATGTAGGAACGATGATCAGGGCTGAGAGAGAAAAGAAAGAGAAGATCAATGAAAGTATTGAGTGAAAAGATAGGTCTTCAGACTAGACTTGAAAGAAGGAAGACATTGCTTATGGCGAATATGATAGGGAAGGGAGTTCCAGGTCATGGCAGCAGAGTGGGAGAAAGCTCTCTGACCATGCAGTTTTCCGATTGAAACGGGGAACACAGAAAGTTCTTGTGTCGGTAGAGGATCGGAGAGTTCTGGATGGTACATACACCTGAAGAAGTTCAGACAGATAAGAGGGAGCGGAGCAAGTAAGAATTTTGTAACAGAGACAGCAACATTTGTATTTGATTCTTTGTTCAACTGGAAGCCAATGCAACTTTTTCAGAAGAGGAGAACATGACTGGATCTAGGGGCTTTACAAACAAGCCTAGCTGCTGAATTCTGAACACGTTGGAGAGGTTGAATGACAACTGAAGGGCAGCCGATTAGAATAGAATTACAGTAGTCCAAGCGTGAAAGAATATAAGAGGAAACAAGAGTTTTAGTGGCCTCCTCAGTAAGAAAGGGGCGGATAGAAGCAATACGTCTTAGTTCTATATAAGAAAGCTGGCATATCTTAGTGACATGTTTTTGCATAGAAAGATCATGATCTAAAAGAACTCCTAAATCCCGGACACAGTCAGAAAATTCAATGGAACTAGAACCTATAGGGAGAGAAGAAGAAAGTGTGTTGATATCATGATGTGAGAAACGTATAGCCTCCGTCTTGTCACAGTTAAGTTTCAGTTTATTTGATGACATCCAGAGATCAATGTCAGAGGTACAGTTTTGGAGAGAAGAAATTGCATCAGGATAGTCATCAACAGAAGCTGAATGAAGAAGCTGAGTGTCATCCGCAAACATTTCATGCGAAATGGAATGGCTGCGGATGACATCAGAAAGAGGGGTAGTATACAGAATGAATAAAACAGGACCGAGCACGGAGCCCTGAGGCACACCAAAATCGAGGGAGGTTTCATTTGAACGGTGACCATCCACTAGCACAAACTGTTTCCTGTCTGAAAGATAAGAGTGAAACCAATTAAGAGCTAAGTCTCTAATACCAAATGTATGTTCCAAACGGGAGAGAAGAATTTCATGGTCTATGGTGTCGAAAGCAGCTGAAAGATCTAACAAGAGGAGGACAGAAATTTTATTTTTATCTAACGAATTGAGAATATCATTAAGGATACGAAGGATGGCAGTCTCTGTGCTGTGCTCTGGACGATATGCTGACTGATGGGGAGATAGAAGGTTGTTGGCAGTCAAATGAGCTGAAAGCTGGTGGAGGACAATTTTCTCGAGAATTTTGGACAGAAAGGGGAGGTTGGAAATGGGGCGGTAATTTTTCAACACGTTGGGGTCAAGGGAAGACTTTTTCAGGAGAGGCTTAACAAGAGCAGTCTTAAAATCAGAGGGAACAGAAGCTGAAGATAGTGATTCATTAAGAATGCAAGTGATAGTGGGGAGAAGGGTGTCGAGGTGGTCATAGAGAAGAGGGGTGGGGATGGGGTCGAGAATACAAGAGACTTTGGGGGACTCAGTAATCAGCTTCCGTACAAATGATTCAGAAACAGGAGTAAACTGACAGAGTGGTGTACCTTTATAAATAACGGACTGGTCAGTTGTGTCAGAGGATGACAGAAACCCATCACGGATGGTCAGAATTTTCTGGGTAAAAAAGTCGGAAAACAATTTTGGTAACTGAGATAATTCATGTGTGGACGGCAGAGTAACATCGGAAACCTTTCCCAGCATGCCTGTGACAGTTCTAAAAAGATCTTTGCATGATACTGCTGAAACAACTTTAGAAGAATAGAATTTAGTTTTAGCATCATGGACGAGATCGACAATTTTCTGTTTTGCGGTTTCATAAATCTGCTTATGTACCGTCAGGCGAGACGATGCCCAGCGACGCTCAGCTTTACGGCGCTCACGCTTAAGTTGCAAAAGATCATGTGCCACGGAGCTGTACCACGGAGCTGTACCACGGGGCAGAGCGACGTTGCTGCACCCTGTGCTGACGTAAGGGCGCGTGCTTATCCAAAACTGTTCGCAAACCGAGACTGAGATCAGAAAGAGAAACATCATGAGTAATGACACTTTTTAAATCTTGAGAAAATGCTGCCTGATCTATCTGGCGAATGGCACGAATATATTTGAATTGGGGTGTTGATTTTTGTTTTAGAACACTAAGATGACAGACAATACAAATATGGTCAGACATAAGATAATTACTACACTTTGCAGATTGTAAAAGATTATCATTGTCACGAAAAATTACAAGGTCTAAAATATGACCACTGCTAGGAAAAGTAGGTTCGTTAACAGCTTGAGACAGACTAAACATTTGCAAGAGTTCCCGAAACTGTCTTGTTCTGGAGTCATGCTGATCTTGATAATGGATATTAAAGTCACCAACAATCAAAAGATTACTCTCACACGTGATGGAATAGTCAAGAAAGTCTGGGAGCTCATCGAAAAACATAGTGTGGGTCAGTTTATTTCTTTGACTGGGGGGAGGACGGTAGACACAAAGCAATCGAAGTTGCTGGCGTTGCACAGTCAACATTAATTCAGCAACCTCAAACGAGGTGTGGGTGAAGGAGAACGAGGTGTTGACAGAGGTGTGAGATGCAAGACAATCTTTCATGATGACGGCAATGCCGCCACCACCTTTAATCAAGCCAGTCAGCTGACGGGGAAAAGAAAAGTCTATATCCCGGTGGTGTCAAGTCCGCCATCTTGCTCTCATCGCCGGACTCTTTAAGCCAGGTCTCGGTGAGGACCATAATGTCGACATCGTGATCTGTCAGAAAGTCTACGATCGCCGTACGCTTCCGGGCCACGCCCACAGACTTGGCGTTGAACAGGCACACACAGAGCTGGTTTAGTAAATCGGAGCTCTGTAAGGGAACCTTGATCAAGTTATGCAGGTTGGCTCGGGAGGGGCGGGCTGTGGAGCAGATAGACACATTGGGGAAGGGTGAAAGGATGGAAGAGCTGCATGGTTCAAAGCCTGATACAAAGAGGGACTGATGGGAAGGTTTTTGACTGGCAATCACTGGTATCTGCCGCAGTTTTCTACTGCCGCCACGGCAAGAACGGTAACGCGGCAGACGGTAGCCAATCCTTAAATCTTTGAGACGGCTGATAACAGCAGGGAGAGGACGTGTGCTGGTTTGTTTACAAGCCAAAAGTTGATCCCGCGTGTAGGCAAGACGGGCGACTGCTTTTTCCGCATTCCAGGGGCCACCGACGTCACTCACAGGGCCAGCGCTGGTGTGCTCACAGTAGAAAATAGGTCGCACGGGAAAAGCGTTCGAGTGCACGGGAAGGAAAAATGGCGGCACTCGTGGATTGTCAAGACCAAAAAGAAAAACTCTTACTGACAGAAGGAGGAAGAAAAAGAATGTCCTGACGGGCAGCGGAGCGCAGAAAATCCAGCACCAGTCCATCCCGAAGCACACTGACAAATCACAAAACAGTCCATGCACACTACACAACCGAAACCGACGAAAAATGTCAGAGCGTTGACCGGTCATGCCTGTTAGGCGACCAAGGGCAGTCACTCAATCTGGGCACTGGGCACAATCTACTCCCTTACCTCTTGGCTCTTGCCCTGTGCCTTTTTCAGAACAGGGCTATACCGATATAGCATGGCCACTTCTCAAAATTGCAGAACTCATCTCACTTCCCTTTTGACATCATAGTTGCCTCCCCTCTCCCCACTTCTTACTTCTGCTCATGACGACATGGCATTCCATTTCTTACCCACTGGACGAGGCGGCAGGGAAGTTATTAGTCCCGTTTTTATTATCCATTGTTTGGTAATGTTGTACAATAGAATACGAAAATAATTGGAGCTAATTTCACGCACTTTTACGGGTGTTTTCGGTTCTGCTCGATGTAAAGAGACGTAAGACACCCTTACCTTCGATGTAAAGAGACGTAAGACACCCTTACCTACTCGCTTTGACCAGTCCTTCCCCACAAACATGCATTAAATATCCCTGAATGACTGGCGACCATAACCCTGATCACGTGGGTGACGTGGGTGAAAACGTCATCACTGTTTGTGTGTTTTTATTTGAAACCGAAAATAGGAAACACGTGGTAATGTTTACATCTAGATCGAGACCAGTAAACTCCGGAAAATGCCGAAAAAAACGCGGAAAAAGCCAAAAAACGCGAGGTAACCGAAGGGGTAAACAAGTGTTGCACTGCACACATATTTTAGGTCGGTGATTGCACTGACACACGTGGTTGATGTTACTATTTATAGACAATAACTCCCCACTAGTGATGACGTTGTGCCCATGTGATCAGCAACCAAAATGGCGTGCAGGTGACTGCTGGAGCTGTGGTCGCCAGTCATTCAGGGATACTTTGTGCATGTTTGTGGGGAAGGACTGGTCAAAGTGAGTAGGTAAGGGTGTCTTACGTCTCTTTACATCGAGCAGAACCGAAAACACCCGTAAAAGTGCGTGAAATTAGCTCCAATTATTTTCGTATTCTATTGTACAACATTACCCCATTGTTTGGTGTCTGTGATCTGTTTGTGACCGTGCGTTCGCGCTTGACAAAGGCTAGTTGGCCGAAAATTTGCGCTTGTTTTGTTTTGTTTTGTTGGATACGCGCTTATATTGGTTTTCTTGTTCTTCTGGTTCCTGTTTGCTTGGGCGCGCGCAGTCACACTTGGTTTGGATCAAGTGATTAATTTCCAGAATCATTTCAGGTCTTGTTTGTAATTTTGATAATTCAACAGCCTGAAGTACTGATTTCGAATCGACGCAAAAAAGTATCTGAAAAATTGTCCTAGGAAGACTTATCATAAAACTTAAAGCCATTAATATTGCAAAGAGTTCAGCTGTAAAGACACATTTATCAAGTCCTATATTGAAAGATTTTTCAATTTTGAGAGCTGGTATTAAAAACGCTGAGCCTGCTTTTCTTTCAATTACTGATCCATCAGTGTAAATTTTCAAGTGATTGGGATATAAGTCGTCTATATGACATTTAACCTGACTTGCCAGTAAGTTTATATTGTCTTCTTTTTTTAAAAATTAGTGTGGTGTACGTCCAATTGTGCTCTATGAAGTTCCCAACTGGGTATTGGCGAAAAGGAAGGTCTTATAGATACAGGATCTACGTGTAGATCAATTCCTGAGCCTTTCATGACGTCAGATGTGTATGTTGCAAGTGTGACCTGTGAAGATATTGATTTAGCTCTTTTTGGAAAGTCGGAATCTGATCTCAGTTTAGTTTCTGTTTCTGAGATGTTTTCTACGGTGGTGTTTCTTAACAAAAATTTAGAAGCGACGTTCCTTTGCTCTTCAAATGGCAACAGTTCGATTTCATTATATGTACGAAGACAGGAAGCATGCATTGGAAGACCCAGCGCAAGTTTGAAACCTTTACAATCTATGCTCTGTAGTTTTTTTAGTAAGTGTTTCGGTGCACTGAAGAAGATTTCTTGGGCATAGGTTAATTTAGATCTAATAAGCGATTTACAAAGATGAACAAGTGTTGATGAATCTTGACCCCATGTCTGTTTGCGAACTATTTTTAAGAAATTTAAACTTTTCTGAGCTTTGGTTAACAAGTACTCAATATGCTGATTCCAAGATAATTTTGCTGTAAGGAAAACTCCTAAGAATTTAATTGATTCGTTAAACTGAAGAAGAGTGTCTCCTAGTTTGAAAGTGGGAATATTTGCTGGGTTTGCTGCACTGTTAAATAAAACTATTTTTGTTTTTTCCAGGGATAGATGCAGTCCATTTTCTACCAAGAATCGTGCTATTTTATCAAGTTCTAACTGGTAGCATTTACGTGTATAATTAATACAGCGCGAAGGAGTTTTCCTTTTCATATTTACCTGCATCCACATGCATAAATCGTCAGCATATTGAGCTAAACCTACATGTTTAGATACTTTACTGGGTAAGTCATGCATTAATATCATGAAAAGAAGGGGAGCTATAACAGATCCCTGACGGATGCCCATTTGAAGAATTCGTTTTGTGGAATATACATTTTCAATCCTCGTTTGAAATATTCTGTTTTCTAAGAAACACTTCACATAGTCAAAAATGTGACCTGTGAGTATATATATATATATATATACATACACACACACACACATATACATATATATATATATATATATATATATATATATGTATATATACACACACATACATATATATATATATATATAT
>CM060313.1:70940798-70958298 GCA_030674185.1 Monoplex corrugatus
AGAGAGAGAGAGGAAGAGAGAGAGAGGGGAGAGAGAGATGCAGGAAGAGAGAGAGAGAGATGCATAAAGAGAGAGAGAGATGCAGGAAGAGAGAGAGAGAGAGAATGATGCAGAGAGAGAGAGAGAGAGAGAGATGCAGGAAGAGAGATGGAGAGGGAGAGAAAGAGGGGGGGAGAGAGATGCAGGAAGAGAGAGAGAGAGAGAGAGGGAGAGAGAGAGAGAGGGGGAGACAGGAAGAAAGAAGGGGAGAGAGAGAGAGACTGAGGGAGAGAGGCTAGAAGAGAGAGAGAGAAAGAGAGAAGACAGAGAAAGAGGCAGGAAGAAAGAGAGAGAGAGAGACAGGAAGAAAGAAAGAGAGAGAAGGGGAGAGAGAGGGGGCAGGAAGAAAGAGAGAGGCAGGAAGAGAGAGAGAGAAGGAGAGAGGGGGGCAGGAAGAGAGAGAGAGAGAGAGGCAGGAAGAGAGAGAGAGAGGGGGGGCAGGAAGAAAGAGAGAGAGGCAGGAAGAAAGAGAGAGAGGAGAGAGAGGGGGGGAGGAAGAGAGAGAGAGGGAAAGAGAGAGGCAGGAAGAGAGAGAAAGGCAGGAAGAAAGAGAGAGAGAGAGGCAGGAAGGAAAAAAGAGAGAGAGAGGCAGGAAGGAAAAAGAGAGAGAGAGGCAGGAAGGAAAAAAGAGAGAGAGAGGCAGGAAGGAAAAGAGAGAGAGAGAGGCAGGAAGAAAGAGAGAGAGGGGCAGGAAAAGAGAGAGGGGAAGAGAGAGGGGAAGAGAGAGAGAGAGAGAGAGAGGCAAGAGAAAGAGGGGGGCGAGAGACAGAAAGGGAGAGAGGCAAGAAGACAGAGAGAGAGAGAGAGAGAGAGAGAGAGGAGGAGAGAGAGAGAGAGAGTGTTGATGAGGTCACGATATATTTCAGAAGTTTAATTAGATTGAGAGAGAGAGAGAGAGAGAGAGAGAGAGAGAGAGAGTTGTTTCGTGGGTCCCATAAATATTATCTGAAATTCTATCTTGACGTGTATTACGATAGCATAGTGTATTATCAGTGTATACAGTCAGCGTGTCATTAGCACACACACATCCTGTACCGGTAGGCTTACCAGTACGGCAAGTGACGTGTCTTCAGTACACATCAACATTGAACACCAGAAGAGGATTGTCATGTCGGTTACAGGGAAGCGAAACAGCCGGCGGACACACTTCTGATACTTCGCCAAGTGAATAATAGTGATTATGCGCAGCCTTTATTCTTAAGTCAGTTACATTGGATTTTCTTTCTCCGGTCTTTCTTGTCCTTTTTCTGTTTCTTCTCAACCCCCCCCCCCCACCCCCCACCCCCCGTTGGGGTGCCGGGAGTTCTTTCAGTATAAGTAGTATCCCCCCTCCCCTTCCCCGCCCCGTATTCCCCTTCCCCTTCTGGAAATTCTGTGCTAGAAATGTCCTCTTTTCTGTCACTCTCGTTGTTTCTGTCTTGTTCCTTCGCTTTCTGTCATTTCTTCCTATCGTTTTCTTTCTCGCTCTCTCTCAGTCTTCTTTCCCCCTTCTGAGGTCCTTACTCGTCCATTTGCCTGTGTGTGTTTTCATTAGTCTTACCTACTTTCTCTTAGGACTGATAATTGGGTACATGTAGTAAGTGCATTTTTGGCCCTAGGGAAATGTGATGTGCGGCAGGAGCAGTTTTAGGTAATTTAGGCCCTTTTTTATGTGCGTTGTAGTGTCCTTAGTTGTGTTTATAATAATAATATTATATAATAATTACAATATTTATATAGCGCAAAATCTTGATAAAATCAAATCTAAGCGCTGAAACACACGCACGCACACACACGCACGCACGACACACGCACGCACGCACGCACGCACGCACGCACGCACGCACGCACCACACACACACGCATGGCTATAAATGGGGAGAAAGAATAAAAGCAACTGTGTTCAGGTTTCTTTGTTCTTTTTCTTCTTCTTAAATTCCCTGAGTGATAAATTGGGAGTGGTCAATGCCAGGGTATATTCTTGGATTATGTGCGCGAATGCTTTGCTATATGTACATACACTTAAGTTTCTTTTCTGTGTTTTTTTTTTTTTTTTCTGTTGTAGTATTGTGTATGTTTTGAAATGATTATAGCCCTGATATGGCTCTACACAGTCGGCTGGGCTTTAAACAAAAATAGTAGCAACAATAACAGTCTGATTTTTTCCTCTCTTCCTCCTTTTGTTTTTCTGTCTTCCTTCCTTTCTTCATCATCCTCCGTTCTTCTTGCACCTCCTTTTCCTTCTTTTTTCCCCTTCTTTTTGTCTTTGTCTTTTATTTTTTCTCTGTCCTAAAAAGAAAGCGTTTTGTGTGGAGTTTTATGCTGTTGCACTCTTGAGATTTTAAGAAGTAACAGTAAACCCCAGAAACGCAACAGTCCACAAAAGGCAAGAAATGTTCAGCCTACTGACAGAAGGTGACGTGCTCTACAATCTGTTCCGATCCGTTCCGTTCTGTAGAGTTAAAAGCCCTACCACTCTCATGTATGATATATATATATACATAGACTGGCTATAAGAATGTTGCTGAAAGAAGGTTTTAAAACATTTTTGTCTGCACTGTGAGATACCGATGCTATTGTCGGATTTCAAAGCCCTACCACTCTCATATATATATATATATATATATATATATATATATATATATATATATATATATATATATATATATATAATATATATATATATATACATAGACTGGCTATATATATATATATATATATATATATATATATATATATATATATATATATACACACATACATAGACTGGCTATAAGAATGTTGCCGAAAGGAGGTTTAAAACATTTTTGTCTGCACTGTGAGATACTGATGCTATTATGACAGGAATTCCTTAGGGCGACAGATGCATTGAGACAGAATTGATGGATCAGTATCATAGACCTGTGAAGTGACCACACCATGACCAGAAGCCAGTAGCAAAGGAAAATAACGCCAACTGCCAGTTGTCCATTATTCTCCACTTTGGGGAAGTTGGACAGTTTCTAAGGGGTGACGCGTGGCAGTAAAAGTCACGGTCCAAATTTGACTTCTGATAACGGCATATTAAATGACCGAGGGTAACATTAGCTATAGCCACCATGCCACGATTACAAGTCCAGTCACTCCATTTTTCAAAGCAGGCTTTATGGATGTAGACAGCTAATGACAGCTGACACAGTGATGGTCAGGAAGGGAAAGCGTCCTTACCTGATTCCCCCTTCTAAAATTAAAGAGTCGATTCACTATTTTTCAAGTCAGCTTTGGGGACGCGGACAGCTATGACAACTGAAACATTGATGGTCAGGGAAAGAAAGCGTCCTGACCTGAATCCCCTTTCTATAAAAGGAATAGTCAGTTAGCCCCTCGTAGTCATGTGGGGGAACCAGCTTCCAAGGTACGTCACAGGTATGTGACCCACGTTTCATTTCGTACTTTTGTTAGGTGTTAAGGTTAGGGTTAGAAGTTAGAAGCATGTTTTACTTTTCAGGAAACAGAAAGAATAGAGCTGGACAGATGGAAATGTTCAGTATTTTAGTAACTTGTAAGATAGTGAAGATTCGTTGTGCATTTTAGGATTTAGGGCCATTGGGACTTAGGCCAGTAAGAACAGTGAATTATGTCTTACGTTGAAGTTGATCAATTAAATAAATGTGCTGTATTTATCATTCCATGTGTGGACTATACCTTTGAGAATCCTTGTCTAGTGTGGTTTGTGCATTTTCCTGCTAGTCTCTCTCCCATTCTTTGTTGTGTGCGTGATTTCCAAGCAGAGAAACCATTCTTCATACACATCCCCAACTCTTCATAATCACCCCTAATTTCTATCCTTCATACACATCCCCAATTCCTTAGATACATCACAAAACCTTTTCTGCGATAATTGGTGGAGATGCGGAGTACCCTTTCTGCGATACTACTGTCGGATTTCTCAGACTACCGAAGACGATGATGACTCTTGTCCCCTCTCGCTGCCACCAATATTGACTAACCCTTTGACTCCCTCACCCTATCCACCAGCTTTCTGCAATTTGATCCTTTGATTCCCTCCATCTATCCACCAGCTTTCAGCAGGCAGGAAGTTGGTGGACAGGGTGAGGGAGAGGGTGAAGTTTTTGCTTTGCTTGCATGGTTGACAATGCACGACGTCGGTGGACAGGGTGCGGGAGTCAAAGGGTTAATTACAATAATAATTAATAATTACAATATTTATATAGCGCAAAATCTTGATAAAATCAAATCTAAGCGCTGAAACACACACACACGCACGCACGCACACGCACGCACGCACGCACGCACGCACACACACGCACGCACCCACGCACACACACACACACACACACACACACACACACACACACACACACACACACGGCTATAAATGGGGAGAAAGAATAAAAACAGTGGAAAATTATAGAGAGCATATTATATACAGTTATATATTGCAATGTGATTCCCCTCCGAGCGGAGACAGGCTGCAGAGGGGATTGAGTGAGGTCAGGATTTTATGCAGAGGAGAAAAGGTGAGTTTTGAGAGCGGACTTGAAGGAGACAAAAGTAGGTTGCTGACGGACTGAGAGAGGAAGTTTGTTCCAGGAGAGTGGACCAGAAACAGAGAAGGCTCGTGGACCATAGGTATTGAGCTTAGTGCGTGGAAAGCGAAAAGTCAGAGGATTGGAGGCAGAGCAGAGGGTACGTGAGGGAACATAGATCTCAAGTAGGCTTGACAGGTAATCGGGGGCTGCGTTATTGAGGCTTTTGTAGCACATGGGTCTAGTTTGTACTGTATGCGCTTTGATACAGGGAGCCAGTGAAGTTGTGCCAGGAGAGGAGATATGTGGTCAGCTTTTTTCTTTTTGAGTACAAGGCGTGCAGCATTGTTTTGAATGCACTGTAGGATGTGAGTGGTGGAGGCAGGAAGACCAGACAGGAGTGAATTGCAATAGTCAATGCGAGACATTATGAAGGAGAGAACGAGTTTTGCAGTTGTTTCCACAGAGAGATACTTCCTGATCAGGCTTATACGATGGAGGTGATAGTAGCAAGATCTGGCAGTTTGAGAAACAAAGTTGTTCATGGAGAGGGTAGAGTCAATGCAGACACCAAGGTTTTTAGCTGAATCAGAAATTGGGACTGATGTGTTACATAATGGGAGTGAAAGAGTAGGCAGCTGAGAAAGTTTCTGACAGGTGCCAATGAGGATAGCTTCTGTCTTGTCATCATTTAGCTGAAGTTTGTTGTATGTCATCCAATTTTTGATGTCCGAGTAACACTCAGTGGTGCGAGTCAGGAGGCGCTGTATATTGTCAGGTGAGTCACTGTCTTGAAGTTGGGTGTCATCAGCATAGAAGTGGTGTTTTATAGAGTGGGAGTTGATGATGGTGGACAGGGGGGAGGTGTAAAGAGTGAAAAGAACAGGGCCAAGGACAGATCCTTGTGGAACACCACAGGTCAGGTATGCAGGTTGAGAGCAAGTGCCATTGATGAGAGCAGTTTGTTTCTGTTTGATAGATAAGAAGTGAACCAGGAGAGAGCAATGTCAGAGATGCCAAAATTATGATGAAGTCTAGAAAGGAGAATACCATGATCAATGGTATCAAAGGCTGCAGACAGATCAAGGAGTGTGAGGAGAGAGACTTTGCCAGTATCAGTTGCAAGGAGGAGATTGTTGAGAATGTGTAGCAAGGCAGTTTCAGTGCTATGGCACTGGCGGTAGGCTGACACAGTGTCGCCACTTTGGTCCTTATGTCATCGCTTAGATTCTGTGAAGCCTGGCTGTGGTGATAAGGTACGTTTTATACAATAATATTTTTGAGAAATCTAGTGGCTATCCTATGCTGGTTATCATGTTGTTGATGACCTTTGAGTTTCGTACATGGTCTCTCTCTGTCTCTTGTCTGTCTGTCTGTCTGTCTGTCTGTCTCTGTCTGTCTGTCTTTCTCTGTCTGTCTCTGTCTGTCATCTGTCTGTCTGTCTCTTTGTCTGTCAGTCTCTCTGTCTGTCTGTCTGTCTGTCTCTGTCAGTCTGTCTGTGTGTGTGTGTGTCTGTCGCTCTGTCTGTGAGTCTATCTGTCTTTGTCTGTCTGTCTGTCTGTCTGCCTGTCTCTCTCTCTCTCTCTCTCTCTCTCTCTCTCTCTCTCTCTCTCTCTCTGTCAGTCTCTCGAGATCTCTCTCTGTCTGTCTGTCTGTCTCTGTCTGCTGTCTGTCTGTCTGTCTGTCTGTCTCTCTTTCTCTGTCTGTCTCTGTCTGCTGTCTGTCTGTCTGTCTGTCTCTCTCTGTGTTGGAATTGCTTTACTGCAACATTGAGCGCTCGTTTTCACACTTCCCTCTCCTGTTCTTCGTCTTCTAGTGTGCATGCGCTCTATAGCCTGAAGTGTTTAGACATTGTGAATGAATGTACAGGATGGCTGAGGACGGAGAGGGTGGGGGGATGTACTTGCAGCGACAAGGGATAGAGTCGTATGGAGAGCCATGATCGCCAACGCCATGCGGCAGGGCACATGATGATCATGATGATGATGATGTATGAGTTGCAGAGAACGACGAGAGCGTGCGTTGAATTTTTGCTCTGCTTGCATGGTTGACAAATGCAAGGTGCTGGTGGACAGGGTGCAGGAATCAAAGGGTTAAGAAGCTCGACTCTGAGCTGTTGATGTCTGCGGCAGTGTTGGAGGGTAGGGTGGGATGAGGGTGGGGATGACTGCAGACTTTTAAAACAATTTTTTTTTGGATCATTGCACTCATGGAGGTTACCTTTGTGCTTACTTTTTTTTTCTCGTCCCATTTTCTACGCCACTTTAATGGCCACAGAAACCGAAACAGTTTTTATTAGGCGATGATGATGATGTCGATGTGGATGATAATCATGATGCTATGGAGCACCATCTAGGATTCAGACTACGTGACAGGATTGCGCTCTTTGCTTACTATCATAATACATCCTGGCGTCAACCAGGCCCGAGAGATACAGACACCTGCGGTGTTGGTCAGAAGATTTGAGCAATACCCTCAATGGCGCATCCGTGAAGTGGATGAGACTCGACTGTGTGGTTCCAGTCTTCCCAATGAGCCCACAGCACGCCCAAATCTGGGTAGGAGCCGGTTAGAGCCGAAAAATCCCACAATGATTTTTGAAGGTACTGATGGGAATTCGAACACACAGCCTTCCAGTCGGTAGTCCGTTGCCTTAACCACTACACCACGACGACTTTATCACTTCGACTCCCACACCCTATCCACCGGCTGCATAAACTTAACACTTTGACTCCCACACCCTATCCACCAGCTGCATAAACTTAACACTTTGACTCCCACATCCTATCCACCAGCTGCATAAACTTAACACTTTGACTCCCACACCCTATCCACCAGCTGCATAAACTTAACACTTTGACTGACTCCACACCTATCCCAGTGTAACTTAACACTTTGACTCCACACCTTCCAGCTGCATAAACTTAACACTTTGACTCCCACATCCTATCCACCAGCTGCATAAACTTAACACTTTGACTCCCACACCCTATCTATCAGTTTCCTGCAGGAAGCTGGTGGACAGGAGGAGGGAATTAAAGGTTAATATTTTTTTCTTTGCTAACATGGTGCACAATGCAGGCTGCAGGTGGGCAGGGTGCGGGAGTGAAATGGTTAAACGACACCGGTGTCGCCGCCCAGTGGAACAAACAGTGCACAATACAAACTCAAGTATTATTTCACCCAGGGGCTGGATGGAGGTGAAGGAAGGGGTAGGAATAAGGGGGGGGGGGGGAGGGGGGGAAGGGAGAATGCACGCCGAGTATAGATATAAATAATAACGAGATTGCCAGTCAGTGAACTGGCGGCCTATGTAGCCCCGGTGTCGACTGCAACTTATTTTGTCGGGTGAATGTCTTAGGACTGACTTTGAAATGACATCGAGACGAGTTATTCTTATTCATTCTTGTCGTTTAGAGCCCAGCCGATCATGCAGAGCCATATCAGAGCTACAACCATTTCAAAACAAACATAATACTTCGTCGAAAAAAAAAAAAGAAGCCCATTTGGAAATGAAATTTAAGTACACATATCGATGCATTCGTGCATATAATGTAAGGGTACTCAGCTGGTGTTGACCAGTTTGCTCAATTTATCACCAGGGATTAACAAAAAAAACACACACACAAAACAACTGAATGCAAATTTATGTAAACGTGACTGTCATCATCATCATGTGCCCTGCCGCATGGCATTGGCGATCATGGCCCTCCATATGTATCTATCCCTTGTCGATGCAAGTACATTTCCCACCCTCTCTGTCCTCAGCCACTCTGCAAGTCCGGCCAATATTTTCTTCCTCGCTCTACCTGGTGTTCTCTTTCCCTCCAGCTTTCCTTTTGTGACCAGGTGCTCTAATTTCTCTTTCCTAATAAAATGTCCTATAAATGTTGCTTGTCTTTTCCTAATCTTCTTTGTTAATTTTCTTCCTATCTGCCTCCTTCAAGACTGTCTCATTTGTTTTCTTTGCTGTCCATGGAACTCAACATTCTTTTTAGAAACCACATGTCAGTTGCCTCAATCTTGTTCTGACTTTGCGTGTTAACTGTCCACACCTTACAACCTTACAACAGTATAACACTCAAGAAGTCTTTACCTGATGTTAAATGATAGGCATTTGTTGGTAAGAATGTTTTTCATCTTCTTGAATGCTGTTTTAGCTTGGCCGATTCTGTTGCTATTTCTGATGTGCATCTGCCGTCTAGTGAAATGACCGTTAACAGATATTTGGATTTTATCAACTTGTCTCAGTGAAACGTAACTAAGCACTCTAAAACATGTAAAAAAAAAAACCCGGGCCTAAGTTACCTGTAATGGTTTCTGCGTATCACTTTTCAATAAAGCCCAAAAATGCAGTCAATAGTGTTGAGTCTGTCAGTGCTAAGAATAAGGCTTTTTACAACACATACAGGTGAATGGACCAGCAAGGCAGAAGATGATAGGAAGAGATGACAGAAAACAATGGAGCAAGGCAGAAACAAAGAGAGCGACAGAAAAGAGGAAATTTCTAGCACAGAATTTCCAGAAGGTTATGGAATTCTATTTATACTGAAAGAGTCCCCGGCATCCTGATGGAGGGTAGAAGGTTGTTCCTTGGTGAATAGTTTTGGTTTTGACGTTAAGCCTGTGCGGCGATAGTTTGGTCCTATTTATATGCAGGTATTAGTACTGACTCAGAAATGGAACCTTATGTTCAATCAAGACTGTCATTTTCTGCTTCGACAGTCTTGAATTAAAGCTCCCATCTAAGTCCATGATTCTGATCGACTTCACTGTAACCTACGAAAATAAACTGGAGGAACCCCATATTTGCAAGACTGAAAAGTATGCCAGTCTAACCAGCAACTTGAGAACATCTGGCTTTCAAGCCAAAGTCCTCACCATAGAGGTTGGAGCAAAGGGGTAGATAGGTAGGCTACATCAGCCTAAAACCTCATTAAAGCAACTTACGATTTCGGAGAGAGAGAGGACTAGAGCCCTGAAGGCAATGGCAGAAGCAGCGGAAAAGAGCTCCAGGAAGAACTAAAGTAAACTTCATAAGGCTTAGAAATCTTCTATATGTTGTTGGTGACTGATTGCCAAGTGGTTAAGAATCCGTCAGAACGGTGACTTTGCCTTGAGAAATCTTACCACCTAGGATGCGCAGGTTCGCTTCCAGGCGGAGGACAAATTTCTTTAAAAAAAAAAAAAAAAAAAAAAAATGGCGACAGCAGAGGGGCATCCAGGAGTCATGACCTGGATGAGGCCTGGCCCCTCTGAGGACATGTGTTGTCCGGCTTTCCCCAGAGTTTCTTATTACTGACTTAGATGGGAACTTTTGCTCAACACGTGGATGCTTTTGACCGAAAACTTCTCAGGTCAGAATAGTTGGTTAGTTGATTCTTGATTAACACTTTCTGTTCGTCAGATATCACAAAATTTGCCGCAAAACTCCGTGGAAGCCAGTAGGACTAACAGTAGTAGGCCTTACTTATTTCGCTGTGTGTTACTCGGTGAAGCCAGCTCTTTGCGTTGCGAGGCGATGATATCACAGAGTGACATAGCTAAAGAGCTGCCTGGTCCCCTGATCAACTTTATATCTGTGGGATGGCGTGCTGTAGTACAGCTCGAGTTGATCTATTCAAAGTTCTCTCCACCCTTTCATTATCCTGAACTGCTCAAGGCGGCTACCCTGTGTCAAGGTGTTTTGTGTGTGTGTGTGGGGGGGGGGGGGATCAAATGTACACAACTTTTATATGTGTGTGTGTGTGTGTTTGTGTGTGTGTGTGCGTGTGTTTGTGTGTGTATGTGCGTGTGTGTAAGCGTTTGTGTGTGTGTCTCTGTGTGTTTGTGTGTGTGCGTGTGTGTGTGTGTGCGTTTGTGTGTGTGTTTATGTGTGTGTGTATGTGTGTGTGTGTGTGTGTGTGTGTGTGTGTGTGTGTGTGTGTGTGTGTGTGGAGAGAGAGAGAGAGAGAGAGAGAGAGAGAGAGAGAGAGAGGGAGATCAAATTAACACCTCTCTCTCTGTCTCTCTGTTTCTTTCTGCCTCTGTATTATGCACGTACACACACACACACTCACACACACACACACACACACACACACACACACACACACACACACACACACACACACAAAGAGAGAGAGAGAGATAGCAAGAGAGAGAGAGAGAGAGAGAGAGAGTCACACAGGCAAACAATCTGTTATCAAAACCTTGCAGAGCCACCAAGTACAGATAGACCCCTTTTCTTCTTTGAGGACCCTGCTGGAGTAGAGCTTCCACCAGTACAGTTTTACCTCAAGATTAGAAGAAAAAAAAAATAATCAGGATTGTCAAGCCATTCTGTAATCTTCTCCTTCGTTTTGGGTTGGTTTTTTTTTTCGTAGCATGGAATAAATTCATTAAGAATTGGAGGATGCGTTTTATTATTTTTTTGTATATCTATCTATCTATCTGATTATCTATCTAATTATCTATCTATCTATCTATCTATCTATCTATCTATCTATCTATCTATCTATCTATCTATCTATCTATCTATATGTCTGTCTATCTATCTGCCTACCTATCTACCTATCTATCTATCTATCTCTCTCTCTCTCTCTCTCTATCTATCTATCTATCTCTATCTATCTATCTATCTATCTATCTATCGATCTAATTATCTATATGTATACATATACATATACATATGTATATATATATATATATATACACATATATATATGTATATGTATATATACACATATATATGTACATACATATATATCTATATAACATATATATATATATATACATGTACATACACACACACACACACATATGTAATATATGTATATATATATATATATATATATATATATATAATTATATATATACGCACGAACAAAAGTTATTCAGGGCAGTGTCACCTTACTTTTCCCTTCGGTGTGATACCGTATGTTTAACCCTTTCACACCTTCACCCAGTCTGCCAGCATCTTGCATCGTCAGCCGTTATAGCATAGCAAATTTTAACCCTATCACTCCCTCACCCTCCTGCAGGAAGCTTGTGGATATGGTGAGGGAATGAAAAGGTTAAGTTTTTGCAGCTTAGGGACAGGCTGCAAGAGAGAGGGTTACGTTAAGCTCTTAAAGAAAGCGGGAAACGCTCAGATCCACATTTTTGTTTGTTTGTTTTTGTTTGATTAATTTATTGATTTTATTTTTGTATTTATTTATTATTTTTCATTTTGCTATTTTTAAAAAAAATATTCTCTTGGCCACCGTGACTAAACCATCGCACGTTAGTAGAACAGTATTTATTCGAATTTTCTGAGCATACTATTTTCAATGTTGACAGCATTTGTTTTAAATCTGAGACATTTACTCCTTCTCTGTTGATGGTATGTATTACATGTTGTGGAGTGCATGTCCTGTGTATCACAAAGAGAAAGCACAACTTCTGCCTTGGTTAAAAACAAACAAACAAAACAAAACAAAACAAAACAAAACAAAACAAAAAAAACAACATTAGAGTGATAGGTTGATTTCCCAGGTCCCACCCCTTGAAGACCAGTTAGCCTTCTTGCCTTTCTGAAGTCTTGGTTAAAAAAAAGTGAATATGAAGTTGTGTGCCTTCTGACTGCGCACGCTCCCACGGCAGTTGAAGCGAGGGAGGGGGGATGGGCGCCGACCTCGTGGTGCTGGCCCCGGTAAAAGTTGAGGTCTCTGCCACCTCACTCCCCTACGACCCCAGGGTTATGGAACTATCTAGGTAGGACCTCAGAAGCTGGCCAGCTCATGGGTTTATGTGCAGGCTTAAGACTTGTGCCATGATCATTCTGGATCTTCTCAGTGTTTCACATTTCTCTCGGACTCCGGACATAGACCGATTGAAATTTGAAATGACCCGATTGTTTTGCTTCTGAGCGGACCCGCTGTCCGATTGATATGCTATCCGAGCGGACCTGTGTCCGATTATTACATGGAAGTCGCGGACACGCCAAGTGTGTTTTATCGAGCGCGTTGAACGGCAGCGCTGGCTGTGCGAGGCCCTTGTAGTCGCTGACACGCCCGCTGACACAGTGACAGTGGACAGCCTATCACAGTGTCAGCCATCGCCCAGCGCTCCGCGAGTGTGCTATTTTTAGCTTCGCGTCAAGTTATGTTTTGGGCCCTGAATCCTGGAATGGGAATGAGTGTGAGCATGTTGGGGTAGCTCTTTGCGTGTTGTGTAGCAATGATTTGGCATGTTCAGATGTAATTGCCAGAATGTGCCAAGTTTTCTCAGTCAGATCTTATTTTATAGCAAGTTGCTACTTAAAATTCACACACTGTTCAGTATCACTATGTTCAAATGTGATTGCCAGATTGTGCCAAGTGTTGTTTTGTTTTTGTTTTTACTGATTTTGAAGCAAGGTGCGACTTCAGTATTAACTTACAATAACTGCTTGAATATTCCATTTTTTTGTGTTGTTTAAGACTTAACAGATATTATTCAAAATTGCCAGAATGTGCCAAGTTTTCTCAGTCAGATCTTATTTTATAGCAAGATGCTACTTAGTTTTCGTTATTAAAATTCATTCACTGTTCAGTATCACTATGTTCAAATGTGATTGCCAGATTGTGCCAAGTGTTTTGGGTTGGTTTCTTTTTTTTAATGATTTTGAAGCAAGGTGCGACTTCAGTATTAACTTACAATAACTGTTTGTTGATTATTTCATTTGTGTGTTGTTTAAGAAATAATTACTAAAAATTAGTAATTTTTGTTGCAAATGCTTTATGGTATATCAGAGTTCTGCATTACTGGACTTATTTTAAATAAACACTTGTTTTTTTGCGAAAAAATGGTGTCCTATTGTTTTTTCATAGCCAGGACACTGTGTCCTATTAATTTTCTATGTCCAGGACACTGTGTCCTATTGGGGGTTCAGAAAATGTGAATCGTTGACTTCTCCATCACATGGCACCTGTGACGTTAATGCATATGGAATTTATTCCGAGCGCGGAGACATCATCTTGAGAAATTGAAACTGAAACTTGAATAGCATGTTATGTGTAATGCGAATAACTGGACGTAATGCACGTACCCAATTATCAATCCTAAGAGAAAGTACGCAAGACTTTATTGAACACATACAGGTTTAAAATAAATTCTGTGTCTTCAAGCAGAGAGATCTCATTCGGTGTCCTTAAGCGTGCTTGTGAGAGATCTCAAGTTTAACATAAATCTTGTGTCCTCAAGCATGCTGGTGAGATCTCAAGTTTAATATAAATCTTGTGTCCTCAAGCATGCTTGTGAGATCTCAAGTTTAACATAAATCTTGTGTCCTCAAGCATACTTGAGATCTATCTTGTGTCCACAAGCATACTTGAGATCTATCTTGTGTCCTCAAGCATGCTTGTGAGATCTCAAGTTTAACATAAATCTTGTGTCCTCAAGCATACTTGAGAGATCTCAAGTTTAACATAAATCTTGTGTCTTCAAGCATGCTTGTGAGATCTCAAGTTTAACATAAATCTTGTGTCCTCAAGCATACTTGTGAGATCTCAAGTTTAACATAAATCTTGTGTCCTCAAGCATACTTGTGACATCTCAAGTTTAACCCTTTGACTCCCGCACCCTGCCCGTCAGCATCCTGCATTGCCAACCATGCCAGCAAAGCAAAAACTTATCCCTTTGACTCCCTCATCCTATGCACCAGATTCGTGCAGGGAGGTAATGATAGGTAAGGGAGTCAAAGGGTTAAGTGCAGAAAACTGCTGGACAGGGTGAGGGAGTCAAAAGGTTAAGTTCTTGCAGTTGTAGAGGGTGAGGGTGTCAAAAGGGTGAACTTTCTGCAGTTGGTGGATCGGGTGCAGGAGTCAAGGAGTGAAAGAGTTAACACTTACCTTGTTGCGAAGCCTTTAACAGTCTTTGGTGTCTCGGGTTGTGATCACCAAATTATCTCAACACACACACAAAATTAATATGGTCCAACTGCCGAAGAATGGGAGAGAGTGGCTGCCAGGACGAGAGGAGCCCATCCGTGGATACTGTTGTGATTTGAGAGTTGAAGCAATTGAAGAGGGTTTGTCCTGTTTGTCCTGTAAAGATAGTCCTTAGAGGTTGAAAATGATTGCGTAAGATCACGCAATCAAAAAGACAGTGTGCTGGAAGGAGACAAATTCCTTCATATAAGAACACCGTGCTGGAGTGAACTTGGATGTCCAAAAGTTAGTCCTGATCCTGGACATCAGATGAGCAATATGAGGAGGGTGGTTTCTCTCGTGCACCAGTTGACATCATTTTATAGGTGATGATAACTGTTGTATGTCGGACTCATCCGTTCAGTGTGGGTCACTCATCCATTCACTGTGGGTCTTTTGTTGTTCACTGAGTACAGCTAGTCTGTGTCTTCCAACAGCTTTTGTAGTGGGGGGTTATGACAAATGAATGAGTCTTTAGTTCTGAGTCGCGCGCGCGCGCATGCGTGCACACACACGTACGCATGCACACACACAGACACACGGAATCACCCTTACACTCTTTTGTGTGTGTGTGTGTGTGCGTGCGTGCGTGCGTGCGTGTGTGTGTGTGTTTGTGTGTGTGTATTGAGAGGGAGAGAGAGGTGGAAGGATGGAGAGAGAGAGAAAGAAAGTGACAGCGAGTTAATATGTGTATGAGAGAGAGAGAGAGCGAGAGAGAGAGAGAGAGAGAAGAGAGAGAGACACACACACACACACAGACACACACACACAGACACACACACACACAGACACACACACACACACACACACACACACACA
Source organism: Monoplex corrugatus (assembly GCA_030674185.1). NCBI lineage: Eukaryota > Metazoa > Mollusca > Gastropoda > Littorinimorpha > Ranellidae > Monoplex > Monoplex corrugatus. The sequence continues at coordinate 70,956,094 of CM060313.1, forward strand.
CACACACACACACACACACACACACACACACACACACACACACAGAGGGATTCGCCGGATTTCCCCAGTTTCTGTCGTTTTACTTCTCATGAAAATGACCTACTTCCTGCGGTTGTATGTAGTGCGAAACTCTTTGCCCCCCCCCCCCCACCCCCCTACCAAAAGCAATAGGAAAATGACAGAGGGAACTTGTTACACAGACCGGAACAGAGACTCTGAGGCCACAAACCCGGATGAATTTTGATCTGACGAAACCATTATATCCACCATGACCCCTTGCCGAGCGATCAGAAAAACAAGTATTAATTAATACAACGAACAGAATTCATTCAGATCGGATGTCCTCAAAATATTATTGTGTTTTAGTTTCACACGACACCCGTCAGGATCATCGAGTTTGATGTTGGTAGCCGCCGCCGCCGCCGCCGCCGCAGCAGCAGCAGCAGCAGCAGACACAACAACTCTTCTTCCAGTTTTACTGCGGTCTTGACTTTTTCTGCGGCGCTACTTTGCAGTAGACCTTCAAAAAAACCGTTGATGTTGGTATGCTGCTGTTGTTGTTCATATATATATAAATATAGGAAGGTGGGTGGTGGTCTGCTCAAATTTCTTTTGGCCTCAAAGTTTTCCTCGCAGAAGTGTTTGTCATTAGGTTTGTGTGGGAGTCGTGGGCTGAATAAGTCGGACGTGTCTCGTTTTTCTGTTGTCTTAGTGTATTTGTTTATTTGTTTGTTTGTTTAGTTATTTGTTTATTTGTTTGTTTGTTTGTTTGGTTGGTTATTTGTTTATTTGTTTGTTTATTTCGTTATTTATTAAATTTGGTTGTGTATTGATTGATTTTGTTTGTTTGTCTGTTGTTTGTTTGTTTATTTGTTTGGTTGTTCATTAATTTGGTTATTGATTGATTGATTTATTCATGTATTTGGTTTTTTTTAAAAAGGCGAGAGGGTGAAGGCAGGGGGGGGGGGGGGGATTGTTTCACGTCGCTGGAGTTGTAGGATGGGGAGGTGAATCAGGGACGGGGCCTCGGCGTCTTTCGAGGTCAGCAAACATTCACAGCTGCATGGAACGTTTTTGTTTTTCTCTCAGAAGATAGCTCTGAAACTAGTTTTGTCTTACAGGATATAAATGGAAAAAAAAAAAAAAAGATTGCGTTACATGTGTCTCGTTTTTTTGTTTGTTTTTGTTTTTTATCGCACCGAAGGATACTGTGCAGCATTTTATGTGTGAATAGAAATGTATTTTGGATTGTTCGAAGCTTTGATTCTTTCTAGCAGATCTACGAAACCTTGCACTTCATGTGTTCTTCATGAACCCATATTTTACAGTCTACGAAACCATAGATTTTATATGATCTCCTTCCTGAACTCCTATTTTACAGTGTACGAAACCATAGATTTTATGTGTTCTCCTTCCTGATTACCTAGTTTACAATGTACGAAACAATAGACTTTATGTGTTCTCCTTCCTGATTACCTAGTTTACAATGTACGAAACAATAGACTTTATGTGTTCTCGTTCCTGATTACCTAGTTTACAATGTACGAAACAATAGACTTTATGTGTTCTCCTTCCTGATTACCTAGTTTACAATGTACGAAACAATAGACTTTATGTGTTCTCCTTCCTGATTCCCTATTTTACAATGTACGAAACAATAGACTTTATGTGTTCTCCTTCCTGATTCCCTATTTTACAATGTACGAAACAATAGACTTTATGTGTTCTCCTTCCTGATTACCTAGTTTACAATGTACGAAACCATAGACTTTATGTGTTCTCGTTCCTGATTACCTAGTTTACAATGTACGAAACAATAGACTTTATGTGTTCTCCTTCCTGATTACCTAGTTTACAATGTACGAAACAATAGACTTTATGTGTTCTCCTTCCTGATTCCCTATTTTACAATGTACGAAACAATATACTTTATGTGTTCTCCTTCCTGATTACCTAGTTTACAATGTACGAAACAATAGACTTTATGTGTTCTCCTTCCTGATTCCCTATTTTACAATGTACGAAACCATAGACTTTATGTGTTCTCGTTCCTGATTCCCTATTTTACAATGTACAAAACCATAGACTTTATGTGTTCTCCTTCCTGATTACCTAGCTTACAATGTACGAAACCATAGACTTTATGTCATGTAGGCCTACTTTTTGATTCCCTATTTTACAATGTACGAAACCATAGACTTTATG
>CM060313.1:70965798-70968298 GCA_030674185.1 Monoplex corrugatus
CAACTACTTGTACTACAACTTCTACTACAACTACTACTACTACTACTGGTGCTGTTATTATTATTATTATTATTGTTATATTATTATTGTTATATTATTATTATTATTAGTAGTAGTAGTAGTAGTAGCAGCAGCAGCAGCAGCAGCAGCAGCAGCAGCAGCAGCAGCAGCAGCAGTAGCAGTAGCAGTAGCAGTAGTAGTAGTAGTAGTGGTGGTCGGTTTTGTGGTCCTGTCCATGCATATTGTATTAACTACATAAACTATGTGGACAACCTTGTCAGTGGACCTGCTACTTCACTTGGTCAGATGACATGCGCGATAAAGCAGGGGTGAAGGGGTCGACTCCTGTGCCGTGGGCCTCCTGTTGAGTGGTTCATTGGTCCAGGGGGTAGGAGTCTCGATTTGGGTGTGACAAGTCCCAGGTTTGAATCTGGGATGAGCCCCTCGTTTTTCTTCTTTCTTTCTTTCTTTTCTTTTCTTTTCTTCTTTTTTCTTTTCTTTCTTTCTTTCTTTTCTTTCTTTCTTTCTTTCTTTCTTTCTTTTCTTTCTTTCTTTTTCTTTCTTTCTTTTCTTTCTTTTCTTTCTTTCTTTCTTTTCTTTTTCTTTCTTTCTTTTTTTTCTTTCTTTCTTTCTTTCTTTCTTTCTTTCTTTCTTTCTTTCTTCTTCTTTTTCTTTCTTTCTTTCGTTTCTTTTTTCTTTCTTTCTTTCTTTTCGTTTCTTTTCTTTCTTTCTTTTCTTTCTTTCTTTCTTTTCGTTTCTTTTCTTATCTTTTCTTTCTTTCTTCTTTCTTTCTTTCTTTCTTTCTTATCTTTTCTTTCTTTCTTTCTTTTCTTTGTTTCTTTTCTTTTCTTTTCTTTCTTTCTTCCATTCTTTCTTCCTTTCCTTCTTTCTTTCTTTCTTTCGCGAGATGGCTGGCTGAGTTGATTGTGATACATCATCTGGTCTTTGTTGTGAGATGGCATATTGATATATCACCTTTGTTGCCATATGACATGTATCACCTTTGTTGCCATATGACATTTATCACCTTTGTTGCCATATGACATGTATCACCTTTGTTGCCATATGACACGTATCACCTTTGTTGCCATATGACACGTATCACCTTTGTTGCCATATGACACGTATCACCTTTGTTGCCATATGACATATATCACCTTTGTTGCCATATGACATATATCACCTTTGTTGCCATATGACATATATCACCTTTGTTGTCATATGACATATATCACCTTTGTTGCCATATGACATATATCACCTTTGTTGCCATATGACATATATCACCTTTGTTGCCATATGACATATATCACCTTTGTTGCCATATGACATATCATCTTTGTTGCCATATGACATATATCATCTTTGTTGCCATATGACATATCACCTTTGTTGCCATATGACATATCACCTTTGTTGCCATATGACATATATCACCTTTGTTGTGATATGACGCATATCACCTTTGTTGCCATATGGCATATATCACCTTTGTTGTGATATGACGCATATCACCTTTGTTGTGATATGGCATATATCTGTCTTTGTTGCCATATGACATGCATCTTTGTTGTAATATGACATGTATCACTTTTGTTGCCATATGACATAATATATCACCTTTGTTGCCACATGACATAATATATCACCTTTGTTGTGAAATAACACATGTCACTGTCTTTGTTGTGATATGAAATACGTCACCTTTCTTGTGATATGACATATATCACTGCCTTTGTTGTGATATGACATACATCACCTTTGTTGTGATATGACATACATCACCTTTGTTGTGATATGACATATATCACCTTTGTTGTGATATGACATACATCACTGTTTTTGTTGTGATATGACATACATTACCTTTGTTGTGATATGACATACATCACCTTTGTTGTGATATGACATACATCACCTTTGTTGTGATATGACATACATCACCTTTGTTGTGATATGACATATATCACCTTTGTTGTGATATGACATATATCACCTTTGTTGTGATATGACATACATCACCTTTTGTTGTGATATGACATCTATCACTGTCTTTGTTGTGATATGACATACATCACCTTTGTTGTGATATGACATACATCACTGTCTTTGTTGTGATATGACATACATCACCTTTGTTGTGATATGACATATATCACTGTCTTTGTTGTGATATGACATCTATCACTGTCTTCTGTAACAGGAAACAGCCGTCTGTAAATCCATAAGAGACAACCCTTCTGTGACAGGGAACAACCTTCTTCGACAGGAAACGACCTTCTGTGACAGGAAACAACCTCCTGTGATTAGAAACAACCTTCTGTGGACAACAACCGCCTGTTACACTTAGTTAAAAGGAAACGAAACCGTCTCTGAAAGAGGAAACAGCCCGTCTGTAATTAATAAGAAACAAAACCTTTTGTAATAGGAAACAACTTTTTTGGGGGGTAACAGGAAACGTGGAAACTTGTTTCCTGTCACAATCGAGTGACCAGTACTC
>CM060313.1:70978298-70980798 GCA_030674185.1 Monoplex corrugatus
TTACTATTGTTTGTTTTTATTATCTTTACTTTTGTGATGATGATGAAGATGATCGTGAAGGTGGTGGTGGTGGTAGTGATGGTTGGCAAAGAGGTAGACTGACGCTGCTGCCTTTCAGGCTGACAGTGCAGGGTTGCACAGTTGCAGAAGAAACTTGCCTGAGTGAGAGAAAGCCTTTGTGTGAAGGAGAAGAGATGAGCGCCGCCTGCGCTCCGAGAAAAGTTCATGTTTCTTCCGTTCACTTTCCTATGACATATGAGTTGTGGGACAACCTTTGCTATACATTATTATTATTATAATAATTATCATTATTATTATTATTATTATTATTGTGGTTGTTATTATTATCATTGTTATGGTTATCATTACTATTGTTGTCGTCGTCATCATCATCATCATCATCTTTATTATGATGATGATGATGATGATGATGATTAATATCATCATCATCATCATCATCATCATCATCATCATCAATCATATTATTAATCAACATCATTATTATTATTATTATTGTTATCATTATCATTATTATTGTTCTTACTGCTACTACCACTACTACTGCTACTACTGCTACTGCTACTACTGCTATTACTACTACTGCTGCTGCTAACTACTACGCTACTTCTACTACTACTACTACTACTACTACCACTATTACTACTACTGCTGCTGCTGCTGCTGCTGCTGCTATCACCACAATCACAACTGCTATTGTTTTTGTTGTTGTGTTTCTTGTTGTTGTTATGGTTGTTGTTATGATCAGTATTATTGTTGTTATTACTGTTCATTATTCATGATTATCATGTCTTCTTCTGATCATTATTTTCATTATCGCAGCTGAACGCCACTGCCTTTAAGAGGAGCCCAGCTGAAGTGACACTCCAGGGACTGAGGCCGTTCACTGTATACACCATCCGAGTGGCCGTGGGACCAGGGGGCAACGACAAAGGCTTCCTCAGTGACTGGGTTCCACTCTCTGTTCAAACACTGCCATCAGGTTAGGGTTTAACTTACTGGAAACACGGGTTTCTGCCACAGTTGCGACATGCTCAGACGCACTAATTTTGGGCATTTTACAAAACCAAACTGAGTACAGTAACAAACTATATGTTTTTAAAAACTTCAATCCATGGTAGTTTAGAAAAAAAATACTATAATCTTGTACTAAGTACTCAATTTACTTAGAATGGGTTTGAAAAATGTAAGGAAATAGCTTTCCAGAAAATTTTTTTTTCCTGGGGCGAGTTTGATAAACACCAGTTCTAACTGTACAAAACTAAAATAAACTGTTTTTTCACATCTACAGCTGCTGTGCACTGTCAAGAAATGTTTCTGAGAGCAGCTACAGTCAATTGGGTGAATGAAGTCATAAAGACAACGACGCTTTGGAGCAGATGCCATGGTGTAAACATCGGCATTGACCGAGTTTCACACCATCCCATAATATGTGCAAAAAGTAGAATTACACGCGGGTGAAAAAGGGGGATCGAAATAAGGGAGACGATCATCGAATAGAGGAAGGACTCGGATTTATAAGCGTACCAAAGTTGTTTCCCTTCCGCCAACCGCTTTAGTACCAAAATTCGCCAAAACCATCAGTCACCTGGAGACCACAACGTCCATCTGACACCCACACAGCGTCGGCCGCCAGGCGTCTGACAAGACACCATTGAGTTAACCGTTCCCCATCTTCTGGACTTCCTATGCGTGCTAGGAAGTTCTTCTTTTCTGTCGCTCTCTTTGCTTCTGCCTTTCCTCCTTCGCTTTCTGTCATTTCTTTCTATTATTTTTCTGACTTCTTAGTCCATTTGTTTGTATGTGTTCCATAAAGCCTAACATATTTCCTCTTAGGATTCATAATGGGGTACATGTGTTAAGTGCATTTTCGGCTCTTAGGAAATGAGATGTGCAGAAGCGATTGTAAGTGATTTAGGCCTGTTACTATGTATATGTTTTGGTGTCCTTAGTTATGTTCATATATGATTCAAGTTGATTTTTTAACCCACCCCCCCACCCCCACCCTGGTGATAAATTGGATGGAGTGGTCAAAGCCAGGGGCATATCCTTAGATTATGTGTGCAGATTATGTGTACTTGATTTTTTCCAGTTTTTTTCTCTCCAGTGAGGCATGGCATATTTTTTGAGATGGTTATAGCGCTACACCATCGTCTGGGCTTTAAATGACAGTAACAGTAACTCTAAGCATTCCCTCCCATTCTCACAGCCTATTTTGTATCCTCATCCCATTTTTACATCATACTCTGCTGTTGAAATTGTGCTTAAAACAGTTGAATGTTTTGGCCTTTTCAGTGGTAAAATACTCGTAACACCATCGTCTGATTTTCTAAATTTGGGTTTCTATTCCTGATCTCTTCCCTTGACCATCTTCCTGTCTGAGCAGAAGACATTATTTTTACGTTCTGTTTGAGCTCCACTTAAAGTTTGAAACCCATTGTCTACCTACCTACCTATCTATTTATCTATCTGTCTCTCTGTC
>CM060313.1:70983298-71023298 GCA_030674185.1 Monoplex corrugatus
CACCTAATTGTTGTAAAGTTTGTTTTTAAACACCTATTTATTTTAATGTTTTCTTTTAGACTGCTAATTGAATGCCTAATTATTTTGAAATTTGGTTTTAAACATCTAATTGTTTTAATGCTTTCAAGCAGCACATTAACTGCAGGTTTTCGAAATCACGTAAATGCTTTTGAACATCACATTGCGAAAATAAAGAGAAAGTTTCAAAGTACTCATTGTTTTAAAGACCACTTTGTGTATATAAAGATTTGAAACAGCACAGTGTTTAATTAAGGAGTTTCTAATATCACATTGCATAGTTAAAGGATTTCAAACACCAGTTGCTTAGCTGAAAGGTTTGAAGCATAATATATTGTGTAGCTTAAGGCTGTAGAATCAGGGATTAACATTATTATCCAATCACAAAATAGATGTCATTAAGTTCAGGGGAACTTCCGGGATAAACAAAAACAGGGACTTCTGGGTCTTCTTCTTCTTTCTTCTTTCATCTGCTGCTGGTGCCCTTCGGCGTCGCGGGGAGACACAGACGTCTGTCTGCAGCAAGGCGGGAGGCTTGATAGAGTGACAGGTCATGGGCTCGCAGGGTGTCAGCCACGGAGTCGCTCCATCGTCTCCGTGGTCTACCTCTGGCTTTCCAGCCAGTGTATCTGGTGGTGTATGCCCGTAGGGCCGGTTGGTCGGGCGGCATTCTGGTGAGGTGACCAAACCACCTGATCCTTTGTTGTTCGACATGGTGGAGAATTGGTGTTAGTCCGACCATGTTTCTGATCACCTCATTCTTGATCTTGTCGCGTCTGGTCTTGTTGACAGCTTTTCTCAGGCAGCGCATTTCACATGTGACCAATTTTCTCTCTAAGGCTTTTGTTATGGCCCATGTCTGACACTGGTATGTGAGTGTTGGAACGAAGATGGCGTTGATGAGTTTTGCCTTGGTGCTCATTGGGATGCTGGGATGTTTCAGAAGGGGGGCGAGTTGGTAACTGACTGCGTTCGCTTTCTGGCATCTTGTTTCTATCTCTCTGTCCAATTTTCCATCTTCAGTGAAGAGGCTGCCAAGGTATTTAAATTCTTTGGTCTGTTTCAGCTGGGTGCCGTTGATGTTGATGTCCAGCTTTCCTGGATTTCTTCTGACGGACATAACTTCTGTTTTGTTGATACTGATCTTCATATCATACTTCTCGCAGCTTGTGTTGAGTTGGTCTGTGTGTTCTTGAAGAGCTGCTTTGTTCTGATTCATCAAGGACTGGTCGTCAGCAAATAATAGTTCGTTCAGGGCCTCCAGATCTGGATTGGCTTCCTTTGTAATCTGGTCCATGTAGATCACGAAGAGAAGGGGAGAGAGTACGCAGCCTTGCCTGACCCCTGATGTAACCGGGAACCAGTCCGATGTTCCACTGGCTGTTCGGACTGCGCTCCTACTGTTGGCATAGATTGCTCTGATGTTATCAAGCAACTGCCCCTTCACGTCGTACTGCTCCAGGATCTTCCAGAGCTTGTCTCTGTTGACTCGGTCAAAAGCTTTTTCTTGATCAACGAATACTGTATGCAGGTCTTGGTTGTATTCGATGGCTCTTTCACACAGCTGTCGGAGTGCAAAAATGGCATCTGTGCACCCTCTTCCTTTCCGAAAGCCAAACTGGGCATTGCTCAGTAGGTGTTCTGCTTTGGCTCTTGTGCGCTGTTCCAGAATCTTTGCATACATTTTCCCTACATGGCTGAGAAGTGAAATGCCTCTGTATGTGCTGCAGTCTTTCTTGCTGCCCTTCTTCTTCCAAATTGGCACCACTATTGCATTTTGCCAGTCCATTGGTACTTTCCTCTCTTCCCATGCTTTCTGGAAGATGATGGTGAGCCACTTAACTCCCGTTTCTCCGCATGCAAGGATGGCTTCAGTTGTTATGCCATCATTGCCTGCTGCTTTGCCCTTTGGGCTGGTCTTAATTGCTTTTCGTGTTTCTGCTTCAAGGATTTGGGGCTCTAACTGGTCTTTATAGCGTGGTGAGAACTGGGAGCTGGAAGCCTGGACTCCAGATGGGTTTAAAAGGTCTTTAAAATAGTCTTCCCATCTTTTCAGAATTTCCTCCTCTTTGTGTAGTGCCTCTCCATTTGCATCATTCACTACTGTTGTTGGGTTGAATGGCTCATCTCTTACTCTCATCGTCTTCACACTTTTGAAAAATTCTCTTGGGGAGTTCTTGCAAATTTCACTTAACTTCTCTCCATAGGTCGCCCAAGATTTTTCTTTGTAGGCTTTCACAACACGTTTACTATGTCTTCTTGCGATTCTGTACTTGACGTAGTCCTCTTCTATCTTGGTCTTGACCCAAGCTTTATATAGCTGCTTCTTTTTCTTGATGGCTTCCTTCACCTCTTGGTTCCACCAGGCTGTAGCTTTCCTGTTTTTACCTCTACATTTCTTTGTCCCGCAAACTTCCTTTAAGGTGTTCAAGAGAGCTGGCTTGAAGGTGTCCCAGGCTTGTTCCATGATGAGGGGGGTTGTATCAATGGGGTCAAGTTTCACCTTGATAGCACTTTCAATCTGTTCTTGCACTTCTTTCTCTTCCAGTTTGAGGAGGTTGATCTTTTCAGGCTGGTTCTTCCTAGCAGTTGTTATTTTCTCCTTCTGAGTACTGGAGGCCAGAATGACAGGCCTGTGGTCAGTGTCAAGGTTGGCATTGGGGATGGCTTTTGAGTCTTTGATGGCGTAACGTGTTCTAGATCTTGCAAGTATGAAGTCGATTTGAGACGAGATGCTGAGGTCGTTCCATCTGTACCAGGTGTAAATTTGGGAGGCTCGATGTTGGAAAAAGGTGTTGGTGATGATCAGATCATGCTCTGCACATAGTTCCAGCACGTGGTTCCCGTTGTAATTGCAAGGTGTTCTGTGGTCACTGTGGGGTCCAAGATGTTTTGTCCACGGGTTTCTTCTCTCACCAACTCTGCCGTTGAAATCCCCCATGACATACAGGTCCTCTTTGTCAGGGGTGCTGTTGATGAGGTCGGAGAGCTCTTGATAGAATGAGTCTTTCTCCTCTTCTGAGTACGAATCGTTACACGGTGCATATGCTTGGATATAGTAGACGATTTTGTTGGACTTTCTTACACCGATTTTAATCAATCTTTCTGATATGTATTCTGTACTCATGAGATTCTTTGCTATGTCTGGGTGTAGGATGAATCCCACACCATGCGTTGCTCTCTGGTCTTTCCTGACACCACTCCAGATGAGAACAAAGTTTGAATGGATTTCTTTCGTTCCTTCTCCTTTCTTCCTAGTGTCTGAAATGCCCAGGATGGAGATCTTTCTTTTGGTCATGAATTCCACAATTTCTGGTTCCTTGTCTGTTAGGCCGCAGATGTTCCATGTTCCAGTGTAGTCGCTATTCCTATCTCGATGTCCGTTTCCATTGCGAGGTCTTTTTCCGTTGGTATCCGTCCGTTTGTATCTCCTTTTAGTTTTCTTAGCGGTTGAAGAATCCACTGTCGGCTTGCTAGGCCAGTCACAGCTTCACCAGAGCCCCGTTAGCCAGCTTGACCTGTTTCCGTCTCCCACGACGTGGACGAGGGGTGACTTCTGGGTAATGTAATGAATGTAAATATTAACATCAGTCACTTCCAAACAGTTTCTCATAGTGTCTGTAGTTATTAGTGTAAATCTAATGAAAGATAGCATAACAGATGCTATGGAGTTTTGTCAAGAATTGAGACTGTGTGACAAGGTGTACTCTATATTTAATATCACAATATATCATGGCATGAAGTGATGAACCAGGTTCAAGAGATAAGACACCTGTGGCATTTGTCAGAAGGTTTAAGAGAGCCCTTTTCGTGATGCACACATAAGTAGATGAGACACAGGTGTATGGTCCCAGTTTTCCTAATTAACCCATAGCAAACCCAACTCTGGGTAAGAGCTGATTGAGGCCGAAAAATCCCACAATAATTTTGACAAGACTTACGGGCTTTTGAACCGACAACCTTCCTGTTTGGTAGTTCCTTGTCCTGATCACAGCACCAGTTGACTGGTTGCAGAAGAAAACTAGCTGAAGAGACCACAGTAATACCATGCAGTGCCAGGCTGGAGAAAGTAGAATGCCTTTCATTCATGAAATACATGATGTCTTTTACCCTTAGGAGCTTTTCTTTGTTCCTTTTCTTTTTCTTTTTTTTTTCTTTTTCTTTTTTGTTTGTTTTTTGTTCTAGAAGAATTCCCCCAAGAAGAAACGATGGCCTGCACTGAAGTGATGGCATTGACATTAGGAGTGTATTTCAGGTTTGATTCTACCCATGAGATTCCACAGTCATTACTTGTCACACTTCAGTATCTAAATGGTGATGTGCTGTGCTGTTTGGGTTTAGATCTAGATTTAGGGATGATGATTTCTTGGTGTCCTTTTTTTATTCTTGTAATGTTTCCATACTCTAAATCAAATCCAAATGAGGGTGATCTGCATTAGTTATTTTCTTTGTAACCGATTCACTATTTCAAGATTAAATCTAAACGATGACAGTTTGTTGTAACTGACACTACGTGTGTGTTGAATGTTGCAGGCCATACCTATGGCTTTGCGTGACAGTCAGTTAAAGGATTACTGTCTGGACATCACCACCTTGCCTGCAGAGTGGACAGCTGACCTCAGGAGCTTGACAACACAGACAAGAAACTGGACCTCGCAGGACAGAGACTCGACAGGGCAGCAGGGAGAAGTGTCGAGTGAGCAGAGTAAGAGCATGAGGCCACAGGGGCCTGGCAATGCCACGTCCCATCTGCTGTTGCTCAGTGCCCTCAACGACAGCCTGGTGCGGCTGTATGCCCTCACCTCCCAGGACAGGCTGTCTCCAAACTTCTCCCACGTCATCATCCCTTCCCTGCAGCACAGTGAGTAGTCTTCCTGCATTGCTCACCATTATCCCTTCCCTGCAGCACAGTGAGTGGTCTTCCTGCAGTGCTCACCATTATCCCTTCCCTGCAGCACAGTGAGTAGTCTTTCTGCAGTGTTCACCATTATCCCTTCCCTGCAGAGCACCGTGCAGTCTTCCTGCTGTGCTCCCCATTATCCCTTCCCTGCAGCACTGTGAGTAGTCTTCCTGCATTGCTCACCATTATCCCTTCGCAGTTCCCTGCAGCACAGTGAGTAGTCTTCCTGCATTGCTCACCATTATCCCTTCCCTGCAGCACTGTGAGTAGTCTTCCTGCATTGCTCACCATTATCCCTTCCCTGCAGCACTGTGAGTAGTCTTCATGCATTGCTCACCATTATCCCTTTCCTGCAGCACTGTGAGTAGTCTTCCTGCATTGCTCACCATTATCCCTTCCCTGCAGCACAGTGAGTAGTCTTCCTGCATTGCTCACCATTATCCCTTCCCTGCAGCACCGTGAGTAGTTTTCCTGCATTGCTCACCACCATTCCTCTGCTTCACAGCGAGTAGTCTTCCTGCATTGCTCACCATTATCCCTTCCCTCAGCACTGTGAGTAGTCTTCCTGCATTGCTCACCATTATCCTCTTCCCTGCAGCACTGTGAGTAGTCTTCCTGCTTTGCTCACCATTATCCCTTCCCTGCAGCACAGTGAGTAGTCTTCCTGCAGTGCTCACCATTATCCCTTCCCTGCAGCACTGTGAGTAGTTTTCCTGTAGTGCTCACCACCATTCCTCTACTTCACAGTGAGTAGTCTTCCTGTATTGCTCACCATTATCCCTTCCCTGCAGCACAGTGAGTAGTTTTCCTGCAGTTATCACCATTTTCCCTTCCCTGCAGCACAGTGAGTAGTCTTCCTGCATTGCTCACCATTATCCCTTCCCTGCAGCACAGTGAGTAGTTTTTCTGCAATGCTCACCATTATCCCTTCCCTGCAGCACAGTGAGTAGTCTTCCTGCATTGCTCACCATTATCCCTTCCCTGCAGCACTGTGAGTAGTTTTCCTGCAGTGCTCACCACATTCCTCTGCTTCACAGCGAGTAGTCTTCCTGCATTGCTCACCATTATCCCTTCCCTGCAGCACTGTGAGTAGTCTTCCTGCATTGCTCACCATTATCCCTTCCCTGCAGCACTGTGAGTAGTCTTCCTGCATTGCTCACCATTATCCCTTCCCTGCAGCACTGTGAGTAGTCTTCCTGCATTGCTCACCATTATCCCTTTCCTGCAGCACTGTGAGTAGTTTTCCTGTAGTGCTCAACACCATTCCTCTACTTCACAGTGAGTAGTCTTCCTGTATTGCTCACCATTATCCCTTCCCTGCAGCACAGTGAGTAGTCTTCCTGCAATGCACTTTTTTCTGGGAAAGTCAGGACAAATAATTATTAAGATACATTCGATTGGATGTAATTGATTTCTTTTTGTCTCTGTGCAGAAAACAAGTCACCATGGCACACTGCCAGCCATTTTGTTTGTTTTTTGTCCTGTATATGCATATTTTTGTCTCTCTGTGAGAGACGGAATTATTTTTTTAAAGAATTTTGTCTGGGACAACACACTTGTTGCCGTGGGGCTTTAAACCTGCTTCAAGTAGACGCTGCATACAAGGCCACAGTATATTGCCTCTTCCAGAAAACTAGCACCCGCACCACAACTTAAGGTCTTGCTCTGAGGAAGATAAATCCCTGTCTGAATGGGAATTGAACCTTGGTTTCTCTGGCATCTGAGGCAGGTCTTTATCCACTAGGCCACACTCTCTCACTTTGCATGCATTATTGTGAATTGTCAGGGCACAGGGTGACCATTGTGAGGATTAACGCTGAAGAAGCGATCTTTCAGGATCTGCTAGTTGACACCGCCACCAATTTTCAGTATGATTGTGTTTACTTTAGTTAAGTGAGTTGTCTATGTCTGGAAGTGTTGACACAACCAGCGAGCAGGCCTCGAAGGTAGCAGACTTCTTCCGTGTTTTTTTTAAGGCAAAAGCCAAAAAATCATCTTCAAGCTGATGATACTATGATTCTTATTCTTTTTGTGCTCTTTCAAAGAGAGAGAGATGGCAGTTTTTAAGGTGTAATTCTTTGTTTGTAATAGACACCTACACCCTATATACAAAGACAGGGAACTTCTGGGTACTTCTTTACTTTCTGCCCATCATGGCATTGGTATGTAAGGCTGCAACGAATTTTCTCCATGGTTCTAGCGAACATGTAAATATCGCAAAATGCATCTGTTTTCATCGTCGTCGTCATTAGCAGGAGCATAGCGCTGGTTAATGGTCAGTTTTGACATGTGTTCCTGCAATTCTGACTTGCCATATCACTGGTTGATGGTAAGTTTTGAAAAAATGGAGAAGAGTGGCAGAATGGTTCAGATGCTCGCCTGCCAATAACTCAACTTGAGGTTCCAGGGTTCGCTCCCCATAGAGGCCTCGACTTTTCTACTCACTTTGACTGGAAAACACACACACACTTACACACTTACACACACACACACACACACACACACACACACACACACACACACACACACACACACACACACACACACACACACACACACACACACACACACACACACACACACACACACACACACACACACACACACACACACACACACACACACACACATACATACACACACACACACACACATATAGATGATGATGATGATGATAAATGGCAATAGTCCGATAAAATTTCCACTGAACCGAAAATGTGATGACGATTTCAGTATGTCCAATAATTGTCTTATGACAATGATAACTGGGAATGGTATGATAAAATTACCACTGAACCGAAAACGTGATGACGACTAAAGTATGTTCCAATAATTGTCAACACAGGACCAGTTGGTCCAAAGAGTCTGGTGGTAGAGACTGACCTTCCTTGGATGAATGGTTCATGGAGTGGACAGTTCTTCCTTCGCTGGTCAGAGCCCACTGAAGATGGTGACCCCACAGTGTCCTTCTTGGCGGTCTGGTGCAGAGGCAGCATGATGATGTGTCAGGATGAAGAGGTCAGTGGTACTACAACATGTTGCGTTGGACTGTGTATTGTTTATCGTTTGTGTTGTTTAAAGCTCAGCCGACTGTGTAGAGCCGTCCATATCAGGGCTATGCGTTGGACTAGTTTGGATTGAATGACATTGGTTTGTGTCATGTTGCGCTGTGCTGCGATGGCGTCAGTGTGAATTTGTGGATTAGATGGTGATGCCATCAGTAACCTGCCCCTGTGAATGAATTTCTGTGCTAGAAATGCCCTCTTTTCTGTCCCTCTCTTTGTTTCTGCCTTGTTCCTTTGCTTTCTGCCATTTCTTCCTATCATTTTCTGCCTTGCTGGTCCATTCACCTGTATGTGTTCCATGAAGTCTTACATACTTTTTCTTAGGATTGATAAATGGGTACATGTATTAAATGCTTTATTGGCTCTAGGGAGATTAGATATGTGGAAGCTAGTCTAGGTAATGTATGCCTGTTTTTATGTATGTTTTGGTGGCCTTAGGTATGCTTAAATTTGAATGCAGGTGTTTTTTAAATCCCCTGTGTGATAAATTGGCCAGAGGGGTCAGCGCCAGGGGCATGTCCTTAGATTATGTGCACAAATGCATTGATATGTGTCCTTAATTTTCTTTTCCTTTTTTTGTCCTGTTGAAGTATTGTATATGTTTTGAAACAGTTATAGCCCTGATATGGCTCTACGCAGTCGGCTGGGCTTTAAACAATAACAATAACCTGCCCTGTGGTCAGTGAGACCAAACAGCTGAACAACACTTATTGCAACACTGTCGCTTATGTCATGTGGAGCGACTGGGGACACGGCCGACTACAAGTCCTCTGATGACTAAGCTCTATCACAGTTGGCAGGAACTGACAAAAAACAAACAAACAAACAAACAAACAAACAAACAAACAAACAAACAAATCCAGCCACATTCATTGCCTGATACTGATGAGCGTAGTGGTTAAGTGGGTAGCATCAGATATCCAGTCAGAATGGGTTCGATCCTCCTGGTAGGTAAAGGGTGGAGATTTTTGGTGATTCCCAGATTAACATGCATGCAGACTTGCCAGTTTCTTCAATTTTGACGATTGTTTCCCCTCAGATAGGAGCATAGTATTAATCTGTTTGTCAACAGTGTAGCAGAGATGTGATCAGTCATTAAAAAGAAAGAGTAGTGAATTGAAGTGCATGTCTGTCAGTATTTTGAGGCACTTCAAGCTTCCAGCCACCCTTTCAAAAAACTCAATTAACCAACCAAACAAAAAGCTTTTGGGAAATCTGTTGGTGGGACAGAAAACACTTTCCAGTGTCAGGCGACCAGAATCAAGAGTTGAAGCTACAGAATGATATCTGAGCTTTAGTGGATTATGGGTGACAGATGTGGCCTGAATCACTCACCCTTAATCCACTAAAGCTCAGATATCATTCTATGGCTTCAGCTCTTCAGCTCAGCATATTGTTGGTTGTTATTGTTGCTTAAAGCCCAGCTGACTGCGTAGAGCCGTATCAGGGCTATAACCGTTTCAAAACATACACAATACTTCAACACTGTTATTGTTATTTCTGTCCAAAGCCCAACCAACTGCATAGATCCACATCAGGGTTATATACAATTCAAAACATACACTATACTTCAACAGGGGGAAAACCCCCAGAAAATTGAGTACACATATCAATGCATTTGCGCACATAATCTAAGGAGATGCCCCTGGTGTTGACCACTCCGTCCAAGTACTCAGCAAAAGAGAGCACCAACGCATTCAGCTTTGCATGGAAAAAAAATCTCGCATCACAAGACAAAAAAACTGATCTACTTGTTCAGAGTGGTCAGAACAACACATACCAGTCGACTGGACGATGCAGTGACTGTTGGACGTGATCTTTCAGAACCTTCAGTGGTTAGAAGTGGCCAGCAACCAGACACAGGTGACTGTCAGCATCACGGACCAGCACAAACAAGGGTACAACGCGAACCACTTTATTGTTGGGGCGGCGCGTCAGGTGAGATATCAGCAGGACCAAGTGATCAGCAGTGGCATCTTCTGGGCTCCCTGTGTGCATTACCGCCATGCAGGTGAGTACAGGCCCCAGTCCACTCTTGGGTACTGTTGTACAGCAATAGTAAAGGTCATACAGCAATAGTAAAGGTCCTGTTCCATGAATAGGTACTGTTGTACAACAATAGTAAGGGTCCTACTCCATGAATAGGTACTGTTGTACAACAATAGTAAAGGTTCTATTCCATGAATAGGTACTGTTGTACAACAATAGTAAAGGTTCTATTCCATGAATAGGTACTGTTGTACAACAACAGAAAGGCCCCAAACTACTGTCAGGTACTGTTGTACAGCAATTGTAAAGGTCCTGTTCCATGAATAGGTACTGTTGTACAACAACAGAAAGGCCCCAAACTACTGTCAGGTACTGTTGTACAGCAATTGTAAAGGTCCTGTTCCATGAATAGGTACTGTTGTACAACAACAGAAAGGCCCCAAACTACTGTCAGGTACTGTTGTACAGCAATTGTAAAGGTCCTGTTCCATGAATAGGTACTGTTGTACAACAACAGAAAGGCTCCAAACTACTGTCAGGTACTGTTGTACAGCAATTGTAAAGGTCCTGTTCCATGAATAGGTACTGTTGTACAACAACAGAAAAGGCCCCAAACTACTGTCGGGTACTGTTGTACAACAATAGTAAAGGTCCTATTCCATGAATAGGTACTGTTGTACAACAATAGTAAAGGTCCTATCCATGATAGGTACTGTTGTACAACAATAGTAAAGGTCCTATTCCATGAATAGGTACTGTTGTACAACAATAGTAAAGGTCCTATTCCATGAATAGGTACTGTTGTACAAGCAATATCAAAGGTCCTTATTCCATGAATAGGTACTGTTGTACAACAATAGTAAGGTCCTATTCCATGAATAGGTACTGTTGTACAACAATAGTAAGGGTCCTATTCCATGAATAGGTACTGTTGTACAACAATAGTAAGGGTCCTATTCCATGAATAGGTACTGTTGTACAACAATAGTAAAGGGTCCTATTCCATGAATGTACTGTTGTACAACAATAGTAAATGCCTTTCCATATTGAGTACTGATGTACAGCAATAGTAAAGGTTCTATTCCATAATAGGTAGTGTTGTACAACAATAGTAAAGGCCCCTATCCACCATTAAGTACTGTTGGTACAGCAGTAATAAAGGTTCTGTTCCATGAATAGGTACTGTTGTACAACAATGGTAAAGGCCTCTGTCCACTATTGAGTACTGTTAGTACAGCAATAGTTAAGGTCCTATTCCATGAATAGGTACTGTTGTACAATGATAGTGAAGGTCTCTGTCCACTATTAAGTACCGTTGTACAACAGTAAATCCCCTGTCCGCTAGTAGGGAATGTTGTACAACAATAGTGAAAGTTCCTGTCCACTATTAAGTACTGTTGTACAACAAAAGTATAGGCTCCTATCCACTGTTAAGTTCTGTTGTACAAGAAAAGTAAAGGCTCCTATCCACTATTAAGTACTGTTGTACAACAGCAGTAAAGGCCCCTGTCCACTGTTAAGTACTGTTGCACAACAATAGTAAAGGCCCTTATCCACTGTCAGGTACTGTTTTTGTACAACAATAAAGGTCCCTGTCCACTGTCAGGTACTGTTGTCCAACAGTAGTAAAGGCCCCTATCGACTATCAGGTACCCTTGTACAACAATAGTAAAGGTCTTGATAGACTTTGATAGTCTATCGAGCCCTTTACTACAGACCTACAAATGCACCTAATAGTCTATCAAGCCCTTTACTACAGACCTACAAATACACCTGATAGTCTACCGAGTCCTTTACTACAGATCTACAAATGTGCTTGACAGTCTATCAAGCCCTTTACTACAGACCTACAAATGTGCTTGACAGTCTATCGAGCCCTTTACTACAGACCTACAAATACGCCTGATAGTCTATCGAGCCCTTTACTACAGACGTACAAATGGGCCTGACAGTCTATCGAGCCCTTTACTACAGACCTACAAATGCGCCTGATAGTCTATCGAGCCCTTTACTACAGACCTACAAATGTGTCTGATAGTCTACCGAGCCCTTTACTACAGACCCACAAATGTGCTTGACAGTCTATCGAGCCCTTTACTACAGACGTACAAATGGGCCTGACAGTCTATCGAGCCCTTTACTACAGACCTACAAATGTGTCTGATAGTCTACCGAGCCCTTTACTACAGACCCACAAATGTGCTTGACAGTCTATCGAGCCCTTTACTACAGACGTACAAATGGGCCTGACAGTCTATCAAGCCCTTTACTACAGACCTATAAATGCGCCTGATAGTCTACTGGCCCCTTTACTACAGACCTACAAATGTGCCTGATAGTCTATCGACCCCTTTACTACAGACCTACAAATGTGCCTGATAGTCTATTGACCCCTTTACTACAGACCTACAAATGTGCCTGATAGTCTATCGAGCCCTTTACTAATATGTGTGGTGGGGACTGGGTATGTTAATTGTTACTGAGAGTGTTGTGACTGGAAAGTTTATTTGTATTTTTTTTTCTCATAACATTTCAGTGTAATTGTTTTATACGTGACTTTTCTGGGTCCACAGGGACTTTTATAGTGGTTATAATAGTCAAACCTGACATTTCCATTGTTAGAAACTGTTAACCAGATGCAGACTTTTATTGAATAGCGGTTCTTTTCCATTTCCTTATTTGCCTGCCTTGATGTTGTTTGTTTTGTTTGTTTATGACTCATAAAGAAGAACGGTGGTAGAATGGTTCAGACGTTTGCCTGCCAATAACTAAACTCGAGGTTCTAGGGTTCATTTCATGTTGAGGCCTTGACTTTTTCTTCTCAGTTTTGTCAGAAACTCGAACATGTCTAGTCCTTCGGAAGGGGACAGAAAACAAGTTGGACCTGTGTGCCATCTGACCTGCGCATGCTAAATGATTCCACGACAGTTGAAAATTATGAAGACCCAGGCATTCATCTGGCTGCCCCGAAGCCTTTGTCAAAACATTTTTTTTTCTCAGTGAGTGGTTCTGTAATGCAATGATGTGCTCTCAGTGGGAAGAACAGCCCAAATGTCATATGGTAAAATCCATGGTGACAGAAAAGAAATGAATCTGAATCTGAATCTGAATCTGAATCTGAATATGAATATGAATATTTTTGTGTGCTTGCCCATTTCTCTGTTCATTTGTTCTTTCTTATTATGCTTTTAGTGCATATGTAATTTTGTGAGACTACACAATGCCAGGTAAGAAGATCTACCGACATCAAAGGCAAAAACATTGGCAACGATGCAGATGGCCAGATTTGTGTGTTTCAGCGCCAAGAGTGGCACCAGAAATTATAGCAATTTCGCAGGCAGAATCAGGCGGCCTGCATGTCACCTGGAACTACAAGAGCTGTGGCAATGAGGAAGGTGATGTCTACGCCACTCACTTCATCATCTACTATTGCCTCACTTCAGACTTGGACACCAACAGCTGCCGAGGTAAGACCTGTGAAATCTTCAGGTTATGTTTGAGTTTTAGAGCAAGGCTGCCCTATTGTTTCACATCACTTTCTCTTTGAATGGAAGCAGGGACGTACCACTGTGTTGTCAGCTGGTCATGTTAGTGGCCTGTTATGTTACCAGCTTACTACATCACTGTGAAAGAGTTAAGATTGATATCGTCGGCAGTCATGATGATGATCTTGATGATGATGAGGGTGATGATGATGATGATGATAATGATGATAGTGTTGTGCCGAAAATAATTTCATGAAAATGTTGAAATCTATGTTGCAGTGGCAGCTGCTGCTGCTGCTGCTGGTGATGATGACAGTGGTAGTGGTGATGATCATGACGATGATGATAATGATGGCAGTGATGACGACGATAATGATGACGGTGATAATGGTGATAACGATGACGGGGTAGCAATGACAATGCTTACAATCGTCATCGTATTGCTGCGGCTGTCAATGCTGATGGTGATGACGATGACGCAGCAATGATCATGCTCTTGACGGTGACGAAGGAGGAGGGCTGTGGTGGTGACAGTGATGATGACAGCAGTGGTGATAATGTGTGCAGGGAGGGAAGAGAATGTAACTGTCGTAGGAGAGTTGAGTTCGTGGGTGGTGGAGGGGCTAGAGGCTGGTCGGAGCTACACAGTGAGCATGGCCGCCCACTCTCTGTGGGGCCTGGGACCCCGTTCCTCTTCCCGTACTTACACACTGCTGGATACGCAAGGTCAGTTTTTTTTTTTTCTTTTTTTTTTCTTCTTTTGTTTGTTTTTTGTTTTTGACTCTTTTTATGGTTGGGTTTAGGGTTGTTTTGGGGTTCTTTCGGAGTTGTATGGGAGTTGTCTTATTTATTCTGTTTGTTTGTTTGTTTGTTTGTTTGTTTGTTTGTTTGCTACAGTTTGAATTTACGCTGATTCATTCTGGAGTTTGACTGAAGAAGATAGACCAGAATGGATTGTACTAATTGACTTCAACATATGAACAGAACATGATGGAACAGAATGAATTGTACTGATTAACTTCAACACATGAACAGAGCATAATAGATCGGAATTAATTTTACTAATTAACTTTAACACTAGAACAGAGCATAATAGATCAGAATGAATTGTACTAATTAACTTCAACACATGAACAGAATATAATAGATCAGAATGAATTGTACTAATTAACTTCAACACATGAACAGAGCATGATAGATCAGAATGAATTGTACTAATAAACTTCAACACATGAACAGAGCATAATAGATCGGAATTAATTTTACTAATTAACTTCAACACATGAACAGAGCATAATAGATCGGAATTAATTTTACTAATTAACTTTAACACTAGAACAGAGCATAATAGATCGGAATGAATTGTACTAATTAATTTAACACTAGAACAGAGCATAATAGATCGGAATTAATTTTACTAATTAACTTTAACACTAGAACAGAGCATAATAGATCAGAATGAATTGTACTAATTAACTTTAACACTAGAACAGAGCATAATAGATCAGAATGAATTGTACTAATTAACTTCAAACACATGAACAGAGCATAATAGATCAGAATGAATTGTACTAATTAACTTCAACTCATGAACAGAGCATGATAGATCAGAATGGATTGTACTAATTAACTTCAACACATGAACAGAGCATATATACACTGTTTTATTCTAAAATCGTACAGAATAGGTTCGTAGTAAGCTGGTTTAACACATGAATGGCGTAAATTATGTCATTTAAGCTAAACACATTCATACATAAGGATCATCCTAAAATCTTAAGAGGGACATGGACAAAAATAGAACATGCTGAACTTACTCTAATATGTGAAAAACACATTATTACTTCATTTTGTTCTAAAACAGATGGCCATTTTGAAGACATTTGAAGAAACTGGAAAAATTGTAAACAAAAAGGAATGCAGTGCTCTTCCATTATGAAATTTTGAACGTTAAAAGTTCTGTTTCTAGTTTATTTTGTAATATATGATGATAATCATAATGACACTTATAGGGTGCCAAATCTTTTTTTTAAGGATTATCGCACTCAGGGAGGTTACCTTTGTGCTCACCTTTTTCCTTTTTGGTCCCATTTTCTATGCAACCTATACAATAGAAACACTGCCACGAACAGACACAGAGTAATACGAGGTACTTTCCAGTAGAATGAGACCAATGAACTTATATGTCAAAGACTCACCGGCAAAAAAAAAAGATTTATTTCATCTGTTTGAAGTATTCACCTCCTACTGCCACACTTCTGCATTTGCTCGATTCACTGTAGAAATGCTGCTCTGTAGGCTTCTTTGGATATATGTGACAGACACTGGAAAACCGCCGTTCCCAAGGCTGCTCGGCTCTTGAAACTTCTTTCTGCCAGTGATTTCTTCAGATGTGGAAACAGGTAAAAGTTACAGGTTGCAAGGTCTGGGGAGTAAGCAGGGTGTAGCAAAGTATGGATGTTCTCGGTTGCAAGGTATTCTCGTACGAGCCTTGACTTGTGAGCAGGTGCGTTATCATAAAGAATCTTGATTCCTCTCATGCCTGTGTTTGGTCGGGAAGTTGCATAAAACTTCTTGATGTCAGACAGTACTGAGTCTCTGTAGAACTTTCCAGTGATGGTCTCTCCTTGTTTGCATGGTTTCTGTAGCACGATCCCCTTTGTGTTGAAAAAAGATGGTGTATAACACTTTCTTTTGCAAATGTTTATGATGAGCGATTTGAGGAGGAATCCCATCTTTAGGAATCCAGGCCTTGTTCTGTGACTTTCTCCGAGGTTCGTAATGTACACCCAGGTTTTGTCACCTGTCACAATTTCATCCAGCCGCTTAGGTTCGCAGGTCTTGTAAATTTTCGGCATATCTTGGCAGAAATGTAACCTACCCCCTTATTTTCTGGCGTCAAAATATGAGGGATCCATCTTGATGACACCTTCCTGTAGCCAAGCTGATTTCTTAGGATCCTCGATGCAGTTGATGAATGAATGTCGAGACAATGACCAATCTTTTCAAGGCTGACTTGAATCAGCATCAACCATTGCCTTCACACTAGCCACTAACTTTTCATCGCACCTTTTGCTTTTTCACATTTCCCCCTGTTGTCTTCAGTGCTGGCCTGGCCACTTGCAAAATGTTTTACCCATCTGAACACATTTGCTCTCGAAGGAGCAGAAGGTTGTCCAAAGCTCTCATGTCCTTAAGTATTTCGGATGCATTCTTACCTTGATGTAGCTGCAATAATCCGCTGTTGAAAACACCATTTTCTTTGCCATTTTTCAAATCAGTGTCTGACAGGGCCTTGACATACACTGTCAGAACCGTAAGACGGATCAAAGATGAATAACGAAATTTGGCACAGAATTACATCATAGACTGACGTTTTTTGTGACTTATTTTTCCATTTTCTGTAAATGTGTTTTCAAGCTATACAGACGTGGTCTCATTCTACTGGAAATTACCCTCGTACTAAAGATGCCTTATGTTTTCGTATTCATATTCATTTCTTTTTGTCACAGTGGATTTGCCATGTGAAACTGGGGCTGCTTTCCCCTGTTGAGAGCACGTCACTGCAATGCAGTACCACCCATTTTTCTTTACATTTATGTATTTATTTATTTGTTTGTTTTTATCCAAGACTTCAGAAAGGCAAGAAGGCTGACCGGCCTTTGAGGGGAGGGAATTGGGAAACAAACCTATCCCTCCAATATTTTATACCAAGGCAGCTGGGTGAATGCCCTGCTCTTCACGATTTTCAACTGCTATGGGATCTTTAGCGTCCACAGGTCAGAAGGCGACATGGGTCTGACTCATTTTTCGTGCCCTTCCAAAGGACTAGACATTTAATTCGATTTTCCGGTCAAACGGAGGAGAAAAATTCAAGGCTTTAGCAGGAGTTGAGCTCTGGAACTTGGAGTTCAGTTATTCACTTATTGGCAGGTGAACATCTTAACCATTCTTCCACTCTTCTGCTTTTCTCATTTTCATCATTATCTTCAATACCACGGACTCAGCATCCGGTGTCTTTGAGTTCAATCCCAGTCTCAACCCACAGCATGAAAACCAATCTGTTCACTGCTCACCTTGAAGCTCTGATAATTCGGGTGGTGTTAGTATTACACTGGTTCTGTTTCTCACCCACTCTTTCCCAGTTGAAAGACTCGGACAGTGCATCACGTTTTGAATAGGCTCAAGGATTCACTTGTATGTGTAGGTATGAATGTATGTTTGTGTGTATGTCTGTGTGCAGGCATGTGGGTATATGCATGTATTTACTGTTGTTTGTTATTTTCATTTCTTATTTGTTTATTTATCTACATACTCCTTTTTTTTGTATTTATTTATGTACCTGTTTACATATGTACTTACTTTCTTACTTACTTACTTCCTTACTTTCTTCCTTCCTTCCTTACTTCGTTACTTCCTTACTTACTCGCTTACATACCTACCTATTTCCTCTTATTTTTTCTCGGAAGTGAACGACAGACTGAGTTGAAGTGCGTATGGAGTTCCCCAGTCGTTCCAACTCCTCGTCCATCACTTATCCTTTCTGCTTTTAAATCCAATCTAAAAAATCCACCTCTTTTTCCCGACAATGAACTCTGCAACTGCCTGTTTACATCAGTTTGTGTGCATGTCTTGATTTGAATTGTCAAGATTTCTTGCCATATATGTACTGTAATTATATTGATGATGATGATGTTGATGATGATGATGATGATAATGATTACTATTATTGTTATCATCATTTTCATTATTATACTATTATTATTATTATTGTTGTTTTGTTATCATTATTATGTTATTGTTATTATTATTATTATTATTATTATTATTTAACAAAACTCCAAATTCATCCAGCATCAAGTCTTACAAGTGAAAGTGTATTGCTGATAGTGCTGCAGATGACATGCAGTGTGTGTGTTGTTGTTGTCGCAGAGAGCACAGACGGGGGCATTTACTTTGCTTTGGTTGGCGCCGGTGTTATCATGTTACTGGTAATCATCGTTACTGTCTGCAAATTAAAGACGTAAGTCAAGGAACTTTGTTCTTTTTGTTGATTTGTTTTTTTGTTTGCGTGTTTTGTTTGTTTGAGTGTAGAAGATTTTCTAAACAGATCATAACAATTTTGATGTTGAAATTTAGTTTTTGATTGAAAAATTTTCAACTCTTAATTTAAAAAAAAGGAAGAAATTTTGCTTTTTCAAATCTTGATTTTTACGCTTTTTGATTGAAAAATTTCCAGATATTGATAAAATAATCTTTGTTAATTTAAATCTTGATTTTCTCAGTGAAGTAAGTGTGCAAGGAACTGTTTTTGGTTGACTGATATTTCTGTCGCAGATTGATCGATTTTAGGACAAGGTTTGTCATTGAGCTGAGCATAAAGAATTTTTGTCCAAATCTCAGTGTGTGTGTGTGTATGTGTGCAATACATATATGTGTGTATGTATGTTATACACTTGGTCAACTATCATGGTCAATAAAGTCCAACCTAGCACTTAATTTATTTGTGTATCCTCATGTGGGATCTCAGGCCAAAGTCTGATGCACACAGGCGGCCGCGTACAGGACGCTCAGTGGAACGCTCTGCAGGGTTGGTTCTGGCCTTTATTGTTGCACACTTTTCCACTTGGCTGCTTCGTCTTTCATTTTCATAAGCTTGTGTTCCCTTGCGAATAGCTTGCCTCCGTTCAGACCTATTTGTGGCCATGATTTCTCATTGTTCTTCGTAAATGTCACATTTCTGTAGTGATTTTTTCAGTGTGTGTGTGTGTGTGTGTGTGTGTGTGTGTGTGTGTGTGTGTGTGTGTGTGTGTGTGTGTGTGTGTGTGTTTTGCAGGAAGTACAAAAAGGCAGACAGGAAATTTGCCAGTTCGATCGACAATGAGGCATATACACAGTTTGTTGGCACTAACGCGGTGGGTAACATATGGTGATGGTTAACTGGCTAACTGGTTGATTCATTGACTGATTGATTGACTATTGATTGATTGATTTGACTGACTGGGTGACTGTTGATTGAATGATTGATTGGCCGATTGACTAGTTGACTGGCTGATTGATTGATAATGATTGATCGGTTAACTGATTCCCGATTGACTAATTGACTGGTTGATTAATTGATATTGATTGATTGATTTACTGTCTGATTAATTGATTAGTTGACTGATCAAATGACAGACTAACTGACCAACTGACTGGCTGTCTAACCAACTGACTGATGGAGTAATTGATTGACTGACTGACTGACTGAGTGACTTTTTGACTGACTGACTAATTGACTGACTGACTGACTGACTGACTGACATGTTGGCTTGCTGGTTGTCTGATTGACTGACTGACTGATCAATCAAAAAATCTTGACTGCCAGGATGAAATGTTTAAGAATGGATTTTTAAATATTTATTTAACCCTTTTCCTACCAAGAAAATAGGTCACTGTACTAACTATTGGCCAAGTAATGTTAGGAGATGACTTCAGAAACACTCAAATTACGCCTTTTTTCTTCTTCTATTTTTGCCGCTTCAAACATCATGTAAAGGCAGAAAGGAAATGACAGTAGTATACTCCCTTTGCCGGAAAAGGATTACGTCAGCAATGCGGTAATTTTCTATCGATACACTCGAAACTGAAACTACGGTTCAGGGCACGAAGTCCTTGTGCGCGGTCCACGGAGAGAGAAAGCTGAGTCATGAGGATCTCGTGACGCGGTACGGAATGTGTTAAAGGGGATGGTGTAGCAATGATTACATTATATACTTAGAGGAAAATGTAATACTTTCCATGATAAATTCTCACCTGTCTCACCTGTCAGCGTCACCGGGTTCAGTGTTGGCCGCTGCACATCCGGACACCACCATCTCCCTCCAGGCCGCTCTGTCTTGACTTTTGTGGACAGTTTCTTGAACATTTAGGCCACTGATGTCGGTTATGTTCTCGATGTATGAGATTGGAGGTCTGCCTTTCTTCCTTTTTGCCTCTGTTTTTCCTTGAAAGATGGTTGCCATGAGGTCCGTGTTCTTGTTGCATGACATGTGGCCAGTGTATTTTATGAATTACAGAGATCAAATGTTTTTCTCTTTGCACAAACGATAATAGGGTTTGTTTTATGCTTTTTTCCTCTCCTATGTTCATGATTATTTGCAGTTTCTGATTTGTCTTTCATCACTGTTCAGGTTACCAAATTTTAAGGTGATATCAAAGGTGAGAATGTTTTGAATTTCAGTCCAACTGTTTGGAAGAGTCTTAAGCGAATACTGAGAAGGTGTGAAGCATTAATGATCATAGATTGTGATGAAGACACAAGAATTTTCCGCGTGAGCTTGACAATTCATTGTGTTGATAGTGACTGAAAACGTGTTACCATTTACAGTGCCTAATAGCTTCATCGGCTGGGCTCATTGGTGATGTGTTCATAGAGAAAAGTACTTTCCTGGACGTTTACTAAAGCTAAAGGTTCTGTTGTATTTTCCAGCATTCATCATCATCATCATCATCATCATCATCATCATCATCATCATCATCATTATATCATCATCATCATCATCATCATATCATCATCATCATCATCATCATCATCATCATCATCATCATCATCATCAAGTGTCCTGCTGCATGGCGTTGGCGATCATGGCCCTCCATATGTATCTATCCCTTGTTGTCGCAAGCACATCTTCCATCCTCTCTGTCCTCAGCCACCCTGCAAGTCTGTCCAATATTTTCTCCCTGGATATACCTGGTGCTCTCGTTCCCTCCAGCTTTCCTGTTGTGACCAGGTCCTCTAATTTCCTTTTCCTCATAATATGGCCTTTAAATGTTGCCTGTCTTTTCCTAATCATCCTTATGAATGATCTTCTTGTGTCTGCCTACATCAAGACTGTCTCGTTTGTTTTCTTTGCTGTCCATGGAACTGTCAACATTCTTCTTAGAAACCACATCTCGGCTGCCTCAATCTTTGTTCTGGCTTTGTTTGTTGACTGTCCATGCCTCACAACCGTGTAACATTATGGACAACCGTATAACATTATCGGTTCTATATAACATTCAAGAACTGTCTTCCTGATGTTAATTGATAGGCATTTGTTGGTAAGAATGCTTTTCATCTTCTTGGATGCTGTTTTGGATGGCTGATTCTGCTGGCTATTTCTGATGTGCATCTGCCGTCTAGTGAGATGATCGTTCCCAGATATGTAAACTTATCAACCTGTCTCAAGGTTGTGCTGTTTGCTGTTATTTAGCATGAGGGGATTTCATGTCTTTTACTGATTACCATGATTTCAGTCTTCTTGCTATTTTGCTCCAACCCTTTATTTTTTGCTTTCCAGCTTTGATGAGTGGAAATTTTTGTTTTCTGCAGCAAGTGTTCCTAAGGATATTTTGGAGAAGTTACAAAGGTGATAGAAATCCTGTAACCCATGGCGTTTTCTTGGGGAACCGGCTTGGTAGAGACTTCACTGCTCTTGAATCAGGTCCTACTCCTCTTCTTTTTAAAAAAATTTTTTTAGGATCATCACTCTCAGGGAGGTTACTTTTGTGCTCACCTTTTTTTCCCCGTCCCATTTTCTATGCCACCTTAATGGCCACAGAAGCTGTCACAGTTTAGTTTTTACACTGCAATGATGATGATGTTGATGAGGATGATAATCATGATGCTATGGAGTTCCGTCTTGGATTGAGATTGTGTGACAGGGCTGTACTCTGCGCTTACTGTCATAACATATGCTGGTGTCAACCAGGTCCGAGATATACAGACTCCTTCGGTGCTGGTCAGAGCAACACCCTCAGTGACGTATCCATGAAGTGGATGAGACTCGACTGTGTGGTCCCAATCTTCCCAGTGAGCCACATAGCACTACCAACTCTGGGTAGGAGCCGGTTAGAGCCGAAAATCCCTCTATGATTTTTGAAGGGATTGATGGGGATTTGAACCCATGAGACCTTCCAGTCGGTAGTCCGTTGCGCAAACACTACACCACGGCGACTGGCATTCCTCTCTCTTCTTGCTTTATCTTCACCAACCCAGAGCAACATTAGGTAACCACTCACAGTAGTGTGAATTGTGGAGTTCGCTCATGCTTATTTCCCTAGACTGGCAGGCGAGAGCTTTACATTTAAGACAACTTGATCTTCTTGTCAGAAGTTTGTCTAAAAATAAAACAGTTCTTTGGGTACTTCAATCTTGATCTGTAGCAATGTTTTTCTGCCAACTTTTCCTAAAGAGCATTTTGGAGGAGTTACATAGACACGCTGTCTGTTCCATAGCTGGTCAGCAAGAGCTATGCTATCTGCTTTTATTCTGAGTTCTGAACAAGGTTGTCTGGAAAGAGTGCATACATGTGTTTAGTGCCATTTGTTTGGTGTACTTTGTGCAGGTGTTACGTTGCTGCACAGTCTGCATATTCGGTCTTCAGTGGGTAGTGAATGGCATCCATGATCAGCACTTGGATCTTTACTGTTACCCAAATATGTACTTATGTTTTTGGTGTATCCATGGCTGTGGATTTTTTGTTGTTGCCTAATTTGGACAGTGACCACCTCTTCATTGTCTTCAGATCTTTTACAAACGCTAAGTCAGTGCCGCATATGGAACACCCGTGTATTATCATAAAGAACATGTCTGCTACAGTCCGCTATATCTCACCTCACCTGTTGGCGTTACCGAGTTCAGTGGTGGCCTCTGGACTCTGACACCACCACATCCTTCCAGGCCGCTCTGTCTTGACTTTTGTGGACAACTTCTTGAATATTTAGGCCACTGATGTTGGTTATACTCTTGATGTACAAGACAGGAGGTCTGTCCCTCTTCCTTTCTGCCACTGTCTCTCCTCGAGAAATGGCTGCCATAAGGGCCCGTGTTTTTGCCGCGTGACACATGGCCAGTGTACCATAGTCTTCTCTTGTCGATGTCTGCCAGTAGTTTTCTGGTGGTATCAAGTTCTTCCAGGACACTTTCATTAGTTCTTCTGCCTGTCCATTTAAGACATAGTAGTCTCTGATAAAACCACATCTAGTCTCTGATAAAACCACATCTCTGCTGCCTCAGTCCTTCTGCAATCAGCTTTTCGCAGAGTCCAGGCTTCGCAGCCATAAATCATGACTGGCCAGATCAAACATGTTAAAAGTCTTAATCTTCAGGCCATTTAGTATGCTTCTTGTCTTTCCAGGTGTTGTTGAGTTGGACCATTTGTGTGCTTAGTCTTTTATATAAAATTTAAAAACACATAAAAGCAACGAATGGGAACAGAATATGTCTACTGTTGCTACAATCTACTATATGAAACTTATAAAACTTAGAAAAAAAAAAGCAGTGAATGGGAACAGTCACAAAATATCTAGCTTGAGGTATTTTTAACAGAAGATGGACGTAATCGAACCTGATACCTCTCGCATCCTTGTTGGTCTTGTTAACAACTGGGCCACCTTTATTTGGACATGATAGTATTTCACTTAGGGTGTGTACCTAAAAGTGGATTTATTTTTGGGAGACAGTATATAGTGCTAAGGTGAACCATTCATTTGCATCTCCTGGGATGTGGGGGGTGATGTTACTGTGTTGCGTAGTGTTGTGTTGTGTAGTGTTGTGTCGTGTTATGTTGTTTTGTGTCATGTTGTGGTACGATGTGTTGTGTCTTGTCATGGTGTGTCATGTGCCGTGTCATTTCATGTCATGTTATGTCGTGTTGTGGTGTGATGTGGTATTGTGTTGTGTTGTGTTGTGCTGTGCTGTGGTGTGCTGTGCTGTGGTGTGTAGTGTTGTTATATTGTGTTGTGTTGCATTGCGCTTTGTAGTGTCAGGATGTGATATATTGTGTGATGTTGTGTTGTGTTGTGATGTGTTGTGCTATGTTATGATGTATTGTGTAGAGTTGTAATTTGTTGCGTTGCTCTGTATCGAGCTGTGGTGTGCATTAATGTGTTGTGTTGCATTGTATGGTGTTGTTTTGTGTTCTGTCATGTTGTGTTGTGTTGTGTTGTATGATGTTGCATTGTGTCGTGTTATGTCGTTGCGCATCTGTGCGATAATGCTGTGCCCTGTGTTGTGTTGTGTCATACTAAGTACCGGTAGATGTGCATTTGTGTGATGATGTTGTACTGTGTTGTGTTGTGTCATGTTAACCTTTTGACTCCTGCACCCTGTCCACCAGTGTCCTGTATTGTCAGACATGCTTACAAAGCAAAAACTTAACCCTTTGACTCTTTCATCCTATCCATCAGCTTCCTGCAGGAAGCTGGTGGATAGGATGAAAGAGTCAAAGGGTTGTTATTGGGGTTGGTGGATACTGTACGGATGTCAAAGGGTTAACACATCCGTGACGAGCCGTGACTATAGTCATGAACACCGAGCTTCACCTACTGCCGGGCAGCGGTAAAAGTCGTTTTGGTGATATGTGGCACAGAACTTGATGGTTGCTAAAAACCATTGAAGTAATAGCTTTATAAATAGCACAGCTAGACTCAGCATCCTTTTTTCATTAAGTACACAAATTTTGGTGACAATGAGACTTCATTCAGGCCTGCTAGAGAGTTTTTTCACAACTACTGGTGCTTTATTGGAGGCAGGCTCAGGCTGGCAGGAAGTTCAGGCAGAGGCAGGGCCAGTCACAATAATGTTAAGTCATTGTGCATTTGTGTGATGATGTTGTGCCCTTGTGTTATGTTATGTTGTGTTTGGGTTGGGTTGTGCTGTGTTGTTGTGTTGTGTGATGTTTTTCAGTTTGTGTGATGATGTAATGGCCTGTATTGTGTTGTGTTGTGTTGTGGTTGTGTTGTGTTGTGCTGGTGCATTTGTATGATTTGCCCTGATCCTTTCAAATCCATAGGGTATACCATGGTCATCTTGGACGCTGAGGGTATGCCATGGTCATTTTGGATCCTTAGGGTATGCCATGGTCATTTTGGATCCTTAGGGTATGCCATGATCATTTTGGACACTTAGGGTATGCCATGATCATTTTGGACACTTAGGGTATGCCATGATCATTTTGGACACCTAGGGTATGCCATGATCATTTTGGACACTTAGAGATGCCATGATCATTTTGGACTCTTACAGTATGCCATGATCATTTTGGACACTTAGGGTATGCCATGATCATTTTGGACTCTTACAGTATGCCATGATCATTTTGGACACTTAGGGTATGCCATGGTCATTTTGGACACTTAGGGTATGCCATGATCATTTTGGACACTTAGGGTATGCCATAGTCATTTTGGACACTTAGGGTATGCCATGATCATTTTGGACACTTAGGGTATGCCATGATCATTTTGGACACTTAGGGTATGCCATGGTCATTTTGGACACTTAGGGTATGCCATGGTCATTTTGGACACTTAGGGTATGCCATGATCATTTTGGACACTTAGGGTATGCCATGATCATTTTGGACACTTAGAGATGCCATGATCATTTTGGACTCTTACAGTATGCCATGATCATTTTGGACACTTAGGGTATGCCATGATCATTTTGGACACTTAGGGTATGCCATGATCATTTTGGACTCTTACAGTATGCCATGATCATTTTGGATCCTTAGGGTATGCCATGGTCATTTTGGACTCTTACAGTATGCCATGATCATTTTGGACACTTAGGGTATGCCATGGTCATTTTGGAGTCTTACAGTATGCCATGATCATTTTGGACACTTAGGGTATGCCATGGTCATTTTGGACTCTTACAGTATGCCATGATCATTTTGGATCCTTAGGGTATGCCATGGTCATTTTGGACTCTTACAGTATGCCATGATCATTTTGGATCCTTAGGGTATGCCATGGTCATTTTGGACTCTTACAGTATGCCATGATCATTTTGGACACTTAGGGTATGCCATGGTCATTTTGGACTCTTAACAGTATGCCATGATCATTTTGGACACTTAGGGTATGCCATGGTCATTTTGGACACTTAGTCTGTGCCATGATCATTTTGGACAATTAGGGTATGCCATGATCATTTTGGACTCTTACAGTATGCCATGATCATTTTGGACACTTAGGGTATGCCATGATCATTTTGGACTCTTACAGTATGCCATGATCATTTTGGACACTTAGGGTATGCCATGGTCATTTTGGACACTTAGGGTGTGCCATGATCATTTTGGACTCTTACAGTATGCCATGATCATTTTGGACACTTAGGGTATGCCATGGTCATTTTGGACTCTTACAGTATGCCATGATCATTTTGGATCCTTAGGGTATGCCATGGTCATTTTGGACTCTTACAGTATGCCATGATCATTTTGGACACTTAGGGTATGCCATGATCATTTTGGACTCTTGCAGTATGCCATGATCATTTTGGACACTTAGGGTATGCCATGGTCATTTTGGACTCTTACAGTATGCCATGATCATTTTGGACACTTAGGGTATGCCATGATCATTTTGGACTCTGACAGTGTGCCATGATCATTTTGGATCCTTAGGGTATGCCATGATCATTTTGGACTCTTACAGTATGCCATGATCATTTTGGACACTTAGGGTATGCCATGGTCATTTTGGACTCTTACAGTATGCCATGATCATTTTGGATCCTTAGGGTATGCCATGGTCATTTTGGACTCTTACAGTATGCCATGATCATTTTGGACACTTAGGGTATGCATGGTCATTTTGGACTCTTACAGAATGCCATGATCATTTTGGATCCTTAGGGTATGCCATGGTCATTTTGGACTCCTACAGTATGCCATGATCATTTTGGACACTTAGGGTATGCCATGATCATTTTGGACTCTTACAGTACGCCATGGTCATTTTGGACACTTAGGGTATGCCATGGTCATTTTGGACTCTTAAAGTATGCCATGGTCATTTTGGACACGTAGGGTATGCCATGGTCATTTTGGACTCTTACAGTATGCCATGGTCATTTTGGACACGTAGGGTATGCCATGATCATTTTGGACTCTTACAGTACGCCATGGTCATTTTGGATACTTAGGGTATGCCATGGTCATTTTGGACTCTTACAGTGTGCCATGGTCATTTTGGACACTTAGGGTATACCATGATCATTTTGGACACTTAGGGTATGCCATGATCATTTTGGACTCTTACAGTATGCCATGATCATTTTGGACACTTAGGGTATGCCATGGTCATTTTGGACACTTACAGTATGCCATGGTCATTTTGGACACTTAGGGTATGCCATGGTCATTTTGGACTCTTACTGTATGCCATGGTCATTTTGGACACTTAGGGTATGCCATGATCATTTAGGACTCTTACAGTATGCCATGATCATTTTGGACACTTAGGGTATGCCATGGTCATTTTGGACACTTACGTATGCCATGATCATTTTGGACACTTAGGGCATGCCATGGTCATTTTGGACTCTTACAGTATGCCATGGTCATTTTGGACACTTAGGGTATGCCATGATCATTTTGGACTCTTACTGTATGCCATGATCATTTTGAACTCTTACAGTATGCCATGGTCATTTTGGACACTTAGGGCATGCCATGATCATTTTGGACTCTTACTGTATGCCATGGTCATTTTGGACACTTAGGGTATGCCATGATCATTTTGGACACTTAGGGTATGCCATGATCATTTTGGATCCGGAGAGTATCCCATGATCATATTGGATCCAGAGAGTATGCCATGGTTATTTTGGATCCTTAGGGTATCTCATTGATCATTTTGGATCTTTAAGGGTATGCCATGATTATTTTGGATTCTTTCCTAATGCATGGTGTTTCTGGAATAAGTACATATAGAAGTGTTCCCATTATAGACATTGACTTGAGAAAACTTTCAAACTGTTGCAGAAAAGGGGCAGGGCCGCAGATTTGGTCTTTGATTCCACAACATATTTCAGTGTGAGTGCAGACAAATTCACTGTGTGTTGTGTGTGTGTGTTTGTGTGTTGTGTGTGTGTGTGTGTGTGTGTGTGTGTGTTGTGTGTGTGTGTGTTGTGTGTGTGTTGTTTGTTTATTGATGTGTTACAGTGAGATGTCTGTATTATACAAATCCTGTTTGTTTATTTGCATGTGTTTACAGTGAGATGTCTGTATATATACCAAATCCCTGTTTGTTTATTTGCATGTGTTTACAGTGAGATGTCTGTATATATACCAAATCCCTGTTTGTTTATTTGCATGTGTTTACAGTGAGATGTCTGTATATATACCAAATACCTGTTTGTTTATTTGCATGTGTTTACAGTGAGATGTCTGTATATACCAAATCCCTGTTTATTTGCATGTGTTTACAGTGAGATGTCTGTATATACCAAATCCCTGTTTATTTGCATGTGTTTACAGTGAGATGTCTGTATATATCAAATATCTGTTTATTTGCATGTGTTTACAGTGAGATGTCTGTATATACCAAATACCTTGTTTGTTTATTTGCATGTGTTTACAGTGAGATGTCTGTATATACCAAATCCCTATTTATTCTACATTGTGTATCCATGTGAACAAAGCTGAATTTGTTTTCCTTATGATGGCTCATTGTGTATTGAAGTCATATTTATTTTGTATATGTAGTGAACAAACTACAAAAATCATTATAAAATTACTATGAATATTTTCTTTTGTCTCATTTTCTATGCCGACTGAATGGGCACAGAAGTTAGTACAGTTTTTACAATGTGATGATGATGATGAAGAGGGGATAACCATGATGCTATGGAGTTCCATCCAGGATTGAGACTGTGTGACAGGGCTGTACTCCATGCTGACTATCATAACATATCCTGGCATCAACCAAGCCTGAGAAAAACAGGCTCCTGCGGTGCTGGTCAGAAGATTTGAGCAGCACCCTCAGTGATTCATCCATGAAGCGGATGAGACTCGACTGTGTGGTCCCAGTCTTCCCAATGAGCCCATAGCACGCCCATCTCTGGGTAGGATCCGGTTGGGACTGAAAAATCCCACAATGATTTTTGAGGGGACTGATGGGGATTCGAACCCACAACCTTCCAGTCAGTAGTCCGTTGCAGTAACAACTACACCATGACGACTGGTAAATTACTGTGAAATTTTCGCATTTCATAGACACATAATCAGACAGTAGTTTATGTTGACTGTAATTTTATGAGGTCTGGATAGTCAGACAGTAGTTTATGTTGACTGTAATACTATGAGGTCTGGATAATCAGTCAGTAGTTTATGTTGACTGTAATACTATGAGGTCTGGATAGTCAGACAGTAGTTTATGTTGACTGTAATACCATGAGGTCTGGATAGTCGGTAGTTTATGTTGACTGTAATTTTATGAGGTCTGGATAGTCAGTAGTTTATGTTGACTGTAATACTATGAGGTCTGGATAGTCAGTAGTTTATGTTGACTGTAATACTATGAGGTCTGGATAGTCAGACAGCAGTTTATGTTGACTGTAATACCATGAGGTCTGGATAGTCGGTAGTTTATGTTGACTGTAATACTATGAGGTCTGGATAGTCAGTAGTTTATGTTGATTGTAATACTATGAGGTCTGGATAGTCAGTAGTTTATGTTGACTGTAATACTATGAGGTCTGGATAGTCAGACAGCAGTTTATGTTGACTGAAATACTATGAGGTCTGGATAGTCAGACAGCAGTTTATATTGACTGTAATACTATGAGGTCTGGATAGTCAGACAGTAGTTTATGTTGACTGTAATACTATGAGGTCTGGATAATCAGTCAGTAGTTTATGTTGACTGTAATACTATGAGGTCTGGATAGTCAGTAGTTTATGTTGACTGTATTACTATGAGGTCTGGATAATCAGTAGTTTATGTTGACTGTAATTTTATGAGGTCTGGATAGTCAGTAGTTTATGTTGACTGTAATACTATGAGGTCTGGATAATCAGACAGTAGTTTATGTTGACTGTAATACTATCAGGTCTGGATAGTCAGTAGTTTATGTTGACTGTAATACTATGAGGTCTGGATAGTCAGACAGTAGTTTATGTTGACTGTAATACTATGAGGTCTGGATAATCAGTAGTTTATGTTGACTGTAATACCATGAGGTCTGGATAGTCAGACAGTAGTTTATGTTGACTGTAATACTATGAGGTCTGGATAATCAGTCAGTAGTTTATGTTGACTGTAATACTATGAGGTCTGGATAGTCAGACAGTAGTTTATGTTGACTGTAATACCATGAGGTCTGGATAGTTGGTAGTTTATGTTGACTGTAATTTTATGAGGTCTGGATAGTCAGTAGTTTATGTTGACTGTAATACTATGAGGTCTGGATAGTCAGCAGTTTATGTTGACTGTAATACTATGAGGGCTGGATAGTCAGACAGCAGTTTATGTTGACTGTAATACCATGAGGTCTGGATAGTCGGTAGTTTATGTTGACTGTAATACTATGAGGTCTGGATAGTCAGTAGTTTATGTTGATTGTAATACTATGAGGTCTGGATAGTCAGTAGTTTATGTTGACTGTAATACTATGAGGTCTGGATAGTCAGACAGCAGTTTATGTTGACTGAAATACTATGAGGTCTGGATAGTCAGACAGCAGTTTATGTTTTACTGTAATACTATGAGGTCTGGATAGTCAGACAGTAGTTTATGTTGACTGTAATACTATGAGGTCTGGATAATCAGTCAGTAGTTTATGTTGACTGTAATACTATGAGGTCTGGATAGTCAGTAGTTTATGTTGACTGTATTACTATGAGGTCTGGATAATCAGTAGTTTATGTTGACTGTAATTTTATGAGGTCTGGATAGTCAGTAGTTTATGTTGACTGTAATACTATGAGGTCTGGATAATCAGACAGTAGTTTATGTTGACTGTAATACTATCAGGTCTGGATAGTCAGTAGTTTATGTTGACTGTAATACTATGAGGTCTGGATAGTCAGACAGTAGTTTATGTTGACTGTAATACATGAGGTCTGGATAATCAGTAGTTTATGTTGACTGTAATACATGAGGTCTGGATAGTCAGACAGTATTTATGTTGACTGTAATACTATGAGGTCTGGATATCAGTCAGTAGTTTATGTAGACTGTAATACTATGAGGTCTGGATAGTCAGACAGTAGTTTATGTTGACTGTAATACCATGAGGTCTGGATAGTCGGTAGTTTATGTTGACTGTAATTTTATGAGGTCTGGATAGTCAGTAGTTTATGTTGACTGTAATACTATGAGGTTTGGATAGTCAGTAGTTTATGTAGACTGTAATACTATGAGGTCTGGATAGTCAGACAGCAGTTTATGTTGACTGTAATACCATGAGGTCTGGATAGTCGGTAGTTTATGTTGACTGTAATACTATGAGGTCTGGATAGTCAGACAGTAGTTTATGTTGACTGTAATACTATGAGGTCTGGATAATCAGTAGTTTATGTTGACTGTAATACCATGAGGTCTGGATAGTCA
Organism: Monoplex corrugatus; assembly: GCA_030674185.1. NCBI lineage: Eukaryota > Metazoa > Mollusca > Gastropoda > Littorinimorpha > Ranellidae > Monoplex > Monoplex corrugatus. The sequence continues at coordinate 71,015,128 of CM060313.1, forward strand.
GACAGTAGTTTATGTAGACTGTAATACTATGAGGTCTGGATAGTCAGTAGTTTATGTTGACTGTAATACTATGAGGTCTGGATAGTCAGTAGTTTATGTTGACTGTAATACTATGAGGTCTGGATAGTCAGACAGTAGTTTATGTTGACTGTAATACTATGAAGTCTGGATAGTCAGACAGTAGTTTATGTTGACTGTAATACTATGAGGTTTGGATAGTCAGACAGTAGTTTATGTTGACTATAATACTATGAGGTCTGGATAGTCAGGCAGTAGTTTATGTTGACTGTAATTTTATGAGGTCTGGATAGTCAGACAGTAGTTTATGTTGACTGTATTACTATGAGGTCTGGATAATCAGTCAGTAGTTTATGTTGACTGTAATACTATGAGGTCTGGATAGTCAGACAGTAGTTTATGTTGACTGTAATACTATGACGTCTGGATAGTCAGACAGTAGTTTATGTTGACTGTAATACTATGAGGTCTGGATAGTCAGACAGTAGTTTATGTTGACTATAATACTATGAGGTCTGGATAATCAGTCAGTAGTTTATGTTGACTGTAATACTATGAGGTCTGGATAGTCAGATAGTAGTTTATGTAGACTGTAATACTATGAGGTCTGGATAGTCAGTAGTTTATGTTGACTGTAATACTATGAGGTCTGGATAGTCAGTAGTTTATGTTGACTGTAATACTATGAGGTCTGGATAGTCAGACAGTAGTTTATGTTGACTGTAATACTATGAGGTCTGGATAGTCAGTAGTTTATGTTGACTGTAATACTATGAGGTCTGGATAGTCAGTAGTTTATGTTGACTGTAATACTATGAGGTCTGGATAGTCAGTAGTTTATGTTGACTGTAATTTTATGAGGTCTGGATAGTCAGACAGTAGTTTATGTTGACTGTAATACTATGAGGTCTGGATAGGCAGACAGTAGTTTATGTTGACTGTAATACTATGAGGTCTGGATAATCAGTCAGTAGTTTATGTTGACTGTAATACTATGAGGTCTGGATAGTCAGATAGTAGTTTATGTAGACTGTAATACTATGAGGTCTGGATAGTCAGACAATAGTTTATGTTGACTGTAATTTTATGAGGTCTGGATAGTCAGTAGTTTATGTAGACTGTAATACTATGAGGTCTGGATAGTCAGACAGCAGTTTATGTTGACTGTAATACTATGAGGTCTGGATAGTCAGACAGTAGTTTATGTTGACTGTAATACTATGAGGTCTGGATAGTCAGACAGCAGTTTATGTTGACTGTAATACTATGAGGTCTGGATAGTCAGACAGCAGTTTATGTAGACTGTAATACTATGAGGTCTGGATAATCAGTCAGTAGTTTATGTAGACTGTAATACTATGAGGTCTGGATAGTCAGACAGCAGTTTATGTTGACTGTAATACTGTGAGGACTGGGTCAATCAGGTCTCACATAAGTGTGAAGCAAACTTCAGGACAGCCAACAGCCATGGGCAGGGCGAGGCCTTCAGCTCTCCTTCATGTTGGCTATTGTTCCAATGATAGACTGGTACAATACTAGTAAAAACTAAAAAAAAATACATATAGACTATGTAAAACATAGACTAGGTAGGGCCTCAGGAGCCTCATGGGTTTATGTTCAGGCTTCTCAAGGCTTGTGCCATGTTCACCATACACATGGCACCTGTGATGTTAATGCGTATGGAATTCGTTCTGAGCACGGAGACGTCGTCTTGAGAAACTGAAACTGTAGCAGTGATGACTTGTGTGTTTAATGTTGACATACTCACATCCACACCCATATGTATCAACATTAGAATGATATAGTGCATTAACCCTTTGACACCCTCACCCTATACACCCACTGCAAAAACTTAACCATTTGACTCCTTCACCCTATCCACCAGCTTTTTGCAGGAAGCTGGTGGATAGGATGAGGAAGTCAAATGGTAAAGTTTTTGCTCTGCTAGCATGGTTGACAAAGCAGCATGCTGATGGACTGGGTGCTGGTGTCAGACAATTAATTGTCATTTTTGTCAGTGCTAAGTGCTGTCAATAATATCAATCCATGTTGATCTTGACTAGTGTATATCATCATCATCACGTGCCCTGCCACATGGCGTTGGCAATCATGGCTCTCTATACAAATCTATCCCTTGTCGCTGCAAGTACATCTCACACCCTCTCTGTTCTCAGCCACTCTGTAAGTCCATCCAATATTTTCTCCCTGGATCTAACAGGATCCTTTTCCCCACCAGCTTTCTGTTGTGACTAGGTGCTCAGATTTCTCTTGGCTCATAAAATGTCCTCAAAATTTGTTCATTAATGTTCTTTTTGTGTCCGCCTCCTTCAAGACTGTCTGTTTGTTATCTTTACTGTCCATGGAACTCTGAACATTCTTCTTAGAAACCACATTTCAGTTGCCTCAGTCTTGTTCTGACTTTGCATGTGGAACCGGGTGTATAGGCCTAGATCACAGGAGAAAACTGGAATCCAGAATAACCTGAGAGTTTGTGTGTGTGTGGACTGGGTCGCTAGTTTTCCTTAGGCCAGTTTCAGTTTCTAGTGGGTCATTTCTTGTGTAAACTGGAATTCTGGTCTTTCCCTGGGGAAATGGGAATCTTCGGCCTTGCATAAACTTGAATTCAGGACTGTGCTTTATCCTGGTATAAACTATAAAATCTTCTTTTCTCACTAGTGTAGATAATATTCCTTTGTTCATCACAGAGTATAATGTGCCTTTGTTCATCACAGAGCAATTGTTCCTTTGTTCATAACACTAACAGAGCATATTGTTCCTTTGTTTATAACAAAGTGTATTGTTATTTTGTTAACAGCAGAGTATGTTGGTGTGGTGTTTTCTTCATAACAGTATGTAGTTCCTTTGTTCATAACTGAATGTATTGTTGCTTTGCTCATCACAGAGTATATTGTTGGTTTGTTCATAACAGAGTATATTGTTCCTTTGTTCACAATAGAGTGTATTGTTCCTTTGTTAATCACAGAGTATAATGTTCCTTTTTTCATAACAGAGTATGTTGTTCCTTTGTTGATAACAGTATGTCATTCCTTTGTTTATAACAGAGCATATAGTTCCTTTGTTCATAACAGAATATATCGTTCCTTTGTTGATAACAGTATGTCGTTCCTTTGTTCATAACAGAGTATATAGTTCCTTTGTACATAACAGAGTATATCGTTCCTTTGTTCATAACAGAGTATATCATTCCTTTATTCTTAACAGAGTTTGTTGTTCCTTTGTTTATGACAGATATTGTTCCTATGTTCATAACAGAGTATATTGTTCCTTTGTACATAACAGAGTATATCGTTCCTTTGTTGATAACAGTATGTCATTCCTTTGTTTATAACAGAGTATATAGTTCCTTTGTTCATAACAGAATATATTTTTCCTTTGTTCATAACAGTATGTCATTCCTTTGTTCATAACAGAGTATATAGTTCCTTTGTACATAACAGAGTATATCGTTCCTTTGTTCACAACAGAGTATGTCATTCCTTTATTCATAACAGAGTATATTGTTCCTTTGTAACAGAATATATTGTTGCTTTGTTCATAACAAAGTATATTGTTCCTTTATTAACAACAGAGTATATTGGTGTTTTGTTCAAACAGCATGTAGTTCCTTTGTCCATAACAGAATATATTCTTGCTTTGTTCTTAACAGAGTATATTGTTCCTTTGTTCATAATAAGAGTAGATTGTTCCTTTGTTCATAATATAGTACATTGTTCTTTTGTTCCTTTGTTCATAATAGAGTACATTGTTCTTTTGTTGACAACAAAATATATTGTTCCTTTGTTGACAACAGGATATATTGTTCCTGTGTTCATAACAGAATATATTGTTTTTTCGTTCGTAACAAAGTATAACTGGACATTTTTTCTCAGAATGCAGTTTGTGAATACTGTAAAAACTATGATTATGAAAAACAAACTCACTGTCATACATGTTCATGCACAACCCCCACACACACATACATACATCCACACCCACACCCACAGAGATCAACATTAGAATGATACAGTGCATTAAATGCTATGTTTGTCAGTGCTAAGTGCCGTCAGTGACATCCATCTGATGTCGCGCCCTCATATCTGTTGCAGAAGAATGGTGTTACCACCAACAGGATGCCAGACATGCAAGACAGCGTCACCTCGCAGACACCTTTGTTGAGACAGGACGGGGGAAGAGGGGAGGACGGGGCGGGGTATCAGCACCAGCACCACCAGCAGCAGCAGCAGACAGAAGATGATGTTCTGCACAGCGTGAAGTTGCAGGACAGCCAGAAGAGCGGGTTGTTACAGGGTGTGGACTCAGGAGTGGAGTGTCATTCCAGTGGCAGCTTGGAGTCAGAGGACAGCGCCAGGTCAGCCAAACAAAGTGCGGCGCAGGGTCAGCTCCCATCAACAGAAACGTCGACGGGACATGGAGCACGTAGCGTCATCAGAACGGGCTACGTACCCACAGACGTTGAGCCAGCAGGTCTCGGCCTCAACCCTCACCTGCTGCTGTCTCAGGAGAGAGAGAAGCCCTGCATGACCAGAAGCGGCAGTGTGACTGATGGTGAAGAGCCAAGCCCTCAGTCTCAGCTTGAGTTCTGCGCAGAATCGGCAAACCAGATGCAGAGGACCTGTGACACGACAGATGGTGCAGTGCCAGCCATTCTGTGTCCTGGTAACTTACAGCTTGAGGATCACTATGTCATGACAGCCCAGCCCTGCATTCCAACGTCAGAGCCATCGTCACAAGTTGCCCGGCTCACAAGTCAAAATCCAGTCTACATGCGACGTGATGATTCTGTGAACGTGTCGTCCGTGACAGGGCTGTCGTTTCCTGCAGAAGAATCTTTACGCGGCCTGGGAATGTTGAACGGCTCAGAAGAATCTCTCTCTGACACACTGTCTGTATCTTCTCAAGACTGTGTGGCAGGATCCCTTACAGGTATTCAGGATGAAGCAAGCACAGGAGTCTCATCAGTCAGAAGAGATGCGGAAACTTCTCAGACATCTGCCAGCCCTTATGTTCCACATACCCCTGTTCATAATGCCTTCACAGCTTCTGAACATTCTGCTCCAGACATTCCAGTGAGCTCTGCGGTTTCTAAAGATGCTTGCCTGAACCAGACACCCATCAGTTTTGGGTTAGACGCTTATATTGCAGGTATTCCACATGCTTCTTTTGAGGATTCAGATGACGATATGCCTACCTCATACGTTATAGACGTGCCAGATGCTTCATTTGAAGTGTCTTTAAAGGATTGTGGTGGTGCGTGTGTTTCTCTTGCCTCCAGCTCCTCATTGCTTCCCACCTCCCCCCCACCCTCACTGTCCACCAACGTCATCACCCCTGAAGTCAATCATAAACAGACAGAAGTAATGCAGTCCTCCCCTGAACAACCTGCCAGTGTAGGAGCAGGGGAGAGCACTGTGTCTTGGCCTGCAACTCCCACTTCCTCCTACGACTGGGCAGCCATATTAACAACTGATGACTCAGAAAACAGCAAGTCTGATGCAGAGATCAGTCTGAACGATTCAGACCCTGATGATTGCCCACCTTTGCACCTGTCCATTGGGCTGTACCATTCCGCAGGGTCCTACAGCCCAGTGCCCGTGGTTCCAGAGACCAGAGCCCCTGGTGGCTATGTCTGTAGACCTGTGCAGTGATGTGTTGTTCAGCTCTCAGCTGAAAAGATCCCGCTCTTTGGGGAACTGTAATTGATGTGTACAGTTTTTACAATCGATTGTGTTTCATTGCGTTTATGTAGGGACTCCCATCTCAGGTGATATGACTGATAAGTATGTATATATAGGACGATAATAATGAGGACTGTTTTACACTACTCTCACCACAACTACAATGCATTAACCCTTTGACTGTCTCATCATAGTTGCTACTGTACTAGCTCTCTGTTGGAAGCTGGTCAGCGGTAGCATGTGGGAGTTAAAGGGTTAAGTGAGGCTCACACTCTTTGACTTGATAGCTCGTCTCTTGGCATGGGCTGCTGAAGTCCACATTGTTTTCTGTGGGTTTTTTTTGTGTGTGTGTATGTGTTGATAAACAACCTTTGTGGGAGAGGAGGCATGCTTGGGACAGAATAAGAGAGACAGACAGACAGACAGACAGACAGAAAGACATGGCTTGGACAGAGTGAGTGAGAGACAGAGAGACAGACACAGAGAAAGAGACATGGGTGGGACAGAGTTTGTGAGAGAGAGACAGACAGACAGAGACTAGAGAGACAGACAGACAGACAGAAAGACATGGATGGGATAGAGTTTGTGAGAGAGACAGACAGGCAGACATAGGTGGGACAGAGAGATAGAGAGACATGAATGGGATGGACAGACAGACAGACAGACATAGGTGGGACAGAGAAAGAGAGAGAGACACACATGGGTGTGACAGAGTTTGTGTGTGTGTGTGTGTGAGAGAGAGAGAGAGAGAGTGGCGCACTGGCACATGGGTTATGTGTGAAAGCCACTGACCTGTAAACAGAATAGTGAACATGTTCTCACACCAGAAAGAGGGGAGAGATTAAGAAATGGGGAGGGCTGCTGGGATAGATGATGAGGCAGAAAGATATGTTTACAACAAACACGACAGATGAAACGGTAATGAAGGCAGGGAAGCCAATTGGTACCATCGAGCCCGGTATCACAATGACAGTGTTGCTTTAACCCTTTGACTCCCACTCCCCATCCACCCACTGCAAAATCTTAACCCCTTGACTCCCTCACCCTATCCACCAGCAGGAGGCTGATGATTAGGGTGAGGGAGTCACGGGGTGAAGTTTTTGCGGTTGGTGGATTTGGTGCAGGAGTCAAAGGGTTAACAGAAACCTGAACTATGGAGGCATGTGTGATGTTCATACCGTTGACAGGCATAAGTACAATAACACTGGGGTCTCTTGTAATCAGACTGTGGTCTCACCTGTTGGCACTGATCACTGCACATCTGGATGCACCATCTCCCTCCAGGCCGCTCTGTCTTGACTTTGGTGGACAATTTCTGGAATATTTAGGCCACTGATGTTGGTTATGTTCTCGATGTATGAGTCTGGAGGTCTGCCTTTTTTTCCGTTTTGCCACTGTTTTTCCTTGAAAGATGGTTGCCGTGACGTCCGTGTTCTTGTTGGGTGACAAATGGCCAATGTCGTTTAGTCTTCTCTTGTTGATGTCTGCTAGTAGTTTTCTGGTGGTATCAAGTTTTTCCAGGACAATTTTGTTATTTCGTCTATCTGTCCATTTGACACGTGGTAGTCTCCGATAAAATTACATCTCTGCTACCTCACTTCTTCTGCAATCAGTTTTTCTCAAGGGTCCAGGCTTCGCAGGCATAAATCATAACTGGCCAGATCAAACATTTTAAAAGTCTAACGTTCAGGTCGTTTGGTATGCCTCTTGTGTTTCCAGATGTTGTTGAGTTGGACCATTTTTTTGCTTTGCCATTCCAATTCTTCTTATTTTTATGTCTTTGGAGCAGGTTCCATCATCAGTTTTTACAGAGCCAAGATATTTTTTCAAATCCTTAACATATTCTAAAGGACAGACTGGCATGTGTCATATTTATCAGATGGCGTGTTTGCTTTCCTGCGACAGTTAACAAAGACACAGCAAATTTCATGCACCAACACCACGAAGAGGTCCCCACTGTTTTTGTTTTGTTTTTCACTTAGGAGGAGCACGTCTGTGCCACACTGCATTTTGTGCACACAACATGTTGTAGTACAAGGAGAAGAGTGGTGAGATGGTTCAGACGTTTGCCTGCCAATAACTAAACTCGAGGCTCTAAGACTTGTTCCCCCTTGAGACCGCAACTTTTCTCCCAGGTTTGGCTGGAAAATCAAACCGAATGTCTAGTCCTTCAAAACGGGACAAAAACATAAAAACGAACAAAGAAAACAAAACCAAAACAAATAACTAAACAAAACAAAATAAAAACACTGAGTCAGAGACATGTGCCTTCTGGCCTGTGCATGCTAAAGATCCCATGGCAGTTGAAAATTGTGAAGAGCTGGGTATTTGCATTGCTACGCTGGTGTAAAACATTGGAGAGACAGGTTGCTTTGCCAGGTCTCTTTCCTTGAATGCCAGTTACACTTCTTGTCTTTCTGAAGTCTCGGTAAAACAAACAAACAAAAAATAGGATGG
>CM060313.1:71028298-71030798 GCA_030674185.1 Monoplex corrugatus
AACATAGACATTCTGTGCTAAAAATTTCCTTTCTTCTGTCACTCGCTTTGTTTCTGCCTCGCTTCTTTGCTTTTTGTCATCTCTTCCTATCATTTTCTGCTTTGCTGGTCCATTCATCTGTAAAGCCTTAATACATTCTCTTTGGAATGATAATTGTGTACGTGTATTAAGTGCATTTTTGGCTCAAAGGAAATGTGATATGCATAACGTTTAGGTCAATCAGGCCCGTTTTTATGAATGTTTAAATGTCCTTAGTCATCTTTATATTCGTAGTCAAGTGGGATTTTTAACAAAAAAATCTCCTGGTAATAAATTAGACGGAGTGGTCAACGCCAAGGATATCTCCTTAGATTGTGTGCGCGAATGCATTGATATGTGTATTTGATTTTATTTTCCAGGTGTTTCTCTCTCTCTCTCTCTCTTTCTCTCTCTCTGTCGCTCTCTCTCTCTTCTCTCTCGCTCTCTCTTCTCTCTCTCTCTCTCTTTCTCTCTCTCTTCTGCTCTCTCTCTCTTCTCTCTCTTTCGCTCTCTCTTCTCTCTCTCTTTCTCTCTTGCTCTCTCTCTCTTCTCTCTTTCGCTCTCTCTCTTTTGCTCTCTCTCTTTCTCTCATCTCTTCTCTCTCTCTCTCTTGCTCTCTCTTCTCTCTCTCTCTTCTCTTTCTCTCTTCTCTTTCTCTCTCGCTCTCTTCTCTCTCTCTCTCTTGCTCTCTCTTCTCTCTTTCACTCTCTCTTCTCTCTCTCTCTCGCTCTCTCTCACGCTCTCTCTCTTCTTTCTCTCTCGCTCTTTCTCTCTCTTCTCTCTCTCTCTCTCGCTCTTTCTCTCTCTTCTCTCTCTCTCGGTCTCTTCTCTCTCTCTCTCTCTCGCTCTCTCTCACGCTCTCTCTCTTCTTTCTCTCTCGCTCTTTCTCTTCTCTCTCTCTCTCGGTCTTTCTCTCTCTTCTCTCTCTCTCGGTCTCTTCTCTCTCTCTCTCTCTCTTGCTCTCTCTCTCTTCTCTCTCTTGCTCTCTCTTCTCTCGCTTTCTCTCTTCTCTCTCTCTCTCTTCTCTCTCTCTCGCTCTCTCTGTCTCTGTCTCTTCTCTCACTCTTCTCTCTCTCTCTGGCTCTCTTTCTCACTCTCTCTGTCTCTCCCGCTCTCTCTCTTCTCTCTCTCTTCTCTCTCATCTCTCTCTCTCTCTGGCTCTCTTTCTCACTCTCTCTGTCTCTCCCGCTCTCTCTCTCTCTCTCTCTTTTCTCTCTCTCGCTCTCTCTCTTCTCTCTCTCTCTTGCTCTCTCTCTCTTCTCTCTCTCGCTCTCTCTTGCTCTCTCTCTCTTCTCTCGCTCTCTCTTCTCTCTCACTTTCTCTTTCTCTCTTCTCTCTGTGTCTTCTCTCTCTTCTCTCTGCCTCGCTCTCTTTCTCTCATCTCTCTCTCTCTGTCTCGCTCTCTCTCCTCTCTCTCTCTCTCCTCTCTCTCTCTCTGTCTCTCTCTCTCTGTCTCTGTCTCTCTCTCTCTCCAGAGAGGTGTGATGTATAATTTGAGGTAGTTATAGCCCTGATGTGGATCTGCGCAATCAGTTGGGTTTTAAGCAACAACAACAATAACTAAATTGATGGGCGTGGTGGTGAAGTGGGCAAACATCAGACTTCCTGTCGAAGGTCCCTAGGTTCGATCCTTTTTGACTCCTCTGCCTAGTGGCTAAAAGCGTGGAGATTTTCTTCCGGTCTTGTAGCTCAACAGTGCCAGGGCATGTATCCTCATCGTGTGTAGGCGCATTCAGTTCAGTTCAGTTCAGTGTCGAGCTTGCTCGGCTATCCATGACACGTTTCCTCCATCCCTCTCTGTCAGACATTGCAGTAGGTAGTTCATCATACTGACAGCCCGTATCATCCATCAGTTGGTCGATGAAGGTCTTCTTTGGACGTCCTGGTCTTTGTTTGCCGTGATTGGGTCTCCATAGTAGAACATCTCCTACCAGTTCTTCTTTGCTACGCCAGCAGTGTTCCGCGAAGCGCAGTCTTTGTTGACGTATTGATTTACTGATTGGTGGGATCTTACCATACAACTCTTTTGTTTGTTGGATGTTCTCTCCAGGATTTGTTCAGGGCCGCACGTAGCATTCGTGTGTATGCTCCATCAATCTTCTTCTCCAATGTCGTTGTTAGGGTTCAAGAGATTTTAGCCATATGTAAGAACGGACTCTACTGCTGCTCAGCGCATTCAGAATATGGAAACACGTGTGATAGATTCAGTTTCAGTTTCAGTTTCTCAAAGACGCCATCTCCCGTCTAACCTCACAGGCACCATGTGTATGATGATCATGGTACAAGCCTTAAGCCTGCACATAAACCCATGAGCTGCCCAATTATCAATCCTAAGAGAACGTACGTAAGACTTTATCGAACACGTACAGGTGAATGAACCAGCAAGGCAGAAAATGATAGGAAGAAATGACAAAAGCAAGGAAATTTCTAGCACAAAATTTCCAGAAGGTGGGGATAATATTTATACTGAAAGAGCCCCCCC
>CM060313.1:71035798-71048298 GCA_030674185.1 Monoplex corrugatus
TTGTCTGTCTTTCTTTGTCTCTCTCTGTGTATATGTGACTCTGTGTGTGTGTGTGTGTGTGTGTGTGTGTGTGTGTGTGTGTGTGTGTGTGTGTGTGTGTGTGTGTGTGTGTGTCTTATATGTGTGTGTGTGTGTGTGTTAGTTATGGTGTGTGTGTGTGTGTGTGTGTTGTGTTGCGGTGTGTGTCTTATATGTGTGTGTGTGTCTGTTGTGGTGTGTGGGTTGTGGTGTGTGTGTGTGTGTGTGAGTCTGTGATTGTGAAAGTGAGTGTGTGTGTGTGTGTGTGTGTGTGTGTGTGTGTGATTGTGAAAGTGAGTGTGTATGTGTGTGTATGTGTGTGTGTGTGTGTGTGTGTGTGTGTGTGTGTGTGTGTGAGTCTGTGACTGTGAAAGTGAGTGTGAGTGTGTGTGTGTGTGTGTGTGTGTGTGTGTGTGTGTGTGTGTGTGTGTGTGTGAGAGAGAGAGTATGTGATTGTGAAAGTGAGTGTGTGTGTGTGTGTGTGTGTGTGTGTGTGTGCGTGTGTGTGTGAGTGTGTGTGTGTGTGAGTGTGTGTGTGTGTGTGTGTGTGTGTGTGTGTGTGTGTGTGTGTGTGTGTGTGTGTGTGTGTGTGTGTGTGTGTGTGCAAGCCACGAGTGATTTTAAAGATACCTAAACTTCCGCAGGCTTTGGATTGAAAAAAACCCAAATACACCGATGTGAATTATTGTAGCCGGCCGTGTCACACTTTATTGCAGATGGATCATTGATACCAGCATATATTATAGTAATGTAGACTGGCTACTCAACTTCTTCTTAGTTCAATAAAAAAAACCACACAAAAAAAACCACACATAAATTTGAATTTGTCTGATCAAACGTTCGACAGAATACTACACAATTTTAAAAAATGTGATAAATTTGGCGAATCCATTCATATCTTTTTTTTTTTTTCCTTCCAGAAAAGAAGTTACATATTAACGAGAACATTGATTTGACTGATAGATATTTTGGTGGAATAAACTTTTCACGGTCATCACGGAATTCACAACATACAAAAATAAAGTGAGACTCATCGACTTAGGCATTGTCATCACAAAACATACATCTTCTGCTTTGTCTGTTTACTCCTTTGCGTCTGTCTAATTCAGTCTGACGTCTGTCTAATTCAGTCTGACGTCTATCTAATTCAGTCTGACGTCTATCTAATTCAGTCTGACGTCTATCTAATTCAGTCTGACGTCTGTCTAATTCAGTCTCACGTCTATCTAATTCAGTCTGACGTCTGTCTAATTCAGTCTCACGTCTATCTAATTCAGTCTGACGTCTATCTAATTCAGTCTGACGTCAATTTAATTCAGTCTCACGTCTATCTAATTCAGTCTGACGTCTATCTAATTCAGTCTGACGTCTACCTAGTTCAGTCTCACGTCTATCTAATTCAGTCTCACGTCTATCTAATTCAGTCTGACGTCTATCTAATTCAGTCTGACGTCTATCTACTTCAGTCTCACGTCTATCTAATTCGGTCTCACGTCTATCTAATTCAGTCTGACGTCTATCTAATTCAGTCTGACGTCTACCTAGTTCAGTCTGACGTCTATCTAATTCAGTCTCACGTCTATCTAATTCAGTCTCACGTCTATCTAATTCAGTCTCACGTCTATCTAATTCAGTCTCACGTCTATCTAATTCGGTCTCACGTCTATCTAATTCAGTCTGACGTCTATCTAATTCAGTCTGACGTCTATCTAATTCAGTCTCACGTCTATCTAATTCAGTCTCACGTCTATCTAATTCAGTCTCACGTCTACTAATTCAGTCTGACGTCTATCTAATTCGGTCTCACGTCTATCTAATTCAGTCTGACGTCTATCTAATTCAGTCTGACGTCTATCTAATTCAGTCTCACGTCTATCTAATTCAGTCTGACGTCTACCTAATTCAGTCTGACGTCTACCTAATTCAGTCTGACGTCTACCTAATTCAGTCTGACGTCTACCTAATTCAGTCTGACGTCTACCTAATTCAGTCTGACGTCTACCTAATTCAGTCTGACGTCTATCTAATTCAGTCTGACGTCTATCTAATTCAGTCTGACGTCTTCTAATTCAGTCTGACGTCTACCTAATTCAGTCTGACGTCTACCTAATTCAGTTTGACGTCTACCTAATTCAGTCTGACGCCTATCTAATTCAGTCTGACGTCTATCTAATTCAGTCTGACGTCTATCTAATTCAGTCTGACGTCTATCTAATTCAGTCTGACGTCTATCTAATTCAGTCTCACGTCTATCTAATTCAGTCTCACGTCTACCTAATTCAGTCTGACGTCTATCTAATTCAGTCTCACGTCTATCTAATTCAGTCTGACGTCTATCTAATTCAGTCTGACGTCTATCTAATTCAGTCTGACGTCTATCTAATTCAGTCTGACGTCTATCTAATTCAGTCTCACGTCTATCTAATTCAGTCTCACGTCTACCTAATTCAGTCTCACGTCTACCTAATTCAGTCTCACGTCTACCTAATTCAGTCTGACGTCTATCTAATTCAGTCTGACGTCTATCTAATTCAGTCTGACGTCTATCTAATTCAGTCTGACGTCTATCTAATTCAGTCTCACGTCTATCTAATTCAGTCTCACGTCTACCTAATTCAGTCTCACGTCTACCTAATTCAGTCTGACGTCTATCTAATTCAGTCCTACGTCTATCTAATTCAGTCTCACGTCTATCTAATTCAGTCTCACGTCTATCTAATTCAGTCTGACGTCTATCTAATTCGGTCTCACGTCTATCTAATTCAGTCTGACGTCTACCTAATTCAGTCTCACGTCTATCTAATTCAGTCTGACGTCTATCTAATTCAGTCTGACGTCTATCTAATTCAGTCTGACGTCTATCTAATTCAGTCTCACGTCTATCTTATTCAGTCTGACGTCTATCTAATTCAGTCTCACGTCTATCTAATTCAGTCTGACGTCTTTCTAATTCAGTCTCACGTCTATCTAATTCAGTTTGACGTCTATCTAATTCAGTCTCACGTCTATCTAATTCAGTCTCACGTCTACCTAATTCAGTCTGACGTCTACCTAATTCAGTCTGACGTCTATCTAATTCAGTCTGACGTCTACCTAATTCGGTCTGACGTCTACCTAATTCGGTCTCACGTCTATCTAATTCAGTCTGACGTCTACCTAATTCAGTCTCACGTCTATCTAATTCAGTCTGACGTCTACCTAATTCGGTCTGACGTCTACCTAATTCGGTCTGACGTCTATCTAATTCAGTCTGACGTCTATCTAATTCAGTCTGACGTCTACCTAATTCAGTCTGACGTCTACCTAATTCAGTCTGACGTCTACCTAATTCAGTCTGACGTCTATCTAATTCAGTCTGACGTCTACCTAATTCAGTCTGACGTCTACCTAATTCGGTCTGACGTCTACCTAATTCAGTCTGACGTCTACCTAATTCGGTCTGACGTCTATCTAATTCAGTCTGACATCTACCTAATTCTGTCTGACGTCTATCTAATTCAGTCTGACGTCTACCTAATTCAGTCTGACGTCTACCTAATTCAGTCTGACGTCTATCTAATTCAGTCTGACGTCTACCTAATTTCAGTCTGACGTCTACCTAATTCAGTCTGACGTCTATCTAATTCAGTCTCACGTCTATCTAATTCAGTCTGACGTATATCTAATTCAGTCTGACGTCTGTCTAATTCAGTCTGACGTCTGTCTAATTCAGTCTGACGTCTACCTAATTCAGTCTCACGTCTATCTAATTCAGTCTGACGTCTACTAATTCAGTCTGACGTCTATCTAATTCAGTCTCACGTCTATCTAATTCAGTCTGACGTATATCTAATTCAGTCTGACGTCTGTCTAATTCATCTGACGTCTGTCTAATTCAGTCTGACGTCTACCTAATTCAGTCTGACGTCTATCTAATTCAGTCTGACGTCTGTCTAATTCAGTCTGACGTCTGTTTAATTCAGTCTGACGTCTGTCAATTCAGTCTCACGTCTATCTAATTCAATCTGACGTCTATCTAATTCAGTCTGACGTCTGTCTAATTCAGTCTCACGTCTATCTAATTCAGTCTCACGTCTGTCTAATTCAATCTGACGTCTGTCTAATTCAGTCTGACGTCTGTCTAATTCATCTGACGTCTGTCTAATTCAGTCTCACGTCTTCTAATTCAGTCTGACGTCTGTCTAATTCAATCTGACGTCTATCTAATTCAGTCTGACGTCTGTATAATTCAGTCTGACGTCTATCTAATTCATCTGACGTCTATCTAATTCAGTCTCACGTCTATCTAATTCAGTCTGACGTCTATCTAATTCAGTTTGACGTCTATCTAATTCAGTCTCAGGTCTATCTAATTCAGTCTCACGTCTACCTAATTCATCTCACGTCTACCTAATTCAGTTTGACGTCTATCTAATTCAGTCTCACGTCTATCTAATTCAGTTTGACGTCTACCTAATTCAGTCTCACGTCTACCTAATTCAGTCTCACGTCTATCTAATTCAGTTGACGTCTACCTAATTCAGTCTCACGTCCATCTAATTCAGTCTGACGTCTATCTAATTCAGTTTGACGTCTATCTATTCAGTCTCACGTCTATCTAATTCAGTCTGACGTCTATCTAATTCAGTCTGACGTCTATCTAATTCAGTCTGACGTCTATCTAATTCAGTCTCACGTCTCTCTAATTCAGTCTCACGTCTATCTAATTCAGTCTCACGTCTATCGAATTCAGTCTCACGTCTATCTAATTCAGTCTCACGTCTATCTAATTCAGTCTCACGTCTATCTAATTCAGTCTGACGTCTGTCTAATTCATCTCATGTCTATCTAATTCAGTCTGACGTCTATCTAATTCAGTCTGACGTCTATCTAATTCAGTCTGACGTCTATCTAATTCGGTCTCACGTCTATCTAATTCAGTCTGACGTCTATCTAATTCAGTCTCACGTCTATCTAATTCAGTCTGACGTCTATCTATTTCAGACTCACGTCTAACTAATTCAGTTTGACGTCTATCTAATTCAGTCTCACGTATATCTAATTCAGTCTCACGTCTACCTAATTCAGTCTCACGTCTACCTAATTCAGTCTCACGTCTACCTAATTCAGTCTGACGTCTGTCTAATTCAGTCTCACGTCTATCTAATTCAGTCTCACCTCTATCTAATTCAGTCTCACGTCTATCTAATTCATTCTCACGTAATTCAGTCTCACGTCTATCTAATTCAGTCTCACGTCTATCTAATTCAGTCTCACGTCTATCTAATTCAGTCTCACGTCTACCTTATTCAGTCTCACGTCTATCTAATTCAGTCTGACGTCTATCTAATTCAGTCTGAGTCTATCTAATTCAGTCTCACCTCTATCTAATTCAGTCTCACGTCTATCTAATTCAGTCTCACGTCTATCTAATTCAGTTTGACGTCTATCTAATTCAGTCTCACGTCTATCTAATTCAGTTTGACGTCTACCTAATTCAGTCTCACGTCTACCTAATTCAGTCTCACGTCTATCTAATTCAGTTTGACGTCTACCTAATTCAGTCTCACGTCCATCTAATTCAGTCTGACGTCTATCTAATTCAGTTTGACGTCTATCTAATTCAGTCTCACGTCTGTCTAATTCAGTCTCACGTCTATCTATTTCAGTCTGACGTCTATCTAATTCAGTCTCACGTCCATCAAATTCAGTCTCACGTCCATCTAATTCAGTCTCACGTCTATCTAATTCAGTCTCACGTCCATCTAATTCAGTCTCACGTCTATCTAATTCAGTCTCACGTCCATCTAATTCAGTCTCACGTCTATATAATTCAGTCTGACGTCTAATTCAGTCTGACGTCTATCTAATTCAGTCTGACGTCTATCTAATTCAGTCTGACGTCTATCTAATTCAATCTCACGTCTATCTAATTCAGTCTCACGTCTATCTAATTCAGTCTCACGTCTATCTAATTCAGTCTGACGTCTGTCTAATTCAGTCTCACGTCTATCTAATTCAGTCTCACGTCTATCTAATTCAGTCTGACGTCTATCTAATTCAGTCTCACGTCTATCTAATTCGGTCTCACGTCTATCTAATTCAGTCTGACGTCTATCTAATTCAGTCTCACGTCTATCTAATTCAGTCTGACGTCTATCTAATTCAGTCTCACGTCTATCTAATTCAGTCTCACGTCTATCTAATTCAGTCTCACGTCTACCTAATTCAGTCTCACGTCTATCTAATTCAGTCTCACGTCTATCTAATTCCGTCTTACCTCTATCTAATTCAGTCTCACGTCTATCTAATTCAGTCTGACGTCTATCTAATTCAGTCTCACGTCTATCTAATTCATTCTCACGTAATTCAGTCTCACGTCTATCTAATTCAGTCTCACGTCTATCTAATTCAGTCTCGCGTCTATCTAATTCAGTCTGACGTCTATCTAATTCAGTCTCACCTCTATCTAATTCAGTCTGACGTCTGTCTAATTCAGTCTGACGTCTATCTAATTCAGTCTCACGTCTATCTAATTCAATCTGACGTCTATCTAATTCAGTCTCACGTCTATCTAATTCAGTTTGACGTCTATCTAATTCAGTCTCACGTCTATCTAATTCAGTTTGACGTCTACCTAATTCAGTTTGACGTCTCCCTAATTCAGTCTCACGTCTATCTAATTCAGTTTGACGTCTATGTAATTCAGTCTCACGTCCATCTAATTCAGTCTCACGTCTATCTAATTCAGTCTCACGTCTATCTTATTCATCTCACGTCCATCTAATTCAGTCTCACGTCATCTAATTCAGTCTCACGTCTATCTAATTCAGTCTCACGTCATCTATTCAGTCTCACGTCTATCTTATTCGTCTCACGTCTATCTAATTCAGTCTCATGTCTATCTAATTCAGTCTCACGTCTAATTCAGTCTGACGTCTATCTAATTCAGTCTCACGTCTATCTAATTCAGTCTCACGTCTATCTAATTCAGTCTCACGTCTACCTTATTCAATAATATTACAATATACAATATTTTATATAGCGCAAAATCTTGATAAAATCAAATCTAAGCGCTAAAACAGACACACACGCACGCACGCACACACACGCACGCACGCAACGCACGCACACACACACACACACACGCACACGCACACGCACACGCACACGGCTATAAATGGGGAGAAAGAATATAAGCAATGGAAAATTACAGAGAGCATATTCAGTCTCACGTCTACCTGATTCAGTCTCACGTCTACCTAATTCAGTCTCACCTCTACCTAATTCCACACACACACACACCCACACACACACACACACACACACACACACACACACACACACACACACACACACACACACACACCACACATACACACACATACACAAAACACAACACGACACAACACGACACAACACAACACAACTTAACACAAACACAAGTTAACACAACACAACACAGCACAACACACACACAAGTACAACACAGCACAACACAACACAACACAACACAACACAAACGACACGACACGACACGACACGACACGACACAGACACAGACACAGACACAGAAACACAGACACAGAAACACAGACACAGAAACACAGACACAGACACAGACACAGACACAAACACAGAAACAGACACAGACACAGACACAGAAACACAGACACAGACACAGACACACACAGACACACACAGACACAGACACACACAGACACAGACACACACAGACACAGACACACACAGACACAGACACACACAGACACAGACACACACAGACACAGACACACACAGACACAGACACACACAGACACAAACACACACAGACACAGACACACACAGACACAGACACACACAGACACAGACACACACAGACACAAACACACACACAGACACAAACACACACACAGACACAAACACACACACAAACACAAATACACACACAAACACAAACACACACACAAACACAAACAAACACACACACAAACACACACACACACACACACACACACACACACACACACACACACACACAAACAAACAAACAAACACTCACGTTCACACTCACATACTCACACACACACACACACACACACACACACACACACACTCACACAAACACAAACACACAACACACACACACACACACACACACACACACACACACACACACACACACACACACACACACACACACAACCGGCACAGCTGCAAGCATCAGTCATCATTTACCGTATGTATCCTACCAAGTTGAAGAACAGAACACTATAAACTCACCTTCACACAAGACGGTAACAGCGAAAACAGCGGAAGAACGAGCAAAGCCAAAGCCACATCCACTAACGTGTTTTTCGGTCAGTCACTCGGCCAGCCACAACGCTTATCTCCTCTTCTTCTTCGTCTTTTTCTCCAATAATCTGAGCAGGGACTTGTTCTTGTTTTGTGTTGACGTCCCAGCGTGTTCACGTTCAGGGACTGTGTAATAAAGATATGTCCAGGGACTGTTGTTCTGTTCTGTTCTGTTCTGTTCTGTTCTGTTCTGTTCTGTTCTGTTCTGTTCTGTTCTGTTCTGTTCTGTTCTGTTCTGTTCTGTAGATTTTAAAGTCCTACCACTCTTAGAGCATACGAGAATTAGCAAAAAGAAATTTCAAAGAAGCCTTTCAAAATTTTAGTAGTATTGTGAGATACCTATGCTTTATTCGGTTCTCCTTAGTCTGGTCCAGGTACCTTCTTCTTCTTCTACTTCGGTGGTATTAACGTCCCAGCGTGATAACGATTAGGGACTGTCTTGAGGATACCAGGGACCCACCCCTAGTCCTCCTTTATAGCCACCAGCTGACCGCTTTTTGTCCCCCCGCCCCCCCCCCCCAAGCGCCCCCCCCGCCCCCGCGCTATGTTGACAAGGCGAGGCCAATACCCTCCCGCCCCGTCAATGACGGATTAAGCATTACGTCAATTAATGGTTAACCCTTTGACTCCCGCACCCTGTCCACCAGCATACTGCTATTATCAGCCACGCCAGCTGAAAGCAAAATCTGAACCCTTCGACTCCCTCATTCTATATTTCACCAGCTTTCTTGCTAGGAATGCTGGTGGATAGGGTGGGGGAGTCAAAAGGTTAAGCTTTTTTTGCAGTTGCTGGATAGGGTGAGGGAGTCAAAGGGTTAAGGTTTTTGTTGTTGCTGGATAGGGTGAGGGAGTCAAAGGGTTAATTTTTTTGCAATTGCTGGATAGGGTGAGGGAGTCAAAGGGTTAATTTTTTGCAGTTGCTGGATAGGGTGAGGGAGTCAAAGGGTTAAGGTTTTTGTTGTTGCTGGATAGGGTGAGGGAATCAGAGGGTTAATTTTTTTGCAGTTGCTGGATAGGGTGAGGGAGCAAAGGGTTAATTTTTTTGCAGTTGCTGGATAGGGTGAGGGAGTCAAAAGGTTAATTTTTTTGCAGTTGCTGGATAGGGTGCGGGAGTTAAAGGGTTAAAGTGTGTGGGTGTGTGTATGTGGTTGTGTGTGTGTGTGTGTGTGGGGGGGGGGGTGTACTCCTCCTTTTGAGGTGACTCCGTGCGTCTCTGTCGTCTACAGAATGACCCCTAAAATCGTTGACCCCCTCGTGTTATCGATCTTGTCTTCCGGCTGACTGGCTGATCGACTGATTGATCGATTGGATGAGAGTGTGACTGATTGTGCCGGTGACAAACAAGGTCATATTCCTGTCTGACGGCTGCACCTTTATTTAATGACGGTCACATGGAGTATTCCACCCTCTGTTTTCCCTCACACACACCTGTTGCCTTTTGTATTCTTAATTAATTTAACTCGCCCACTACCTACGATTATGCCCCTTGCCGTTCCCCTGATAAGCACCATTTGTATTAGTCACGAGAAAAATTCTCATACAAACAAATGAAATTCGAGAGTTTTGAAATTTGGCAGGTCATATTTTAAAAGATTGGTGTACAACATGCTGAAATTTTAACTGTCTAACTCTCATGGTTGCTGAGTAATGGTCTTTTAAGTTTGTTTAGGCCAAAAGTAAACTTACAGCCGAAGATCGGTTATTCAACTGAGCCCTGGTAGAGATCTATAATTATAAAGCTTGTCGCATAAATTTGAGGTGAGTGCGCGTGGGCCATAAGAGCTCAGTTGGTTTGCGCGTCGGATTCACATGCTGATGGTTGTGGGTTCGAATCCCGGGATGCACTACATTAAAACTGGTCTTGTCATTGTCCCCATCTTAACATCATTGTTCTGGTGGTGTCAGTATAGGATCAGATAAGTCCCACTTCCCCCCCCCCCCCCTTCCCTGGGATGGTTATCCCCGTCGGCCATATCACCTGAGGTGGGTGTTGACGTAAAAACTGAACCAAATCAATCAAGCAATCAATGAGGTGGGTGCGGGCCTCAGTAGCTCGGTTGGTTTGAGCGCCGGATTCACAAGCTAATGGTGTGGGTTCGAATCCCGGGGTGCGCTGTGTTAAAACTGGCCTTCTCACTGTCCCATATTAACATCAATGTTGTTCTGGTGGTGTCAGTATAAGATTAGATAAGCTCCCATTCCCCCACTTCCCTGGGATGGTTATCCCCGTCCGCCATATCACTTGAGGTGGGTGCTGCGTTGCATGACCCATTCGGACCCAGTCATCAGTCACCTCGTCCACAAACCGAATGGCAAGGTGGGGAGATGACAAACCCCGGGACATAGCCACACAACGCGCACCAACCAGGTCCAGCCCATCTCAGCCTCTGGACCAAGAGAGAACAGGAAGACCACTCTCTCGCACCGCTCTTCATCTCTCTTTCGGACAGCCCGCCCTACCACCAGCTGGTGGACAGGGTGAGGGAAACCAAAGGTTAAGTTTTCTTTGGCTAACATGGCTGACAACAATGCGGAATGCTGGAAAATCGAAGCTACGCAAGTGAGTAGCCTTTCTACTGAGAGATAGGTTTAGCCCGGTAGTCATTAAGTTTTTGTTTTATTTTGCTAGCATGCTTGACAACAATGCAGAATGCTGGTGGACAGGATGTGGGAGTCAGAAGCTTTACTCCCCCCCCCCCCCAAAAAAAAATTTAACAGGGTCAATATATTCATTCACAAGTGGGTGAGGGGAGGGGTGGGGTGGGGGTGGATGGGTGGGTGGAACTAGATGTCACACGTATATTTTATTTTCTCAAGTGAGACTGGAAGGCGGAAGGTTTACCTCTACGCTAAGCAAGTAAAGTGACTCATCATCATCATCATCATCAAGTGCCGTGCCACATGGCGTTGGCGATCATGGCCTTCCATCTGTTTCTATCCCTTGTTGCCTCAAGCACCTCTTCCACCCTCTTTGTCTTCAGCCACTCTGCAAGTCCTTCCAATATTTTCTCCCTGGGTCTACCCGGTGCTCTCTTTCCTCCCAGTTTTCCTGTTGTGACCAGGTGCTCCAATTCCCCTGTCCTCATAAAATGGCCTCTAAATGTTGCCTGTCTTTCCCTAATCTTCCTTATGAGTGATCTTCTTGTGTCTGTCTCCATCAAGACTGTCTCGTTTGTTTTCTTTGCTGTCCATGGAACTCTCAACATTCTTCTTAGAAACCACATTTCGGCTGCCTCAATCTTGTTCTGGCTTTGCTTGTTGAATGGTAAAGTGACTGACTGACAACAAACAGGAGTGGAGATATCAACACTGATATTGCTTTGTCAGGGGGGTGGGGGGAGGGGAGGGGGGCTCTCTGCGTCATACAGAGAACCCAAGGGTGAGGATAAAGGAAGTCCATGCCTCCATTGTTTGTTTTGGTTTGTTTTTTTGTGATAGGCTGGTTCAAGTCTGCAGAACGTATTGCTTAACCCTTTCACTCCCGCACCCTATTTACCAACTACAAAAACTTAACCCTTTGATTCCCTCACTCTGTCCGTCAGCTTCCTGCAGGAAGCTGGTGGATAGGGTAAGGGGATCAATGGGTTACGTTTTTGTTTTGCTAGCATGGTTGACAACGCAGGATGCTGGTGGATAGGGTGAGGGAAATCAAAGGGTTAAGTTTTTGTTTAGCTATCATGGTTGACGATGCCGGATACTGGCGGACAGGGTGCGGGAGTCCAAAGGGTTAAGTTTTTGTTTTGTTAGCATGAGTGACAATGCAGAATACGGGTGGATGGGGTGAGGGAAATCAAAGGGTTACGTTTCTGTTTTGCTAGCATGGCTGACAATGTAGAATGCTGGTGGACAGGGTGAGGGAATCAAAAGGTTAAGGTTTTGTTGTTGGTTTTGCTAGCATGGTTGACAACAATGCAGAATACTGGTAGACAGGGTGAGGAAATCAAAAGGTTAAGTTTTTGTTTTGCTAGCATGGCTGACATTGCCGGATGCTGGTGGATAGGGTGAGAGAAATCAAAGGGTTAAGTTTTTTGTTTTGCTGGCATACTTGACAACAATGCAGAATGCTGGTGGACAGGGTGCTGGAAATCAAAGGGTTAAGCTTTTGTTTTGCTAGCATGGCTGACAACAATGCAGAACGCTGGAGGACA
>CM060313.1:71053298-71058298 GCA_030674185.1 Monoplex corrugatus
TCAAGAGTTATGTTCTTTGATTAATATCTTGCCACTCAGTTTATAATTTGAATATCTGAACCCGAAAACAACAACAACAACAACAACAACAACAACGACATCATCAAAAACTGAAAACAAACACAATCATCCAACCAAATAAACAAAAGCAACAACAACAACAACACAAACAATCAAATAAACAAATTAGAGCACCTGGTCACAACAGGAAGGCTGGAGGGAAAGAGAACACCAGGTAAAACCCCAGGGAGAAAACATTGGACGGACTTGCAGGGTGGCTGAGGACAGAGAGGGTGGAGAGTATGTACTTGCAGCGACGAGGGATAGATTCGTATGGAGGACCATGATCGCCAACGCCATGCGGCAGAGCACATTGATGATGGTGATGAGGTGTGACGTCGCCTTAACCTGCTGGACTGAACAATGTGTGTGGGAATTAACCAGCTGGGAACAACATCAACTGGACTATGTAAACCACTGGCACAACAATCACACGCTCCAGTAAAAATTGCGTGCACGAGTTCTGTCCTTCCCTTAGCGAGATTAACCTGTACTCTTTGATTGTTAAATAGGTGCTCTACACCAGACGTAAAATGTATTGCTCAATACACACACACACACACACACACACACACACACACACACACACACACACACACACACACACACACACACACACACACACACACACACTCAGGCACACACACAAACACATACACAAACACACACAGAGGCACTCACATACAGAGGCACACACACACACAGATACACACACACACATACATTCATACACTCGTTCACACTTAGGCACACTCGCACGCACGCGCGCGCGCGTGCACACACACACACACTCATACACAGACACAGACACAGACACACACACACACACACACACACACACACACACACACACACACACACACACACACACACACACACACAACTTCCGTTTACTCAAAAGATATAAAAAAAAATTGCCAAATAGTATTACCAATATTTCCAGATCGAAGCCTTCAGAGGCACACACACACACACACAGAGGCACACACACACAGATACACACACACATACATACATACATACATTCATTCACACTCAGGCACACTCGCGCGCGCACACACACACACACACACACACACACACACACACACACATTCACACACACATACACACACACACTCACACACACACACACACACACACACACACACAACACACACACACACACACACACCACACACACACACACACTTCCGTTTACTCAAAAGATAAAAAAAAAAAATTGCCAAACAGTATTACCAATATTTCCAGATCGAAGCCTTCAGACAGATTTTGCATAATTTTGACAGTGAAAAATGGGCCATATTTACTCCAAGGATTACACACCCCGCGGGTCTATGTCAGCCAGAACAGGTGAGAGAGAAGTCACGTAAGATCTGTTATAAAAACAGTTGCGGCATCGAAACCTTGCTGACATATTTTCATTTTGTCGCCTCATTCTGTTCACAAATCTACGTCGATTAGAATCTGTTCATATAGATGTAGAGAGTTACTGGGTAAATGTCTGGCTTTTCACAGTAAATGAACAAATATCTGACTTTTTATTAAAGTTAATGGGTAAATATCTGGCTATTTTATCAAAGTTAATGGGTAAATGTCTGGCTTTTCACAGTGAATGAACAAATATCTGGCTTTTTATTAAAGTTAATGGGTAAATATCTGGCTTTTTATTAAAGTTAATGGGTAAATATCTGGCTTTTTATTAAAGTTAATGAGTAAATATCTGGCTTTTTTAAAGTTAATGAGTAAATATCTGCTTTTTATTAAGTTAATGAGTAAATATCTGGCTTTTTATTAAAGTTAATGGGTAAATATCTGGCTTTTTATTTATTTATTAAAGTTAATGGGTAAATATCTGGCTTTTCATTAAAGTTAATGGGTGAATATTTGGCCTTTTATTAACGTTAATGGGTGAATATCTGGCCTTTTAAAGTAATGGGTAAATATCTGGCTTTTTTAAATTAAAGTTAATGGTAAATATCTGGGTTTTGTTAAAGTTAATTGGTAAATATCTGGCCTTTTAAAGTTAATGGGTAAATATCTGGCCTTTTAAAAGTTAATGGGTAAATATCTGGCCTTTTAAAAGTTAATGGGTGAATATCTGGCCTTTTAAAGTTAATGGGTGAATATCTGGCATTTTAAAAGTTAATGGGTAAATATCTGGCTTTTTTTTAAAAGTTGAGTAATACTTAAGAAGAGATGTGAGTTGAAAGAAAAGCTTAAGAAATTACTCAAGTAATGTGTTCAATTACTTGTTGTACCGATTACAAAGAAAGGAAAAAGTGCTGGCACTGTATGACCATCAGCCTGATCAGCTTACAGCCATGTTCAGAGTATTTCATTTTAATCATGTTAAGACTATTGTCGAGGAACTGCTTTCGAAAGAATTGGACGACGTTTTATCTTACCTAATAGCGGCACATTTTTTAACTGGTGCGTTACAGCACAGAAACCCGTCAACGGTAAACAATTTTCAATAGCTATCGACTTTAAGAAAGCGTTCGATTCCGTCTTGAGGGCCTACGTTCAGTTATCAGAAGCTTCAACGCAAAGAAAGAAGATCTCATTCAAAATCAGGATGCTATATAAGCTAGCTAGTAGCGCTGTCCTTTTCAAAAATTAATCAGTAGTAATCTTCCAGGCAACAAAACGTGTATGCCAAGGATATTAGCTTTCACCGATCTTGTTTAACATTGTCCTGGAGTAGAACATTCAAAGAGATTCTTCGCTACAGCTATATTTCCTGTTCTTTTGATCAAAAACAGAGAAACAGCGCTATCAGCTCCAAAGCTAAACACAGTCAATCATCCAGGCTGTAAATTTTGGATACTCTCTCTCTCTCTCTCTTTCTCTCTCTCTCTCTCTCTCTCTGTATGTATGTGTGTGTTTGTGTGTGTGTATATGTGTGTGTATGTGTGTGTGTGTGTGTGTGCGCGCGCGTGCGCGCGCGCGTGTGCGTTTAAACGCCAGACTTCCAGTGTAGGTGAGACAGAGAGGATGACAACTTGGATCAAGAGTCACACGCACTTAACAGGCTGAATGTACTCTGGTTCAGCATCCTCTCTCTCTCTCTCTTTGCGTGTGTGTGTGGTGTGTGTGTGTGTGTGTGTGTGTGTGTGTGTGTGTGTGTGTGTTAAGGAGGGAAGAGAGAGAGAGGTGGGAAAGAAAGAGAGAAGAAAGAAAAAGTAAGTCAGGCTAAAAGGGATGATGGTCAAGTGCCTGTGCTGAGGGATTGTGTTGTGGTCAGGTCGTGTGTGTGGTGTGTGTGTGTGTGTGTGGTGTAGTGTGTGTGGTGTGTGTGTGTATGTGTGTGTGAGTGTGTGTGTGTGTTGTGTGTGTGTGTGTGTTGGTGGTGTGTGTGTGTGTGTGTGTGTGTGTGTGTGTGTGTTGTGTGTTGTGTTTGTTGTTGTGTGGTTTGTGTTGTGTGTTGTTGTGTATGTGTGTGTGTGTGTGTTTTGTGTTGTGTCTGTGTTTGTGTTTGTGTGTTGTGTGTGTGTGTGTGTGTGTTGTGTTGTGTGTGTGTGTGTTGTGTGTTGTGTTTGTGTGTGTGTGTGTGTGTGGGGTATGTGTGTGTGTTGTGTGTGTGTGTGTTAAGGAGGGAGAGAGAGAGAGGGGAGGGAAAGAGACAGAGAGAGATACAAGATAACAAATTAGGTCAAGGGTCACGTACCTAGAAGGGAGTGTACTCTGGTTCAACGTCCTGTGCGTGTGTGTGATGTATTGTGTATGTGTGTGTGTGTGTGTGTGTGTGTGTGTGTGTGTGTGTGGTGTGTGTGTGCTGTGTTTGTGTTTGTTGTGTTTGTGTGTGTGTTGGTGTGTGTTGTGTGTGTGTGTGTGTGTGTGTTGTGTGTTATGTTGTGGTGTGTGTGTGTGTGTGTGTGTGTGTGTGTGTGTGTGTGTGTGTGTGTGTGTGTGTGTGTGTCTGTGTGTGTGTGTCTGTGTCTGTGTCTGTGTCTGTGTTTGTGTTTATGTGTGTTGTGTGTGTGTGTGTTGTGTGTGTGTGTGTGTGTGTGTGTGTGTGTGTGTGTGTGTGTGTGTGTGTGTGTGTGTGTGTGTGTGTGTGTGTGTGTGTGTGGTGTGTGATTTTATGCGATGCAGTAATACTTACAGTACTTAATGATAATGATAACAATGACGATGATAATGAGGAGGAGGAGGACGACGACGAGGAGAAGGAGGAGGATAATGATAATATAAATGATGCTAATACAAATGATGGTAATAATGATAATGAGAAAATGAAGAAGAAGAAGAAGAAGAAGAAGAACAAGAACAAGAACAAGAAGAAAAAGAAGAAAGCATTTGACAGAGTATGGCACGAAGGCCTTCTTGCTAAACTTAGATCTGTAGGAATTAGAGGTAAGTTGTTCTCTTGGTTTCGTTCTTACTTGTCTAACCGTTCTCAAAATGTGGTTATAAAAGGAGAAAAATCTAGCACAGAAACTGTCAAGGCGGGTGTCCCACAAGGATCTGTCCTGGGGCCTCTTCTGTTTCTAGTTTATATAAATGATATAGTTAAGGATATAGCCTCTGTGATTAAACTATTTGCAGATGACACTAGTATGTCTTTAGCTTTAAGAGACTATAACGCTCGGGCAACAATACTTAATTCTGACCTGGAAAAGATAAGCGGGTGGGCAAAACTCTGGAAAGTGAAATTTAACGAACAGAAGACTGAACTTCTTAACTTTGCCCGAGATCAAAATCCAATGCCAGTTCTAAGATTCGGTCGAGGTTTCCTACAGGATGTCTCACACCATAAACACCTAGGTATTACGATCCAAAATAACTGCAAATGGGATGAACATGTCAAAAATATTGTAAACAAAACCCATCTGCTTATCTGTTGCCTTAGATCATATAAGTATAAATTAAGTAGGAAAGCCTTAGAGACAATGTATAAATCTTTTATCCTGCCTATTTTTGATTATGCAGACGTG
>CM060313.1:71063298-71065798 GCA_030674185.1 Monoplex corrugatus
TAAGGATGTGAAAGGGTTAGGAAGCTGGTGGATAGGGTAAGGAAGTAAAGGGTTAAGAAGCTGGTGGATAGGGTGAGGGAGAGAAAGGGTTAAGAAGTTGTGGATAGTAGGATGTGAAAGGGTTAGGAAGCTGGTGGATAGGGTGAGGGAGAGAAAGGGTTAAGAAGCTGGTGGATAGGGTGAGGAAGTAAAGGGTTAGGAAGCTGTGGATAGGGTGAGGGAGTAAATGGCTAAGATGTTGGTGGATAGGGTGAGGAAGTAAAGGGTTAAGAAGCTGTGGATAAGGTGAGGAAGTAAAGGGTTAAGAAGCTGTGGATAGGGTGAGGAAGTAAAGGGTTAAGAAGTTTTTGGATAGGGTGAGGAAGTAAAAGGGTTAAGAAGCTGGTGGATAGGGTGAGGAAGTAAAAGGTTAAGAAGCTGTGGATAGGGTGAGGAAGTGAAAGGGGTAGGAAGCTGGTGGATAGGGTGAGGGAGTGAAAGGGTTAAGAAGCTGGTGGATAGGGTGAGGAAGTAAAGGGTTAAGAAGCTGTGGATAGGGTAAGGATGTGAAAGGGTTAGGAAGCTGGTGGATAGGGTGAGGGAGTGAAAGGGTTAAGAAGCTGGTGGATAGGGTGAGGAAGTAAAGGGTTAAGAAGCTGTGGATAGGGTAAGGATGTGAAAGGTTAGGAAGCTGGTGGATAGGATGAGGAAGTGAAAGGGTTAGAAGCTGGTGGATAGGGTGGGGGAGTGAAAGGGTTAGGAAGCTGTTTTCAACAAAATATGCCGATAGGGCTGAGTATATCGATCATCATCATCATCATCATCATGTGCCCTGCCGCATGGCGTCGGCGATCATGGCCCTCCACACGAATCTATCCCCTGTCGCTGCAAGTACATCTCCCACCCTCTGTGTCCTTAGCCAACCCTGCAAGTCCGTTCAATATTTCCTCCCTGGGTCTACCTGGTGCTCTCTTTCCCTCCAGCTTTCCTGTTGAGACCAGGTGCTCAAATTCCCCTTTGAATATATCGATAGGGCTGAATATACCATAGGGCGTAAACAAACATCCATCATACAATTTCAGGGTTATGCAAAATCCATTTACCTCTTACCTAAAGCTATTTTAAAGGGACTCGATGATAATCCATTGGAAGCATCTGTGTTTCTGTTATTGTTTTTTGTTATTTGTTGTTAAGCCCAGCCGACTGCGTAGAGCCATATCAGAACTATAACCGCTTAAAAACATACAAAACTTCAACAGAAAAAAAAGAAAATTAAGTACACATATCAGTGCATTCGCTCACATAATCTAAGGACATGCCCCCGGCGTTGACCACTCCGTCCAATTCGTCGCACAGGGGAGATTTAAAAAACCTGTATACAAATATAAGCATACATAAGGACACCAAAACATATATAAAACAGGTATAAATTACCTAAAATTTCCTCCACATATCTCACCTCCCTAGAGCCAAAAATGCACTTAATACATGTACCCAATTATCAATCTAAGAAAAAGTACGTAAGACTATATCGAACACATACAGGTGAATGGACCGTTAAGGCAGAAAATGACAGGTAGAAATGACAGACAACAAAGCAACAAGGAGAAACAAAGAGAGTGACAGAAAAGAGGAAATTTCTAGCACAGAATTTCCAGAAGATGGGGATACTGTTCATACTGAAAGAGCCCTGGCACACCCACGGGGGAACTGTGTCTCTGATGTTAGATCTATATAATCTTTATGAACACATCTAAGAGCAGATCTGTTGTGCTTTAATCATTCCCAAGTCCCACACTGACGGATTGGTAAAACCGAATAAATCCCCGAACTGAAGGTTTTGTTTAGACAGCTAGAAGGGTTTGTTTAGATAGGCATGGTGGCGGTGGTTTTCAATACACCCGATCTCATGATCTCACGGGGCAGGCTGTGTGTGTGTGTGTGTGTGTGTGTTTGTGTTTGTGTGTATGTGTGCGTGTGTGTGTGTGTGCGTGTGCGTGAGTGTGGATGTGGATGTGTGTGTTTGTGTGTGTGTGTGTGTGTATGTGTGTATGTATGTGTGTGCGTGTGAGTGTGTGTATATGTGTGTGCGTGTGTGTGTATGTATGTGTGTATGTGTGTGCGTGTGTGTGTCTGTGTATGTGTGTGTGCTTATATGGTTGCATATTGGAAATGTATTAGTAACTGCACATCAAGCATATGTTTATAAATGTGCGAGTGCGTGTGTGCGTCTGCGTGTGTGTATGTGTGTGTATGTCTGTGTGTGTATGTGTGTGTATGAGTGTGTGTGCGTGTGTGTGTGTGTATGTGTATGTATGTATGTGTGTGTTTGTGTGAGTGTGTGTGTGCGTGTGTGTGTGTGTGTGTGTATGTGTATGTGCGTGTGCGTGTGTGTGTGTATGTATGTGTGTGTATGTGTGTGTATGAGTGTGTTTGTGTGAGTGTGGTGTGTGTGTGTGTGTGTGTGTGTGTGTATGTGTATGTATGTATGTGTGTGTGTGTGTATGTATGTGTGTGTGTT
>CM060313.1:71085798-71093298 GCA_030674185.1 Monoplex corrugatus
TTCTGGGTCTTCTTAAGACTTGTATCATGATCATTCTGGTTC
This sequence comes from Monoplex corrugatus, assembly GCA_030674185.1. NCBI lineage: Eukaryota > Metazoa > Mollusca > Gastropoda > Littorinimorpha > Ranellidae > Monoplex > Monoplex corrugatus. The sequence goes on from CM060313.1 coordinate 71,085,841, forward strand.
TTCTTAAGACTTGTATCATGATCATTCTGAGTCTTCTTAAGGCTTGTATCATGATCATTCTGGTTCTTCTTAAGTCTTGTATCATGATCATTCTGGGTCTTCTTAAGGCTTGTATCATGATCATTCTGGGTCTTCTTAAGGCTTGTATCATGATCATTCTGGTTCTTCTTAAGGCTTGTATCATGATCATTCTGGGTCTTCTTAAGGCTTGTATCATGATCATTCTGGGTCTTCTTAAGGCTTGTATCATGATCATTCTGGTTCTTCTTAAGGCTTGTATCATGATCATTCTAGTTCTTCTTAAGGCTTGTATCATGATCATTCTAGTTCTTCTTAAGGCTTGTGTCATGATCATTCTAGTTCTTCTTAAGGCTTGTGTCATGATCATTCTAGTTCTTCTTAAGGCTTGTATCATGATCATTCTAGTTCTTCTTAAGGCTTGTATCATGATCATTCTGAGTCTTGTTTAGGCTTGTATCATGATCATTCTGGTTCTTCTTAAGGCTTGTGTCATTATCATTCTAGGTCTTCTTAAGGCTTGTATCATGATCATTCTGGGTCTTCTTAAGGCTTGTATCATAATCATTCAGGGTCTTCTTAAGGCTTGTATTATTTCATAATAATTAATAATAAATACAATATTTATATAGAGCAAAATCTCGACAAAATCAAATCCAAGCGCTGAAACAGACACACACGCACGCACGCACGCACGCACGTACGCACGCACACACACGCACGCACACACACACACACACACACACACACACACACACACACACACACACACACACACACACACACACACACACGCATGGCTATAAATGGGGAGAAAGAATAAAAGCAATAAAAGCAAGAATAAAAGCAATGAAAAATTATAGAGAGCATATCATATACAATTATATATTATAACAAAGTGATTCCCCTCCGAGCGGAGACAGGCTGCAGACGGGGGTTGAGTGAGGTTAGGATTTTATGCAGAGGAGAAAAGGTGAGTTTTGAGAGCGGACTTGAAGGAGACAAAAGTAGGTTGCTGACGGACTGAGAGAGGAAGTTTGTTCCAGGAGAGTGGACCAGAAACAGAGAAGGCTCGTGGACCATAGGTATTGAGCTTAGTGCGTGGAAAGCGAAAAGTCAGAGGATCGGAGGCAGAGCGGAGGGTACGTGAGGGAACATAGATCTCAGGTAGGCTTGACAGGTAATCGGGGGCTGCGTTATTGAGGCTTTTGTAGCACATGGTGTCCAGTTTGTACTGTATGCGCTTTGATACAGGGAGCCAGTGAAGTTGTGCCAGGAGAGGAGATATGTGGTCAGCTTTTTTCTTTTTGAGTACAAGGCGTACAGCATTGTTTTGAATGCGCTGTAGGATGTGAATGGTGGAGGCAGGAAGACCAAACAGGAGTGAATTGCAATAGTCAATGCGAGACATTATGAAGGAGAGAACGAGTTTTGCAGTTGTTTCGACAGAGAGATACTTCCTGATCAGGCTTATACGATGGAGATGATAGTAGCAAGATCTGGCAGTTTGAGAAACAAAGTTGTTCATGGAGAGTGTAGAGTCAATGCAGACACCAAGGTTTTTAGCTGAATCAGAAATTGGGACTGATGTGTTACATAATGGGAGAGAAAGAAGAGGCAGCTGAGAAAGTTTCTGACGGGTGCCAATGAGGATAGCTTCTGTCTTGTCGTCATTAAGCTGAAATTTGTTGAACGTCATCCAGTTCTTAATGTCCGAGTAACACTCAGTGGTGCGAGTCAACAGGCGCTGTATATTATCAGGTGAGTCACTGTCTTGAAGTTGGGTGTCATCAGTATAGAAGTGATGTTTTATAGAGTGGGAGTTGATGATGGTGGACAGGGGGGAGGTATAAAGAGTGAAAAGAACAGGGCCAAGGACAGATCCTTGTGGAACACCACAGGTCAGGTATGCAGGTTGAGAGTAAGTGCCATTGATGAGAACAGTTTGTTTTCTGTTTGATAGATATGAAGTGAACCAGGAGAGAGCAATGTCAGAGATGCCAAAAGTATGATGAAGTCTAGAAAGGAGAATACCATGGTCAATGGTATCAAAGGCTGCAGACAGATCAAGGAGTGTGAGGAGAGAGACTTTGCCAGTATCAGTTGCAAGGAGGAGATTGTTGAGAATGTGTAGTAGGGCAGTTTCAGTGCTATGGCACTGGCGGTAGGCTGACTGGAAAGGATTGAGGAGATTGTTGGCATTCTAGGTCTTCTTAAGGGCTTGTGTCATAATCATTGTGGGTCTTAAGGCTTGTATCGTGATCATTCTGGGATTTCTTAAGGCTTGTATCATGATCATTCTGGGTTTTCTTAAGGCTTGTATCGTGATCATTCTGGGTCTTCTTAAGGCTTGTATCATGATCATTCTGGGTTTTCTTAATGCTTGTATCGTGATCATTCTGGGTCTTCTTAAGGCTTGTATCATGATCATTCTGGGTTTTCTTAAGGCTTGTATAATGATCATTCTGGGTTTTCTTAAGGCTGGTATCATGATCATTCTGGGTCTTCTTAAGGCTTGTATCATGATCATTCTGGGTCTTCTTAAGGCTTGTATCATGATCATTCTGGTTCTTCATAAGGCTTGTATCATAATCATTCTGAGTCTTCTTAAGGCTTGTGTCATAATCATTCTGGCTCTTCTTAAGGCTTGCATCATGATCATTCTGGGTCTTCTTAAGGCTTGTATCATAATCATTCTAGGTCTTCTTAAGGCTTGTATCATAATCATTCTGGGTCTTCTTAAGGCTTGTATCATGATCATTCTGGGTCTTCTTAAGGCTTGTATCATAATCATTCTGAGTCTTCTTAAGGCTTGTATCATAATCATTCTGAGTCTTCTTAAGGCTTGTATCATAATCATTCTAGGTCTTCTTAAGGCTTGTATCATGATCATTCTGGGTCTTCTTAAGGCTTGTATCATAATCATTCTGAGTCTTCTTAAGGCTTGTATCATAATCATTCTGAGTCTTCTTAAGGCTTGTATCATAATCATTCTGGATCTTCTTAAGGCTTGTATCATGATCATTCTGAGTCTTCTTAAGGCTTGTATCATAATCATTCTGGATCTTCTTAAGGCTTGTATCATGATCATTCTGGGTCTTCTTAAGGCTTGTATCATGATCATTCTGGGTCTTCTTAAGGCTTGTATCATGATCATTTTGAGTCTTCTTAAGGCTTGTATCATGATCATTCTGGTTCTTCTTAAGGCTTGTATCATGATCATTTTGAGTCTTCTTAAGGCTTGTATCATGATCATTTTAGGCCTTCTTAATGCTTGTATCATGATCATTCTGGGTCTTCTTAAGGCTTGTATCATGATCATTCTGGGTCTACTTAATGCTTGTATCATGATCATTCTGGGTCTTCTTAAGGCTTGTATCATAATCATTCTGAGTCTTCTTAAGTCTTGTGTCATAATCATTCTGGGTCTTCTTAAGGTTTGTATCATGATCATTCTGGGTCTTCTTAAGGCTTGTATCATGTTCATTCTGGGTCTTCTTAAGGCTTGTATTATGATCATTTTGAGTCTTCTTAAGGCTTGTATCATAATCATTCTGGGTCTTCTTAAGGCTTGTATCATGATCATTCTGGTTCTTCTTAAGGCTTGTATCATGATCATTCTGGGTTTTCTTAAGGCTTGTGTCATGATCATTTTAGGTCTTCTTAAGGCTTGTATAATGATCATTCTGGGTCTTCTTAAGGCTTGTATCATGATCACTCTGGTTCTTCTTAAGGCTTGTATCATGATCATTTTGAGTTTTCTTAAGGCTGGTATCATGATCATTCTGGTTCTTCTTAAGGCTTGTATCATGATCATTCTGGGTCTTCTTAAGGCTTGTATCATGATCATTTTAGGTCTTCTTAAGGCTGGTATCATGATCATTCTGGTTCTTCTTAAGGCTTGTATCATGATCACTCTGGTTCTTCTTAAGGCTTGTATCATGATCATTTTGAGTTTTCTTAAGGCTGGTATCATGATCATTCTGGTTCTTCTTAAGGCTTGTATCATGATCATTCTGGGTCTTCTTAAGGCTTGTATCATGATCATTTTAGGTCTTCTTAAGGCTGGTATCATGATCATTCTGGGTCTTCTTAAGGCTTGTATCATGATCATTCTGGGTCTACTTAAGGCTTGTGTCATGATCATTCTGGGTCTTCTTAAGGCTTGTATCATGATCATTCTGAGTCTTCTTAAGGCTTGTGTCATGATCATTCTAGTTCTTCTTTAGGCTTGTGTCATGATCATTTTAGGTCTTCTTAAGGCTTGTGTCATGATCATTCTGGGTCTTCTTAAGGCTTGTATCATGATCATTCTGAGTCTTCTTAAGGCTTGTATCATGATCATTCTGGGTCTTCTTAAGGCTTGTATCATGATCATTCTGGGTCTTCTTAAGGCTTGTATCATGATCATTCTGGGTCTACTTAAGGCTTGTATCATGATCATTCTGGGTCTTCTTAAGGCTTGTATCATGATCATTGTGGTTCTTCTTAAGACTTGTATCATGATCATTCTGGGTCTACTTAAGGCTTGTATCATGATCATTGTGAGTCTTCTTAAGGCTTGTATCATGATCATTCTGGGTCTTTTCTATCACAGGGCACCGGTGGCATCAGTGTATATGGAATTCATTCCGCCGAGTGCAGAGACGCTTGTTAAGGCCCCATCGGTATTGTCAGCCCTATCGGTGTGGAAGCAGGTGTTTTCCATCTCACACATCCCGATTAACAACTCCTCCCCAGGAGCACTTAATTAAGCACTGGCAACCGGTTCTGTACATGTATCTCATCACTGGCATCGGTGGTCAGCCAGCGCGGATAGCCATGCACAAATTAATACATTCCACTTACAGTTTATGTACATTCCTTTCGTTTTAGAAACATCACCAACAGATCAATAAAGAATGAAATGAAAATGATATTTTCTCTAGACCTAGTGCACATTAAATCAAAATAGGATTTTCTACCGAAACAATGAAATGGCTTTGAACAATTCGTTGGGAGTGAAAAAAACAACAACAACATTTGCTGTAAAAGCAGACGAAACCAAAAGTATGTCGGGATAGGGTGGCCGAATTTGACTAAGCGCTTTTCTAACTTAACCGTAACCTTTTAATTTTCATTACGTACAAATTGCTTATATCTTTCGAAGTAATATGTTGAAACGTTGAGCAGTAGATTTCGTAAATGTTGTTGCATATGCTGTTTTCAAAGAAATATACCGTTAGATCGTTATCAGACGTTATTTTGGGAAACTGAAACTGAAACTGTAGAATCACTAAGGTTGTAACTGTCATATGATTTTGCTCTTCCGTCATCGTGTGCTTGGGCTTCTCAGAAAAGATCGACCAACATGTTTTGTTTTTTTTTTTGGAGACAATGCAGCTGAAAAGGACAAAACTCTGGACAGTAACACATGGAGAGGCCATAATGTTTGTACAGGTGTTTTGCTGCATTTGTGGTCTAAAATGCGCACATAATTATAAGATATTGTTGAAAACCCCCCCACACAATTGCAAACATGTACGAAAAGCGTGAGCACGCATTTATACCCATACACAGACGTAAACACACAACACACACACACACACACACACACACACACACACACACACACACACACACACACACACACCAACGCATAAAATACATGACACAACGAACTTGCACACCGACATCTCTTCTTCTCTGCTCGATTTTTGCTGTATGTGTGTGGCTGTATGTTGTGTGCTGTATTTGTTGTGTGTAGTGTGGCTGTAGTGTTGTGCTGTATGTGTGTGTGCTGTATGTTGTGTGTGCGTATGTGTGTGTGTGCTGTATGTGTGTGTTGCTGTATGGTGTCTGTATTGTGTGTGTGCGTATTGTGTGTGTGCTGTATGTGTGTGTGCTGTATTGTGTGCTGTATTTGTGTGTGCTGTATGTGTGTGTGTGCTGTATGTGTGTGTGTGCTGTATGTGTGTGTGTGTGCTGTATGTGTTGGTTGCTGTATGTGTGTGTGTGCTATTGTGTGCTGTATGTGTGTGTGCTGTATTGTGTGTGCTGTATGTGTGTTGTGCTGTTTGTGTGTGTGCTGTATGTGTGTGTGTGCTGTATGTGTGTGTGTGCTGTATGTGTGTGTGTGCTTATGTGTGTGTGCTGTATGTGTGTGTGTGCTGTATGTGTGTGTGTGCTGTATTGTTGTGTGCTGTATGTGTGTGTGTGCTGTATGTGTGTGTGTGCTGTATGTGTGTGTGTGCTGTATGTGTGTGTGTGCTGTATGTGTGTGTGTGCTGTATGTGTGTGTGTGCTGTATGTGTGTGTGCTGTATTGTGTGTGTGCTGTATGTGTGTGTGTGCTGTATGTGTGTGTGTGCTGTATGTGTGTGTGTGCTGTATGTGTGTGTGCTGTATGTGTGTGTGTGCTGTTGTGTGCTGTTGTGGTGTGTGCTGTATGTGTGTGTGTGTGCTGTATGTGTGTGTTGTGCTGTATGTGTGTGTGTGCTGTATGTGTGTGTGTGCTGTAGTGTGTGTGTGTGCTGTATGTGTGTGTGTGCTGTATGTGTGTGTGTGTGCTGTATGTGGGGTGTGTGTGCTGTATGTGTGTGTGTGTATGTGTGTGTGTGTGCTGTATGTGTGTGTGTGCTGTATGTGTGTGTGCTGTAGTGTGTGTGCTGTATTGTGTGTGTTATGTTTGCTGAAATGTGTGTGTGCTGTATGTGTGTGTGCTGTATGTGTGTGTGCTGTATGTGTGTGTGTGCTGTATGTGTGTGTGTGCTGTATGTGTGTGTGTGTCTGTATTGTGTGTGTGTGCTGTAGTGTGTGTGTGTGTATTGTGTGTGGTCTGTATGTGTGTGTGTGCTGTATGTGTGTGTCTGTATGTGTGTGTGTGCTGTATGTGTGTGTGTGCTGTATGTGTGTGTGTGCTGTATGTGTGTTGTGTGCTGTATGTGTGTGTGTGCTGTATGTGTGTGTGTCTGTATGTGTGTGGTGCTGTAGTGTGTGTGCTGTATGTTGTGTGTGCTGTATTGTGGTGCTGTATGTGTGTGTGTGCTGTATGTGTGTGTGCTGTATGTGTTGTTGTTGTGTGTTGTGCTGTATGTGTGTGTGTGCTGTATTGTGTGTGTGTGCTGTATGTGTGTGTGTGTGCTGTATGTGTGTGTGTGCTGTATGTGTGTGTGTGCTGTATTGTGTGTGTGTGCTGTATGTGTGTGGTGCTGTAGTGTGTGTGTGCTGTATGTGTGTGTGTCTGTATGTGTGTGTGTGTGTGTATTGTGTGTGTGCTGTATGTGTGTGTGTGCTGTATTTGTGATGTGTGTGTGTGCTGTATTGTGTGTGTGCTGTATGTGTGTGTGTGCTGTATGTGTGTGTGTGCTGTATTGTGTGTGTGCTGTATGTGTGTGTGCTGTATTGTGTGTGTGCTGTATGTGTTGTGTGTGCTGTATCTGTGTGTGGCTGTAATGGTGTG
>CM060313.1:71098298-71105798 GCA_030674185.1 Monoplex corrugatus
ACAAACAAACAAACAAACAAACAAAACAAAAACAAAACAAAAGAGAAAAAATAAAAAAATAAAAAAATAAAAAAATAAAAACAATAACAAAAACAAAAAACAAAACAAAACAAACAAAAAAAGAAATCAGGCACGCTTTCACATAAATAAACAAATACTGAAAACTAAAAGTCGTGTTTTATTCTCGCGCGCGCGCGCGCGCGTATGTGTGTATGTATGTGCGTGCGACTGCGTGTGTGTGTGTGCGTGCGCGTCTCTGAGTGTAACTGTGTGTGTGTGTGTGTGTGTATGTGTGTGTGTGTATGTGTGTGTGTGTGTGAGCGTGTGCGTGCGTGCGCGTCTCTGAGTGTAAGTGTGTGTGTGTGTGTGTGTGTGTGTTGTGTGTGTGTGTGTGTGTGTGTGTGATGGAGTCAAAGGGTTAACTTTTGGCAATTACTGGATAAGGTGTGGGAATCAAAGGGTGTAAGATTGACTTCGATGGACCCACAGGAACCCATTCTGAGAACCGCCAAATGCCGAAAGCTTGCAAAGTTCGGACAGACAGACAGAAAAATTGACAGACAGACAGACAGACAGACAGACAGACAGATAAAACTTATTAATCATCGCTGTCCTGTATCTAGACCCCAAATAAGAGTTATCTTGACTTACCTAAAAACTTTTAAAAAAAGAACATGCAACCGCTATCACTGTGCCTCACTATCTTACGGACATGAAGAACTTACCCCCAGTTTTTGAACGTCCACATATTGCAGCCTGTATCCGGTCGCAGACAAGATACAGTCAGGTTGTTAGAAAAATAATAAAACAGCGGCAAAAGAGAGAGAAACAGACAGACAGACAAACAGACAGACAAAGAGAGAGGGGGAGAGAGAGAGAGAGAAAGAAAGAGAGAGAGAGAGAGAGAGCGACAGAGAGAGACAGAGAGAGACAGAGGGAGACACAGAGAGAAACAGAGAGAGACAGAGAGAGATAGATAGAGAGAAAGAGAGAGAGAGAGAGAAACAGAGAGAGAGAGAGAGAGAGAGAGAAACAGAGAGAGAGAGAGAGAGAGAGGGAGAGAGAGAGAGATAAGAGGAGAAAGGACATTTAAAAGGAAAAGACTAACAAACACAAATACCCTAAAGTAAATTACATGTACATGTAAGAGAAAGAAAGAAAACCTGAAAATATAAACAGCCCTTCTTGCTATCTCAGAAGACCTACTTAGATTGTTTGTTTTTGTGTGTTTTTTTCAGAGAAACAGTCTTATTTTGTCAAATCATGGGGGCAAAAAAGAAAGACGGATTAATGATCAAGGTTTCAAGTACACTTTCTACATCTAGGTTATCAAACAGCTCTCTATCGAAGACCTTGGTGCAGTAAGTCTATACGGTCACAGACTTGGTTATTCTTATGGTTTCACTGTTGAAACAAAGAAAACTTTTTCTATTGACAAAATTTCTCAGTTCCTGAAAGAATCGTCCACCATCACTTTGATTGTTTTGTTATACATTGTCATGATTGTGGACTGTTCGATTTGAAGACCAGTGAACCCCGATTTGTTTCTGACAAATTAATGAAAGCCGTGGACGAGATTATAACCACATATCCTAAGAGTAAAATTATCCTCGGCAAAACAGCTCCAGTGAGAGACAAGGTACTTCAAATAAAGATAGATCTCCTGAACGTCCTGCTTCACTCTGAGCTGTATGGTCGCAGCAACATCTCCTTGGATCATGGCAATTTAAAGTCCAAATTCAACTCTACTTTCAAGGACACTGTACATCTCAATCGGCATGGCTCTTCCATCCTTGCCAGGAACATCGGCAGACATGTCAACAGTGTCCTCTGGGAGACACAGAAGCGTAAACCTCGTCATCCAAGCAAGAAGTCTCAAAACTACGCGCGTAGTTCTCACCTCACCTGGGTGAGGTGAGAACTACGCGCGTAGTTCACCGCCTATAAAACTAGTTATGGTCCATTCTTTTATTCAAGAACACCCCATGTCAGTCGGTCTCAGTGTTTATGGTGGAATGGTGACATTTCCAGTCATAAATTATTTCCATCCATTGAGAGATTTCTGTAATTGGTGATCTTGTATTTATGCTGTGAATGCACCAGCGTCAGCCTGCACATAGTAGTGACGTTCTTATATTGGTTTTTACTGTCGCTTATACTATAAGCTAGGTGTTCATAGGTCGTGTTTCCTTTCGCCAAAGCTATCTTCATCTTGATTTTATTTTCGTTTTATTTTTTGTTTCTTCATATACATGTACGTAATTATTTACTATTGGTTTTGGGTAGTTATGCAAGTCAAAAATCAACATAACATTGGTTTTTCTGTTCTTCAGTGGAACAGTCGTTCAGTGAATATTAATCATCCTCTTCTTCAACAATGTTTATCCGTAAATAAGCATGATATTGTTGCCTTACAATCACTGAATGTGGCAAATTGTAAATTACCTAAGTTAGACGATTATTACTTCCCTCCAGTGACACACGTCTGTGAGAATAATCAAAGACTTATGCAGCCGTTTCTATACGCAACGATGTGGATTATGAAAATCATTCTGCCTCCTGTGCCAAAGGGCACTGACGGTCTTTATTGTGTGGCCGTGAAAGTGAAGATTAACTCTGTGTCAACTATAAATATCATGTCTGTGTATTATCCACGTGGTCCTGATGGTGAAAACAGTGACTGGCTACGGACTTTAGACAACAATGCGAAATGGTTGATCATGGGGGATTTTAATGCCCATTCTCCATTTTGGGATAAGGACTGTCACTATGTATCTAACAATCGTTTTGTTGAAAATGTCATAGACTCCGGATTAGTATTGTTAAATGAAGGTAGAGTAACTAGAATTCCAGATAATCCTCAACATAAGGTTTCTGCCATTGACCTAACTTTGTTATCACCTGACCTCGTCATTAATAGCATGTGGGATGTTACATCTGACTCCCTCGGAAGTGGTCACCTGCCAATTGTTACAGCTATAAATGAACCGTTTGATTACGCACCAGAACAAGACGACGTTATACCTCGATATATGTACAAGCGTGCTAACTGGGTAAAATACCGGAAGATTTTAATGGGAAAAGATTGCACATTTAATGAATATGACAATGTTAATGATATGTATTCCCACTTTACCAACACGCTACATGAGGCAGCAAACAATTCCATTTCAAAAAGGAAAAATGTAAACAAAGGTATTCATGTTGGAAATAGTTGGTGGAATCAATTATATGAAGAAGCGAAGAATGAAAAAAAGAAAATGTATAAACTGTATGTAAAAACTAAATCTCCAGAAGATCATTACAATATGAGAGTGGCTAAGATTCAAAGTTATAGCCCAAGCCAAAATGCGCTATTGGTCAGATTTTTGCTCTGAACAAATTTCCGGGCCTAAAGGTCTTCCTAAAATTTGGAATAAGGTCAAAGAAATGAAAAATGGTTTTAATTTACCAGTTTCCTATTAAGATTAAAGATACAGACTTTCCATCGTCATCTGAGAAAGCTGAAGAATTTGTACAGTTCTTTTCAAGAGCAAGTAATTCCAGTAGCTTGTCTACTCCAATAAGGGAGGAAAGACGGAAAATTGAAGAGTCCGTAGCATACTCAGATCCTGCCCCTGATAGTCACATGTACATAAATTAAAAAATTACGTTACAAGAACTTAAAGATGCCCTTCTCTCGTTGAACAACAAAACATCGGCTGTAGGACTGGATGGCGTTTCATATACCCTTTTAAATCATTTACCAGAGGAATGGATTGTCGCTTACCTGGCATTTGGAAGACTTCGATTGTGTTACCTATACAACCCCTTTCTGATCCAGGTAGTTACAGACCTATCTCGCTTACATCCCATGTTTCAAAACTAATTGAACAAATTATAGTGAATAGACTGACTTACTTTTGTGAGAAAAATGATATAATACCCATTAACCAATCCGGGTTTCGAAAAGGTAGATCAACATCAGACCATTTAGTTAAGTTAACAACTCAAATAAAAAATCAGTTTGCTGAAAGAAAAAATGTCTTAGCTACCTTCTTTGATCTGAAAAAAAGCATACGGTCAAGTCAGACATGTGAGACTTTTGTTGAAATTAAAACATATATATTGGTCTCAACGGTAATCTTCATAATTTTATCAAAACATTTATAAGTGACCGAAGTATAGTCGCTAAAATAGGCAATACATACTCTGAAAAACGATATGTAAACATGGGAATTCCTCAGGGCTCCGTAATATCTCCTCTATTATTTAATATTTGGATCTATGACCTACCAACTCAAGTCTCAAACAATGTAAACGTTTGCTCAGTACGCTGATGATATAGCGATCTGGATGAATGTTTTGTTAAAAAGGAAGACATCCTTGAGAGAAATAAAATACATTAAAAAGGTCTGTCAACATGAAATTAACAATATTTTCACTTACTTGACAGTTAACGGTCTGGAAATATCCAATTAAAACACACATGATGCTTTTTGATAATGGTCTCAGTCCGAAAGAAGTACCGTTGTTTAAAATTGGTGATGAGGAACTGAAATATACTACTCGCGTGAAATTTCTGGGAATACAATTGACTTCTACTTTACAGTGGAAATAACATATTGATGCCTTGTTATGTAAAGCTATGAAAAGCTATAATTTAATAAAAATTATTAGTAAACATTCCTGGAGACAGGACACTAAAACGTTGTTACATCTTTCACAGCTTTAGTCAGGTCTAAGTTGGCTTATAGCCAAGAGATCTATTTTTCAGCTCCAAAATGTTATTTGAAAAAACTTCAAAGTTCAGATAGTAAAGCTGTTAAATGTGCTCTTGAGGTACCGGTGTATACAAAAACACATGAAGTATACAAAACAGCCGGCATCCTTCCCTTTTAAGATTGGAGGAAGTTATCAACTGCTAAATATATGGTCAGAGCACATGCAGTAGATAATTATGCCAATAGAGAACTTAAAATTCGGTCTGACATCCATTTCCCCAAGAGAACAAGAACAATAAAGTCAAAAGAAACAATATCCACTTACACAAATGAGCTCTTCAAACTTTCGCACGTATTACCTAACAAAGTTTCACATAAAATGATATGTTGATATGGTAGCCTCCCTGGGAATTGTCCAATGCTACTTTTGATATCAACTACACTGATACTGACTTGACAAAAGATATCAATCCACACTTGTTAGCAATTGATGTTCTGTCACATCTACACAAAAAATATTCACATTACTTAAAAATATTTACAGATGGCTCTGTTCTAGACGATGGTAAAGCAGGCGTTGGCTTTCTAATTCCTAAATTTAAAGTAGAAAAGGCTTACTCTTTAGGACAGAGACATTCAATCTTCACTTCTGAATTAGTTGCCATTCTAATGGCACTGAAATACAGAGTAGATCTACCCATAACTTTGTGTAGTATCCTATATGTAGATTCGAAATCTGCATTACAATCCCTAAAAATTTGCAAATATAAAGTAAATAGTTCGTTAATATTTGAGATGAAATTTCTAATTCATTGTTTAATAACAGATATAATACACAAGTTACTTTTTGTTGGATCCCATCACACTGTGGTATCCTATATATAGATCGGGTCGACAAAATAGCAAAAATTGCAGCAATGAATAGGGCTGGCAGTACTAAATTTGATTTACCACTTTCTGAACATGAAATGAATGCTATATTAGAAAAAGTAAAAGTGCAATGTGACTTTCGCCCCTTCTCGGTAAATTACCAGGGTTTTACAAGACAAGAGAAAACTTTAGCTTACAGATTATCTCTCAACTCACTTCGAACTAAATTTAGTGAAACCATCAAATGTATCTGTGGTGATTTTATAACAGTTCATTACCTTTTGTGTTGTCAGCGAATGCGACCTTATTTCCCTGCGTCATTTACAAACTTAACACAGAAACATACTGATTTCACTCTGCATTTACACATTGCCAGGTGTTTACTGCACAGTCCTGTAGGTCGTTTCCTTTGATTCAGCCCAATTGTTTTATACCTGTAACTCCCACTTTTTTCTTATACAGCGTTTTCCATTCGATAAGACAATCCTCTGCTCCCCCTTGTATCTCACCAGATCACTTGTCATATGCCAGCAAAAGACCTGACATGCTCGTTGCAAACAGACACATAGACACACACACACACACAGAAACACACACACACCCAGAAACACACACACACACACACACACACACACACACACACACACACAACACACACACACACACACACACACACACACACACAAACGCGCGCGCGCATACATGCATACACACAACCCTGAGAAAACCGATGAAGTCTGACCGATATAATTTTTTGATTGTTTTTCTTTTGTTCGTTAATTTGTTTGATGTTCATCATCATCATCAGGTGCCCTGCCGCATGGCGTTGGCGATCGTGGACTTCCATCTGCCTCTATCTCTCGTTGCCCCTAACATCTCCCCCACGGTCTACCCTGTGCTCTCTTACCCTCCAGCTTTCCCGTTGTGACAAGGTGCTCCAAATCCCCCTTCCTCATAAAATGGCCTATAAATGTTGCCTGTCTTTTACTAATCTTCCTTATGAGTGATCTATTTGTGTCTGCCTCCATCAAGATTGTCTCGTTTGTTTTCTTTGCTGTCCATGGAACTCTCAACATTCTTCTGAGAAACCACATCTCGGCTGCCTCAATCTTGTTCTGGCTTTGTTTGTTGACTGTCCACGCCTCAGTATTGGTTCTATTATAATAATAATAATAATAATAAAATTTACAATATTTATATAGCGCAAAATCTCGATAAAAATCAAATCTAAGCGCTGAACATACACTTACGCACGCGCGCACACACACACATTACACATGGCTATAAATGGGGAAAAAGAATAAAAGCAATGGAAAATTATAGAGAGCATATTATATACAAATATATACTACAATGTGATTCCCCTCCGAGTGGAGACAGGCTACAGAGGGGGGATGAGTGAGGTCAGGATTTTATGCAGAGGAGAAAAGGTGAGTTTTGAGAGCGGACTTGAAGGAGACAAAAGTAGGTTGCTGACGGACAGAGAGAGGAAGTTTGTTCCAGGAAAGTGGACCAGAAACAGAGAAGGCTCGTGGACCATAGGTATTGAGCTTGGTGCGTGGAAAGCGAAAAGTCAGAGGATCGGAGGCAGAGCGGAGGGTACGTGAGGGAACATAGATCTCAAGTAGGCTTGACAGGTAATGGGGGGCTGCGTTATTGAGGCTTTTGTAGCAGATGGTGTCTAGTTTGTACTGTATGCGCTTTGATACAGGGAGCCAGTGAAGTTGTGCCAGGAGAGGAGATATGTGGTCAGCTTTTTTCTTTTTGAGTACAAGGCGTGCAGCATTGTTTTGAATGCGCTGTAGGATTGAATGGTGGAGGCAGGAAGACCAGACAGGAGTGAATTGCAATAACATTCAAGAACTCTCTTACTGATGTTAACTGACAGGCATTTGTTGGTAAGAATGCCTGTCATCTTCTTGAATGC
>CM060313.1:71110798-71113298 GCA_030674185.1 Monoplex corrugatus
GGTGAGCCATCAGTTTGAAACCAGTTCAAAGAAGAAAAAAGATAATGGTGAGCCATCAGTTTGAAACTAGTTCTTAAGAAAAAAGATAATGGTGAGCCATCAGTTTGAAACCAGTTCAAAGAAGAAAAAAGATAATGGTGAGCCATCAGTTTGAAACTAGTTCTTAAGAAAAAAGATAATGGTGAGCCATCAGTTTGAAACTAGTTCAAAGAAGAAAAAAGATAATGGTGAGCCATCAGTTTGAAACCAGTTCAAAGAAAAAAAAAGATAATGGTGAGCCATCAGTTTGAAACCAGTTCAAAGAAGAAAAAAGATAATGGTGAGCCATCAGTTTGAAACCAGTTCAAAGAAGAAAAAAGATAATGGTGAGCCATCAGCTTGAAACTAGTTCAAAGAAGAAAAAAGATAATGGTGAGCCATCAGTTTGAAACCAGTTCAAAGAAGAAAAAAGATAATGGTGAGCCATCAGTTTGAAACTAGTTCAAAGAAGAAAAAAGATAATGGTGAGCCATCAGTTTGAAACTAGTTCAAAGAAGAAAAAAGATAATGGTGAGCCATCAGTTTGAAACTAGTTCAAAGAAGAAAAAAGATAATGGTGAGCCATCAGTTTGAAACTAGTTCAAAGAAGAAAAAAGATAATGGTGAGCCATCAGCTTGAAACTAGTTCAAAGAAGAAAAAAAATAATGGTGAGCCATCAGTTTGAAACTAGTTCAAAGAAGAAAAAGGATAATGGTGAGCCATCAGCTTAAAACTAGTTCTAAGAGAAAAAAATTACCGGTGAGCCATCAGGTTGATTTTTTTAACAAATTCTTTGCTTCTGTCTCCATTTATTCATTTGTGTAATTATTTACTTATTTACTTATCAGTTTTTTAATTTATTTATTTATTTATGTTTGTTTATTTATTTATTTATGTGTTTATTTATTTATTTATTCATCTATCAATTTATTTATCTAATAATTTATCTATTATATATCTACATTATTCATTCATTCATTCATTCATTCATTCATTCATTTCAATAAATATGACGTTGTGTACCAACGGGCAGATCTCTCCACCAAGCGAGAATGTCATAAAGTACAGTCCCTCTCGACCATGGTGGGAGAGATACCAGCCGGTCAGCTACAAGCTGACCACACGAAGCGGTGATGAGAACGCTCTGAGGAACATGATTAACAGATGTAACAAGGTGGGCGTCAGGTGAGATAACGACTAGTAGTAGTACTGTCAGTAGTTTCGTCGTGAATATTGACACTATCAGCTGTTGTTATAAGTATATTTGGTTCAGTTTCTTCCCACTCTTTTGGTGCGTGTTTGGTAAGGGGTTGGAAATAAACAGCAGGAAGACTGAAGTCATGATGGTCAGTAAAAAACATGAAATCCCATCGTGCAAAATGACAGCAAACGGCACAACCTTGACACAGGTTGATAAGTTTAAATACCTGGGAACGATCATATAATAATAATAATAGTGAACATTTATGGCGCTTAATCTAAAAAAGCCCTAAGCGCTTACAGTAAACACACACACACACGCACACACAACACACGCACACGCACACACACACACACACACACACACACACACACACACACACACACACACACCCACACACACACACACACACACACACACACACCCCGCACACACACACACACACACACACACACACACACACACACACACCCGCACACACACACACACACGCGCGCGGGCACAGATTTCAAGGTGGCAGCTGAAGTAAGAGTACAGAACTACAGGCTAGGATTTAAAAAGAGTGGTTTTTAGACTGGACTTAAACGAAGAAAGGGTACAGGTAGAGCGGAGAGGAAAGGGAAGTTTGTTCCAAATAGAGGGGGCCTGATAAGAAAAAGCACGTTCGCCAAGAGTTTTGTTGCGGAAGCGTGGGATTCTAAATAGGTGGGCATCAGTAGAAGAGCGTAGCTCTCTGGAGGGAATGTAAACAGTCAGGAGATCAGAAAGATAGGGGGGAGCTAGACCAGCCAGAGACTTATGGCATAGGAGGGAAAGTTTATAGTCAATACGCTTTCGAACAGGAAGCCAGTGTAGAGTTCGAAGCAGGGGGAAACATGAGTTGACCTTGGGCATTTCCGTACCAGGCGAGCAGCGTTATTTTGAACTTTTTGCAATTTGGATAAGAGTGTTTGGGGGCAGCCAGCAAGAAGCGAGTTACAGTAGTCGAGTCTGGAAAAAATGAGTGCAGAAATGAGAGTTATAGTGCTTTCTTCAGATAGAAGATGACGCACAGAACTGATCCGTCGAAGTTCTAAGTAACAAGCACGACAGACAGAGGATACCTGGCTGTGGAAGGAAAGAGTTTGGTCCAGTACAACTCCAAGATTACGCACGGATGTGGTAGTGTGGATTACCGAGTCTTCAAGCTGGATAGAAACAGGGATAGGCACAGTAGACAGAAGTCGCTTTGATGCAATAAATATAAATTCTGTTTTGTCATTATTCAGCTGGAGTTTGTT
>CM060313.1:71115798-71120283 GCA_030674185.1 Monoplex corrugatus
GTGAGGTAGTCAAAGCGTTACGTTTTTGCAATTGGTGGATAGGGTGCAGGAATCAAAGGGTTGAGGCTTGTGCAATGATCACCATACACATGGCGCCTGTGATGTTAGTGCATATAGAATTCGTTCCGAGCGCGAGACGTCATCTTGAGAAACTGAAACTGAAACTGAAACTGAAACTGTTGGATCTGAACGTGGAATACTGATGGACGGAAACAGTTGAAAAGAAAAATATGAGGAAATGGAGGATGGGAAGGGACGAGGGGTCTACATACATGCTTGTAGGGACAGGAGAATAATTATAGATGCAGTATGTTGGATCAGAACACGCAATGCTGAGGGAAGGAAATTGTTGACAAGAAAATAAGAGGAATTCGGGGTGATGGGTTGGGGGGTGGGGTGGTTGGGGTGGGATAGGGGGGGGGAGGGCGAGTCTAGAGATATGTTGGTAGGAACAG
Source organism: Monoplex corrugatus (assembly GCA_030674185.1). Taxonomy (NCBI): domain Eukaryota; kingdom Metazoa; phylum Mollusca; class Gastropoda; order Littorinimorpha; family Ranellidae; genus Monoplex; species Monoplex corrugatus. The sequence goes on from CM060313.1 coordinate 71,116,254, forward strand.
GAGAATCAATGTAGATGCAGTATGCTGGATGGCAACATGGAATATTGACGGGGCGGAAACTGTTGAAAAAATAAGAGGAAATCGGGGGTGAGGGGTTAGGTGGTGGGGGGGGGGGGGGTTCTGCAGGCATGCTTGTAGGAACAGGAGAATTATTGTGGATGCAGTCTGTTGGACCAGAACATGCAATACTGAGGGAAGGAAACTGTTGAAAAAAAAAAGAGGAAATCGGGGGTGATGGAGTTGGGCGGAGTTGGTAGGGGGCGAGTCTCGAGACACGCTCGTAGGAGAAGAAGAATTAATGTAGATGCTGGATCACAAAATGCAGTACTGACGGGCGGAAAGTGTTGAAAAGAAATATTATGAGGAAATCAAGGAGTGTAGGAAGGGATGGGGGTCTAAAGGCATGCTCAGTAGGACACAGGACGATTACTGCGTTGCAGTCTGTTAGATCAGAACATGCAATACTGACCGGGAAGGAACTGTTGAAAAGGAAAACAGAGGTAAATCGGGCAGGAACGGGCTACGGTGGGTGGGGGGTCCTAGAGGCCATCGTTGTAGGGACAGGGCATTAATTGTACATGCAGTCTGTTGATCAGATACCGCAGACTGAGGGAGGACAAATGGAATGTAGGACAAGAGGATGCTGCAGTGGAGTCTGTAAGACAGTGCTTGAGGAACAGGAGGTTGTTGACAAGCAGACATGAATCAGAACGATGCATACTTTGCAGATGGCATGTTGACGAGGAGCACTGTGATCAAACACGCAAACTGAGGGGAAAAAAATGTTGAAAAGAAAATTAGAGGAAATGAGGATGGAAAGGGAGGGATAAGAGTGTAGACAGGAGGATTATTGTACATGCGTAGTGATCACAAATGCATACTAGGATGAAACGAAAAAAAAAAAGGAAGAAATAGAGGAATTGGTAGGGATTGGGTAGGGCGGGTTACAGCAGTTGGGAAGAACAGGAGAATTGTGACAGTTGGATCGACAGGGAATACTGACGGGGGGGGGGGGGGGGGGGAATATTGAAAAGAAAATAAGAGAAAATCGGGGGTGGGGGGGTGGGGGGGCGAGTCTAGAGTCTAGCTGGTAGGAACAGGAGAATTATTGAACATGCAGTCTGTTGGATCACAACATGGAATACTGACAGGGGGGGAAAAAACTGTTGACAAGAAAATAAGAGGAAGTCAAGGGATGGCAGGAGGGTGAGCGGGTCTAAAAATATGCTCTCCAGGAAAAAAAAAAGTGTTCAAGGGATTTTATAAACCTGTGCAATAGAGCATGATTTCAGGGTATCAAATCAGAGATTCAAAGTGCTTAAAAACCGTAGTTTCCGCACTACTTGCTGTCCAAAGATCATCATCATCATGTGCCCTGCTGCATGGCGTTTTGGTCTACAGATGCACATATTGAATCACAAATCAAACTCGTTTAAACATGTTGTACCTCGAAGGAAAAGAAAACAATTTCTTTATACAAACTGTACCTTGAATAAAAAAGAGAAGGTAGATATGAGCGTTTAGGTAACTAGTTTGTTTTGCTGCAGGAAGATACGGGTTCATACTTGTGGGAAGGTTTAGGCTCATTCGATTTTCCAGTGCATTCATACATGTACTGTTTCTGCTATAAACTTTAATAAACCTTTTACTCTCTCTGTCTCTCTATCTCTGTCTCTGTCTCTGTGTCTCTGTCTCTCTCTGTCTCTCTGTCTCTGTCTGTCTGTCTGTCTCTCTTTCTCTGAGTGTATGTGTGTATATGTGTGTGTATGCGCGCGCGCGCGTGTGTGTGTGTGTGTGTGTGTGTGTGTGTGTGTGTGTGTGTGTGTGTGTGTGTGTGTGTGAGTATGTGAATGTGTGTGTGTGTGTGCGTGTGTGTGTGTGTATGTGTGTGTGCGTGTGTGTGTGTGTGTATGTGTGTGTGCGTGTGTGTGTGTGTGTGTGTGTGTGTGTGTGTGTGCGTGCGTGCGTGTGTTTTTGTCTGTGTGTGTGTGTGTGTGTGTGTGTGCCTGTGTGTGTTTTCCAAAATCGATTGGGTTGATTTCGCCCACTCTTATTTTCTTTATTACGTAAATGTTCAAGATCTACTGTCATTTCCCCTGTTCTCAGGTTCTGATTTAGGTAAACCTTGACAGCTGCTTGGATTAACCTTTTGACTCCTGCATACCCATCCACCAACTGCAAAAAACTTGACCCTTTGTCTCCCCACCCTATCCACCAGCTTCCTGCAGGAAGCTGGTGGATAGGGTGAGGGAGTCAAAGAGTTAAGTTTTTGCTTTGCTAGCATGTTTGATGACAATGCAGGATGCTGGTGGACAGGCTACGGGAGTCAAAGAGTTAAAGGTTATTGCTGTCTTTTATTTATTTATTTTTTTCAGGTTCGCAACTGCCGACTGAGCGGTTTGGCTGACCTTGCCCTTGGTCATGACTATGTACGAGGGATAGTGAAAGGCTACCTTAACCACCTCATTGATCTGGGAGTGGCCGGCTTCCGCGTAGATGCTGCCAAACATATGTGGCCTGGTGACCTGAAGATCGTTTTTGGGCAGTTGAAAGTAAGAAGCTCATTAATAAAGATGATCAGGAAAAGACAAGCAACAGTTATAGGACATTTTATAAGGAGAGGGGAATTAGAACACCTGGACACAACAGGAAAGCTGGATCATGGAAGGAAAGAGAACACCAGGTAGACAGACCCAGGGAGAAAATAATGCACGGACTTGCAGGGTGGCTGATGAGGGTATGAGATGTACTTGCAGCGACAGGGGATAGATTTGTGAGGAGGGCCATGATCGCCAACACCATGAGGCAGGGCACATGATGATGAGGAGGAGGAAAGTGAGGTTCAAAACCAGAAATATATAAGGAATATAATTATGGATGAATGAACTCTTATTTCCCAACATAACGACAATGACACATTACAGTAGTGCTTGGTCAATTTTCTACGTCCACCATTGCAAAGATCTACGATTAGAGAATAGCTGTTTGGTCAGCTGACCACCTCGAGGATGTTGAAGGAGTTTCTTGGTCAACGTACTTTACAGCTGAAGAGCTCGCTGTGGCTGCTCTTGTAAAGCCACGGCAGGACTATACAAATAAAGCCACAGCAGGACTATACAAATAAAGCCAGGGCAGGACTATACAAATAAAGCCACGGCAGGACTATACAAATAAAGCCACGGCAGGACTATACAAATAAAGCCACGGCAGGACTATACAAATAAAGCCACGGCAGGACTATACAAATAAAGCCACGGCAGGACTATACAAATAAAGCCACGGCAGGACTATACAAATAAAGCCACGGCAGGACTATACAAATAAAGCCACGGCAGGACTATACAAATAAAGCCACGGCAGGACTATACAAATAAATCCACAGCAGGACTATACAAATAAAGCCACGGCAGGACTATACAAATAAAGCCACAGCAGGACTATACAAATAAAGCCACAGCAGGACTATACAAATAAAGCCACGGCAGGACTATACAAATAAAGCCACGGCAGGACTATACAAATAAAGCCACAGTAGGACTATACAAATAAAGCCACAGCAGGACTATACAAATAAAGCCACGGCAGGACTATACAAATAAAGCCACAGTAGGACTATACAAATAAAGCCACGGCAGGACTATACAAATAAAGCCACAGTAGGACTATACAAATAAAGTCACGGCAGGACTATAGAAATAAAGCCACGGCAGGACTATACAAATAAACCCACAGCAGGACTATACAAATAAAGCCACAACAGGACTATACAAATAAAGCCACGGCAGGACTATACAAATAAAGTCACGGCAGGACTATACAAATAAAGCCACAACAGGACTATACAAATAAAGTCACGGCAGGACTATACAAATAAAGCTACGGCAGGACTATACAAATAAATCCACGGCAGGACTATACAAATAAATCCACGGCAGGACTATACAAATAAAGTCACGGCAGGACTATACAAATAAATCCACGGCAGGACTATACAAATAAAGCCACGGCAGGACTATACAAATAAAGCCAC
>CM060313.1:71120383-71122883 GCA_030674185.1 Monoplex corrugatus
CTGGCACGCACGTCTCGGATGTAAGAATAAATGTTTAGGTCTGTGGCACTGTTTCTGGGGTCGCAATAGGGCAGCAGGCTTATGACTTTCAGTTTCAGGTTAACCAGACTATAACTGCAGGGCCTACCCAGTTTCTCTATGCGCCTGTATGAATGCGCGTTGAATCCTTCTAGTGCCCCATTCTGTTGTCACACGGGCACAGCGCGAACACAGGGATGAAAATCTGTGAACTAGGTCTTTTCACCTGTCCCTTGTGGAACTGGAACAATCAACTCCCTAGGGATCCTCAAAGTGATCAGCCAGCCGTTGTCTAATTTCGTTACCGGTAGTACATTCTCAAGTAGATCACTTATAAGGAAGATTAGGAAAAGACAGGCAACATTTATAGGCCATTTACAATACAATACAATACTATATTTTATTTATATAGCGCAAAATCTTGATAAAATCAAATCTAAGCGCTAAATCAGACAACACACGCACGCACGCACACACACGCACGCACGCACGCACGCACACACACACACACACACACACACACACACACACACACACACACACACACGCGCACACACACACACACACACACACACGCACACGCACACGGCTATAAATGGGGAGAAAGAATAAAAGCAATGGAAAATTATAGAGAGCATATTATATACAATTATATATTACAGTTTGATTCCACTCCGAGTGGAGACAGGCTGCAGAGGGGATTGAGTGAGGTCAGGATTTTATGCAGAGGAGAAAAGGTGAGTTTTGAGAGCGGACTTGAAGGAGACAAAAGTAGGTTGCTGACGGACTGAGAGAGGAAGTTTGTTCCAGGAAAGTGGACCAGAAACAGAGAAGGCTCGTGGACCATAGGTATTGAGCTTAGTGCGTGGAAAGCGAAAAGTCAGAGGATCGGAGGCAGAGCGGAGGGTACGTGAGGGAAGATAGATCTCAAGTAGGCTTGACAGGTAATCGGGGGCTGCGTTATTGAGGCTTTTGTAGCAGATGGTGTCTAGTTTGTACTGTATGCGCTTTGATACAGGTAGCCAGTGAAGTTGTGCCAGGAGAGGAGATATGTGGTCAGCGTTTTTTCTTTTTGAGTACAAGGCGTGCAGCATTGTTTTGAATGCGCTGTAGGATGTGAATGGTGGAGGCAGGAAGACCAGACAGGAGTGAATTGAAATAGTCAATGCGAGACATTATGAAGGAGAGAACGAGTTTTGCAGTTGTTTCGACAGAGAGATACTTCCTGATCAGGCTTATACGATGGAGGTGATAGTAGCAAGATCTGGCAGTTTGAGAAACAAAGTTGTTCATGGAGAGGGTAGAGTCAATGCAGACACCAAGGTTTTTAGCTGAATCAGGAATTGGGACTGATGTGTTACATAATGGGAGAGAAAGAGGAGGCAGCTGAGAAAGTTTCTGACGGGTGCCAATGAGGATAGCTTCTGTCTTGTCGTCATTAAGCTGAAGTTTTATGAGGAAGGGGGATTTGGAGCAACTGGTCACAACGGGAAAGCTGGAGGGAAAGAGAGCACCAGGTAGACCCAGGGAGAGAATGCTGGACGGACTTGCAGAGTGGCTGGGGATGAAGAGGGTGGGGCAACGAGATGGTTGGAAATCCATGGTCGCCAACGCCATGCGGCAGGGCACCTGATGATGATGATGATGATGAGTACATTCTACTTTTTGAAACACTGCCCTTCGTATGCTCCGATCATTTTTCCTTTCGGTGGTGTCAGTTTAATGTTTCATGAATCAGTTAAAAAAGAAAAAAAAAACACGATAAAAAAATAAAAGAATAAGAACGCGTATTTGATACAACCAGACAAGACAGGCGCAAGTTTTCGGCCAGTGGCATTTGTCAAGCGTACGATCAGAAACAAACAAACACCAAATACAAAAATTAAGAGAAAAAGACTAAAACTTCCCTGCTGCTCAGTCCAGTGTGATCTTACGTTTGACAAAGGTCAGTTGGCCGAAAATGTGTGTCTGTCTTGTCTGGTTGTATTAAACACGCATTTTTATTCTATTTTCGTGTGTGTGTGTGGTTTTTTGTTTGTTTGTTTGTTTGTTTGTTTTTTTACTGGTTCTTGTTTGCTTGAACGCTGGCAGTCACACTTGTTTTGGGTTAATGTTTCATAATTCTCTTCCTACCCTGCTCCCTTCGATTTTCAAGATCTTGCCAGCATATAGGGCTTTGACAGGCGCAGAGTCTGCCAGAAGACTTACTGGCAGATTGGGTGCATACAGCACATGTGGATTTGTCTGAATGCGTTGAATCCCTGTTGAGCAAATTCCAAACTCTTAAAACACATCTACATGAATTATGCAAAACTGTGAACGGTTAAAAGTGGGGGGAAATAGTGTGCCTTTTCTGTTGGTATTTTTCTAAATTTAAAAAATCATGTCCTTGCAGTCGTTTTAAGCGTTTGGGCCTAAGGAGACTGGTTATCTTCAACGACATACGCATTCGCCAAGTGAAAGAAAGAAACAACAAAGAAAC
>CM060313.1:71127883-71159690 GCA_030674185.1 Monoplex corrugatus
CCCCCCCCCCTAGCACCCTGGTACGGTCCCGTGAAGAAGGACGATCGCAAGGCTTGATGATCTTGAAGCACTGTCGTACCATTTCGCCTTCCGCCGCTTTGACGAACAAATTAAATAGCAACCAGGATAGCTCCCAGTAATACACACGACCTGCTGATGACGCTTGAGCTGGTTGGTCCATGGATCGAGGCTTCCTCAGTCAACACCCGGCAGTCAGGTTTTACACGGGATTCCAAGCAGTCCAGGGAAAGATGGAAGGCCGAGATGAAATGGCGGACGAAATTCGACAGGGACGTACGACTGGTGAACCCGTCGATGGAGCTATATGTCTATTCTTGCCAAGAACAAAGGTGAATAGAGCACCCTGAATGCATTCATGCGTTTTCAGACGCGGGTGTCATTAAGGAAATAAGTCTTTTGATAGTGATGAGTTCTTTATAGGGACAGACACATTTCTTATATCATGGTAGGCATCGTCATTAGTTATCTAACTCGGTTTGGAGCATAATGACTGACCATTTTCGCGGCCGTTCAAACAACTCCTGTGGTTGAAGTAAGGCAACACTGGGAGCTTCCGACTGCTAATTGTCGAGACTACATGTATATAGTAAGGGGAGTTGATAAGTTTAAATATTTGGGAACGTTCACCTCACGAGACGGTAGATGCACATCAGAAATAGTCAGCATAATCGGCAAACCTAAACAGCATTCAAGAAGATGAAAAGCGTTCTTACCAACAAATGCCTTTCAATTAACATCAGGAAGACAGTTCTTAAGTGCTACATAGAACCGATGCTGTTATACAATTGTGAAGCGTGAACAGTCAACGCGCAAAGTCAGAACAGAATTGAGGCAGCTGAAATGTGGTTTCTAAGAAGAATGTCGAGAGTTCCATGGACAGCAAAGAAAACAAGAGAGGCGGTCTTGTTGGAGGCAGACACACGATCACTAATTAGAGAAAGATTAGGAAAAGACAAGCAACGTTTATAGAACATACTATGAGGAAAGGGGAATTAGAACATCTGGTCAAAACAGGAAAGCTGGAGGGAAATACAACACCAGGTAGACCCAGAGAGAGAAAATATTGGACGGACTTGCAGTGGCTAAAGACAGAGAAGGTGGGAGATGTACTTGCAGCGACAAGGGATAGATTCGTGTGGAGGGCTATGATCGCCAACACCATGCGATAGGGCATTTGATGATGATGATGATGATGATGATGATAGTAAGGGGAAAGAAGCTCCCAGCTATGCCAGCTGGTGGCAGGGCGGGCTGCCCGAAAGAGACTAAGACTACATGTAGAGAGGGGCGAGAGAGGGGTCGTTCATTCTCTCTTGGTCCGGAGACTGGGCTGGACCAGGTTGGTGAGTGTTGTGTGGCTATGTCCCGGGGTTTGTCATCTCCCCACCTTGCCATTCAGTTTGTAAACAAAGTAACTAATGACTCGGTCAGATTGGGTCATGCAACTCAATGGACAGCCCGTCCCTGCTTGATGAAATGACCATCGAGTAGGTCGGGAGTTTGGGAGGTGACTGTCCAGAGAGTGGCGAGGCATTGGTGCTCAGGATCCCATCCGCACCCTCGTGGTGTTTCTTGTTAACTGTGACTCAGTTTGTGGAGCTGCAGTGTTTGGCAATAACCATGGTGCATAATCGTTCCTCGTCTCTCCCATTCCTTTCAGACTGTTTCATTCGTACCTTTCAAACTGTCCACAGCTGGCCACAGCCTTCATGTTGGCTCACCCTTACGGCTTTCCCCGCGTCATGAGCAGCTTCAGCTTCCAGCATTCGGACCAGGGTCCCCCGCACAACGGCAACGACATCGCTCACGTGACGGTCAACAGCCACTACACCTGTAGTGAGGGCTGGGTGTGTGAACACCGCTGGAGACAGATATACAACATGGTGGCTTTCCGGTAAGTAGAATCATCATCACCATCGTCATCATTTATCATCATCATCATCATCATTACCGCCATCATCATCATCATCATCATTGCCTGTATGGCTCTAATCCTGAGCTTCCCAGCTACTGAAAGCTGTTTTATAATGTCATGAGCAATTATGCCTACCAACCGCTTCGCTCTAGCCTACATGATAAGGATTTTAGCTTAGATGCCGGATTTCATCACGTTGCTAGCTAGACTGGCATATTTTTCAGTCTTATAGAAATGAGCTTCCTCCATTCTACTTTCATACAGCAGAGTACGTTCAATCAGAAACATTTGTTTTGCTGAATGGGAGCAGAGTACTGCATGCCTACCACGGAATGGCAAGATTGGGAAACATTATCCACGCTTATGGAAATTATCTGTTCCAGAAACATCGCCCTAATGGACCCTCTAACCCACTGGTGGTCCGGAGCAGACTACCAGATCGCATTCGGGCGAGGCAACAAAGCTTTCATCGCTATCAACCTGGAGGGTCATAATCTCAACGCCAACCTCCAGACGGGGCTCCCAAAAGGCACCTACTGTGACGTCATTTCCGGCAACTTGGAGCACGGGCGTTGTACGGGAGCGACGGTGACCGTGGGGAGCGACGGGCGTGCACATTTCAACGTCTGCTCCAGTTGTGATGATCCTATGGTGGCCATTCATATTGGTGAGTGAAAGATAACGTTATAAACGTTTCTGGGGGGTGGGGATGGTTGGAGGAGTGGGAGGGGTTGTTTGTTTCTTTGTTTTCTCGTTCATTCGTTTAGGGTAGATGGTGATTTGTATACTGATACAGGAACTGTTTAATGTCTATCTGATTTAGATATGACCACATGTCACATGCATTTCTTTCATTGCTTTCTATATTTGCTCATCCGTTTCTTTCAAGGAGAGTAAAAATTGCTTAAAATCGATTCGTGTCAGTCGAGTCTATAATACAAACTTAATTAGTAATAATATAGGGATGTTTATTGATTAAAAAAAAAACTCTTGAGAAACAAATTCCACACATACGTTCTGCCCCGCACATCTTTATTATCCATATTCGCTTGTCTCTCCGTTTCGTGAACAATAAAAAAAAAAATGTTTAAGATCGATTTCTGTCAGTCGAGTGTTTAATTGAAACTAATTGGCAGTAATTTAGAAGTTTGTTGGTGATAACAAGAAACACCACGAAGGCACGAATAGGACCTGGAGCACCAGTGCCTCCCCACTCTCGGGACACTCACCTCCCAAGCTCCCGACGCCAACGACAGTCATTTCTTCAAGCAAAGAACAGGGAAGAGGGGGGGGGGGGGAGGCTGTCCATTGCGTTGCTTGACCCATTCAGAGCTAGTCATCAGTTACCATGTTTACAAACTGAACGGCAAAGTGGGGAGATGACAAACCCAGGGACATAGCCACACAACGCGCACCAACCAGGTCCAGCCCAGCCTCCAGACCAAGAGAGAATGGAAGAGCCCTCTCTCGCCCCTCTCTGGTCTTCATCTGTCTTTAGGGCAGCCCGCCCTGCCACCAGCTTTGCACAGCTGTCAGCACCTTTCTCTTTACTTGGCAATAACTGTTTATTAGTGAAACTTTACTCATGACAATCACAGATTCCACACAAACGCCCTGCTCCGCGCATCCCTCCACTTTTCCGTCCTTTTGACCAAAGGGGAACGCTTTAAACAGATGTAACATAGTTCATTGCCTGGACTCCTATTAATCCCAAAGGTTCATAGCAACTAAATAGGTGGATACGAACTGTCATTAGCTTTAGTTTAGACAGACGACAGGATGACAACAATACAACAACAACACCAACAATGCCAGTTGGCTGACAGTGCCAAAGAGTGGTATATTGTTTTCGGATGTTCTGACACACGTATTTCTGACGCAGTTGCCTCACATGATGTCTGTTCATATTGTTTACAAACGTGTTTGTATGTGTGCTTGCGTGTGTAAGGGCTTATTGTGCTTGTGTATGTATGTGCGTGAGTGTGTTTGAGTGTCTGTGTGTGTCTCTTTACAATCTGCGTAGCGGTGTGTGTGTGTGTGTGCTTGTGTGTGTGTGTGTGTGTGCTTGTGTGTGTGTGTGTGTGTGTGTGTGTGTGTGTGTATGTGTGTGTGTGTGTGTGTGTGTGTGTGTAGTGTGTGTGTGTGTGTGTGTGTGTGTGCTTGTGTGTGTGTGTGTGTGTGTATGTGTGTGTGTGTGTGTGTATGTGTGTGTGTGTGTGTGTGTGTGTGTGTGTGTGTGTGTGTGTGTGTGTGTGTGTGTGTGTGTGTGTGTGTGAGGCGTTCTATTAAGTTTCAGTCAAAAATTTCGAATTTAAAAAATGTGTGAAGACTCTTTTAATCATTTTGAAATTCCTGATTCGATGATTACATTTTAACGAATGTAAACATAATTCTTCTTTCTCTTTCTCCTGTCCATGCTAGCGAGACTGGCATATTTTTCAGTCTTATAGAAATGAGCTTCCTCCGTTCTACTTTCACGTTATACTAGAAACAGAAAGCAAAGGTAAGGGGTTGGAACTAAACAGCAGGAAGACTGAAGTCATGGTGATCAGTAAAAAACATGAAATCCCTTCATGCAAAATAGCAGCAAATGGCACAACCTTGACACAGGTTAATAAGTTCAAATACCTGGGAACGGTCATTTCATCAGACGGCATGGCAGAAGCACATGGGAAATAGCTGGCAGAATCGGTCAAGCCAAAATAGCATTCAAGAAGATGACAAGCATTCTTACCAACAAATACCTATCAATTAACATCAGAAAGAGAGTCCTTGAATGTTATATAGAACCAATTCTGTTGTACGATGCGAGGCGTGGACAGTCAGCAAGCAAAGCCAGAGCAGGAACGAGGAAGCCGAGATGTGGTTTCTCAGAAGAATGTTGAGTTCCATGGACAGCAAAGAAAACAAACGAGACAGTCTTGATGGAGGCAGACACAAGCAGATCACTCATAAGGAAGATTAGGAAAAGACAGGCAACATTTATAGGCCATTTTATGAGGAAGGGGGATTTGGAGCACCTGGTCACAACGGGAAAGCTGGAGGGAAAGAGAACACCAGGTAGACCCAGGGAGAGAATGCTGGACGGACTTGCAGAGTGGCTGGGGATGAAGTGGGTGGGGGAGATGCTGGGGGTAACGAGAGATAGAGATGGTTGGAAGTCCATGGTCGCCAATGCCATGCGGCAGGGCACCTGATGATGATGATGATGAAACATATTTCTTGTGCTATATTCGTAATCTGGTTGTCTTACTGTAATTATGTCCAGGCTGAGTTGTATCTTCAATGTATCAGTATAACTCTTATGATGATGTAACAATACATAGTTTATGATGATGATGATGATGATGATGATGATGTGTTTGTGAGTCTGTGTGCGTGCGTGTGCCTCTGTGTGTATGTACAAATGTGTGTGTGTGTGTGTGTGTGCGTGTGTGTGCTTGCGTGCGTGCATGCGTGCGTGCGTGTGTGTGTGTGTGATTGAGGCAGCTGAGATGTGGTTTCTCAGAAGAATGTTGAGAGTTCCATGGACAGCAAAGAAAACAAACGAGACAGTCTTGATGGAGGCAGACACAAGTAGATCATTCATAAGGAAGATTAGGAAAAGACAGGCAACATTTATAGGCCATTTTATGAGGAAGGGGGATTTGGAGCACCTGGTCACAACGGGAAAGCTGGAGGGAAAGAGAGCACCAGGTAGACCCAGGGAGAAAATGCTGGACAGACTTGCAGAGTGGCTGGGGACGAGGAGGGTGGAGGAGATGAGTAGTATAGTCAGGGGCCTCTCGTCCCCATGGGGATGGGGATGTGGGGATGGAGATGGGTCAGTAGGTCATGAGGTCAGGTCACTAGGTCACAAGAGGCTGTCACTAGATCATGAGGTCAGGTCAGTAGGTGATGTCAGTAGGTCACAATATGCTGTCACTAGGTCAGGAGGTCAGGTCAGTAGGTCACAAGAGGCTGTCACTAGGTCAGTGGGTCATGAGCTCAGAAACGAATGGGTGAGCTCACTGTGTACTGTCACGGGGTCAGTGGGTCATGTCAGGTAAAGCTTTTACAGAAAATGGAACAGTATTGTGGAAATGGTTTGAAAGGTTCAGAGAAAGTTGAAAGATATTGTCTTTTCTCTCTGTTTTTTTCTGGGCTTGGGACCAGCACACACATATATATATATATGTTAATGTATAAAACATATATGTATATGGCAACATTAGAAAGACATGGAGATTGGTCATGAGATGGCGACGTTGAGAATATGAGCTATTAGAACATTTACAGAGAATATGGAACATATCACAGAAGTAAACAGTAAAATGATATTATCACAGATACGCTCACAATGGTCATTTAAGAAAGGAATGAGTGAAATGGTATGATCACAATCATCACAGATCTTGTGGAATGTTACTAAACCAAAATGGGAAAAGTAGAGACCCCCATCAGCAGCTACGATGCGTTTGATGTAAAAGTATGACAGAGACTTTTTGTGTTTGAAAGTAAGTAAACATGGTTTTGCCGTCTGTGCGAAATCCTGTATTAGTCTCAGCCCCGCTTTCCTTCTTGTCTAAAACCTGTAGGTACGTATCAAGGGCGAGTCTGTTGTGGTGTTTATTGATACCCTTACAACTGAATTTGTCTCCCTTGTCCCCAGAATAAAGGTAGATTTTGGAGCATAACCCCACGAAACTGTCACCTGTGTATTCGGTCTTGAAGAGTCCAGGGGTCCGTTTGTCATAGTGTACAGGGTCAAGGCAGTCTGAGCACAGAGAAGGGTTCCATGCTAGTTGCGCTATACGTGCACGCTGGTAATCAGCCGCGTGTGTGTCACAAGCCTGTCCCGGAAACCATTGAGCGTATTCGGAAAAGAATTCTGGACGCGGTTTTGGGCGAACCGCGTCTTCTAAGTGATCGCGACTGATAGCCATGTAAAGAGAATCAGTATCCATTTCTAGTAGTTGAAAATCTGCCCTCGAGACGTATTTATCTAAGATATCGTAGTAAAATTCCAGCATTCGCAGTTTGGCGAATTGATAAACGAAATACCCAATCTGCAAGGAAAGAGACCGACAAATGTTTTTGTTGTTGTTGTTGTTGTTGTTGTTGTTCATTTCTACTTCTACAGTGTCACTACCGAGTTCTGTAAGTTTTTGAAACCGCTGATCGTTGATGAGAGTAGGTGCTCGAGCGTTAGATACATATCGAATGTCACGATGTTTGGCAACATTAGTCAATGTTTTGCCATAGGCAGAATTTCCTAGCAATTTGAACGTGTCAGCGAGTATCGATTTTGTTGGATCAGCATCGCCTTGTCGGCACGCTTTAGACACATTTTCTCCGAACTGTTTGAAACAAGCCTTGGGCGTGTATTCTATCACGAGTGAGACGTTAGAAGCGCGCAGTCCGTGATCGATGTACCATTTTAACAGAGGCGTCGCTAGCAAGATTTTTTTTCCCGAAGTAACTACCAATCAAACTGCGGCGTAGTTGGGTTAGGGGTTTGTGAGTTTCCGCATACTCGTGCATATGGGGTCCGATATCATGGCGAGAGAGAGATACATTTTTGAACACCGGTTGTAATTCGCTGAAATAGTCTTTTAAATGATCAGGCACTCAATGTCACACTCGATCAAACCGAACAACGAGTTAGTTTGAACGGCTTCCAGGACAGCTTGTTCCGTGATAGGGGTTTGGAAACGATGATGTGAGTCGGGAAAACGCGTCTGTAGAAACTGTCTTATGTTTGGATTGTCACGTTTTTGTCGTTGCCATTCACACTCATACATTTCAACCACACACACCCCCACTTCTTCTCTCAAGTATTCGGTGATTGTGCGAGTGTTATCTCTGAGTTCCTGAAGCGATTTCCCATTGACGGGATTGATGGTTTTTCCGCGGGTGATATGACAATCGTGACCGTGAAAGAGACACCCGTGAAATTGATACGCGGTATGGGTATCTGCTTCCCACCCATCTACGCGAATATGTCGACGGCCTAAAGAATGTTCTTTTCCGTTAAATTTGTGTTGGATAGATGTTTTGTTTGTATGCGCCACCCATTCAAGCCACTCTCTCGCCTGTCGTCCGTATTTGTCTGTGTATTCGGGTCGGAACCCTGTCTCTCTTTTACGGATGATAGGATGTTCAGTGGGCATGTCTTGCATGAGGCAATACAGGTAAAGCGCGTTGGCGTCATACCCTTGAATAGATTTGACAGGTTTGGACGGATTATTGCGAATGAAGGTTTTATCTTTTTCGTGGTACCGGTGAAAAATAATGGATGGCCCGCCTACGATGTTGCCCCGTATCAGTCTGTGGATGTCTTGTCGTTTGTCATCGCAGAGAGAGAAATAAACGTCAGAAGGAAGTGTCTGAAACAGCTATTTCAGAGTGATACCCGGAACAGAAATACCGTCTTTCAAAAGGTCTATGTTGAGAGAAGAATACATGTCGATCTGGGTTTGCAGAGCCTGGAGGAAAGGACCCACGTCTTTGTTGTTATACCAAACCAAAAAATCTTTAAGAGAGGTCATGTTATGTTCTGTCCATACCGTTTGACATTGTGTGTATTCTTCTTCCGAAATGTTGGCGTGTTTGAGCGAGCTGTGAAAAGCGCTGTGTGGGGGAAGAGACGTTTCCCGTAGTTTATCTAGACTGGTGATGTATTCATAACAAAAATGTCCCTTTTCTTCCGTGACATCGAAAGCTTTCAGGTATTTCGAGTATGAAAACCCGGGCGCCAGAAAATTAACAATGTCTAAAAATTTCAGTTTTCGTGTGGCGAGACACATGTACTGGTTGTTTCGTTTCACTACAAAATTTAGAGTGTTGTTTTCATCATCATCATTATCATCATCATCATTAGCAGCACCGGCACCAGCATCATCATTGTCAGTCACGAACCGTCGAATGAGATAAGGTTTGACTACGTTTAGATCATAGTTGGATGAATTGAATCCTACCACGGGAAGTTCGTGGAGGTAGTCTTCTAGTTTGTCTCGGAGGACTTTGGCGGGAATATGCTGTGTGTTGCCAGAGTCGACCTCCAAAGCATCCAACTGGGAGAATGTATCCTCAAAATGTTCTCTGAGGTAGCGGTAAGACGTGTCTGAAATGCTTTCTAAGTAACCGATCATGGAATTAACGATCGTTTGGGGGTCTCCTTAACTCACGAAACACCGAGGCTCTTCAAACTCAGGGACGTTAGAAGCCACAGAGACAGACAGAGGTACATGTATATGTCTAGCGGTAAAGGTAGTGTTTGAATCCATATTTTTTTTGTCTGAGGTAAGTCGTCAGTCTCAAAAAAACCTTCAAAGTCAAAAGTAGCTCTGTAAGGGAAGACGAAATCTCTGTCTACCGAAATTCCATACCTGTCCAGTTCTTGTAAGATGGATTTCGGAGGGTTATAAACTGCACCTGCGTACCTTTCTTTAGGGAGACTACCCTGACAAGCGTTCATATGTTTGTTTAACTTTTTTGTTGTAGACCAAAGTTTACCGCATCGGCTGCAAGCCAACGCGTGTCCTAACTTGTTGATGTCAATGATGTACATGAAGTGATGATTGTGGTGTAAGAGTCTGAGTGTGTCTGAATGTTTGTAGTCACTACGTCGAAGGGGAGTAAGACAGGGTGGTGACTGAGTGGTGTCAAACTCAAAAACATCGACGTTGATTTGAAACTTGGTTTCTATGGAATCCAGGTCTAAGAGAGTGATACCCGGAAAATGAGAAAGAGGAGGGTGACCCGCCCATTCTTGATAGAGAGTGTTGGTCGGTGTTTGATGAGAGTGAAGAGAAGCACCCCGGTGTAATGCCAGACAACGAAAAAAGCAGAGATTATCTGTATAAGGGAATGAATTATGTTCATCTGTCTGTAAAGTATGCAGAAAAGCGTTGTCTCGAATGAAATCAGGCAGTTCACTCCCACATGCACAACCAATAGGAAAGTCTGGAAGAGGATTGACATAGAAGGAAGTAGCCATGATACTCTGCACAGAATAACGAGAGTCTGGTCTTTCTCTCTGAACCTGTCCGAGAATGTCTTGATCATTCAGCTCATCTAGAAAAGAAAGGAAATCTTGTTTGGAATTGATCAGACGCGGTGTATCCAAACCGGCATGATTATTATAAGAGGCGTGAAAAAAAGACAGCTGGTTGGTTTTCTTTTCTTTCAAGAGGAAAGAATGCGAAAAATTAATCTTGAAACGTTTGGTCTGTTCGTGGAACATGTCCAAGAGAAAAGTTTGCCATTGCGGACTATCATGGTTCGGATCCCAAAAGTGAGTGTACACAGACTGCACCTTCCCTTTCCGAAAATGGGTTTTGATACTGTTCCAGTGTTTCTCATACATGTCTTTAATATTTGGGGGCAAATGATCCAACAGCTCTTTCTCCTTTTTTTCATCTTTGACCAATCTCCGTTTGCTTGGGGGAGGAGGATATGACAGATCTTTTTCGGGAGCATCTGTGTCTAATTTCCGTTTGTTTGGGGGTGAAAGAAAATATCTTTTGTCGTTGGTGGGCTGTTTTGTTGTGTCGTGAGTTTTTAAATGCCGTGTCAAATGCTCTTTCCTCACGAAGACTTTGTTGCACTGGTGGCATCGATGACAAACATTTTCAGTGTGTTTTTCTTTGATATGTCTGGTTTTATTTCATTTGTTTATAAACATTTTCCCACAATAAGAACAAATGGTATCGTTTTCTAGAAGGCAATTTTGTACACGCGTCAATTTTCAAATGCCGTGTCAAATGTTCCTTCCTCACGAAGCCTTTGTTGCAATGGTGGCATCGATGAAAAACATTTTCAGTGTGTTTTTCTTTGATATGTCTGATTTTATCATCTTTGTTTATAAATATTTTCCCACAATAAGAACAGATGGTATCGTTTTCTGAAGAAGTAGTTAGTAGTAGGCGATTTTGTACACGCGTCAACGTGTGCGTTATGTTTTTTGACTCCAGCCATCTGTAATAAAAAAAATTAAATCATGAAAAGCACACACACACGTACACATAACAATACACACACACACAAACATACACACACACACACACACACACACACACACACACACACACACACACACACACACACACACACACACACACACACACACACACACACACACACTTCTCTCTCTCTCTCTCTCTCTACATACTAACAATGATAAGCAACACCATACGAAATAAAAACAAACTGTCATTTTTAGATTTTTAAAAAATTTTCAGATTATATCAAAGTACATATATATGTTATAGTTTTCTTCTAAAAGAAAGATGTCACTCAAAAGTCACTAACCATATAATTGCATTTTCTCCCTCTCCCTCCGCTCCCTCTGCTGCCCCTTTCTCTCCCCCTCTCCTTCCCTTCTTTTCTCTTTCTTTCTTTCTCTCTCTCTCTCTCTCTCTCTCTCTCTCTCTCTCTCTCTCTCTCTCTCTCTCTCTGTGCCCTTTCTGTTTAATGTGTCATTTCATCTGCGCGTAAATCACCCAGCGCGGAGGCTTAACCGACACCCCCCTGCGCCCAGTAAATGGAAAAACAGACTGTTCCCCCTTCTTTCCAAAGTGGTATACATATTATATACACACGTTTAACCAAACCGCAAAAAAAAGTTAAATATACACAGGCAAGCGATACACAAAATAAAATAAAAACATGCACATTTAATCAGATACTAAAATAAACAAAATACTAACGCTTCACATAAAGATCAGGTACTACAAAGACTGTTTTTAAACACTACGAAGTCACTCTGTTTTGGGTGAAATCAAAAACTGTATGTATATATATACAAGTTTAACCAAAAACACAACACCAAATCTGAGCGATACACGAAATAAGATAAAAACATGCACATTTGATCAGATACTAAAATAAACAAAACTAACGCTTCACATAAAGATCAGGTACTACAAAGACTGTTGTTAAACACTACAAAGTCACTCTGTTTTGGGTAAAATCAAAAACTGTATGTATATATATACAAGTTTAACCAAAAAACAACACCAAATCTGAGCAATACACGAAATAAGAAAAAGAAAAGATAAAAAATATCCAAAAAATCAGACACATCATTTCATCACCAAAATAAGAATAATAAAAAAAATCAAAGCATCAAACGGGGATGTCCGAGTTGATTCGCAAACCTCTCTTGGCACCCTTCGCATTTTTCAAAGCTTACGCATGTCGCTGTCTATTTTTTTTTAGGCTTTCCGCTGCTGGGTTCGAAACTGGTGACGTCTTGTCTTCTAATATAGGAGGGTCTACCAACATCATCTTCTTAGTATACTCCATTACAGTAGACCTCCCAAGATTCCCAAAACGGGTTTAAGAAGAGCTCCTAAAAATCCTCCTTTCTGAAGAATTTTTTTTACGGCGTTTCAAAGACGTTGTTTTCTGAGACAATTGACGTAACGAGCGTTTGTGTGCGCAGAGGTTCTTCTTCTGATGAGTCGTCAAAGGCACGTTGCCTTTTAAAATGTTTAAAGAACACTCACACAGTGCCTTAACGAGATCTGGTGAGGCGTCTTTCAAGATCACTTTCACCACAGCCGGTTTAGCGGTGCATAACACTTTCAAGATTGGTAGATTTCTTTTGACTCAGAGTGACATGTCTTTTATTTCTGTACGTAGACCACTTGTTTTTGTGGAGTAAAAATATCCGTTCTCAAACGCAGATGATCCGGAGTGTTCTGTCGCAGATCCACAAGCAAATAACCGTGAGGTTGAGATGTAGCGTCTTTAAAAGCCTCTTGAATATACTTGATCTTGCCTGGGTACATCTGTTTCGCCAGATGAGATATCTGAGACACGTCTGTAGGGTTCTTAAATAACACTAAATAATGACTGTTTAATGAGATCGTTCTCATCTCTTTGTTTTTAGAAAACAAATTCTGCACAATCAATATCACGCTTACATTTCTGTGATGGCTTCCTTTGGTAAACAGTTTTGTTACTCTTTTGTCCGTTTCATTCATCAAATCGTCAATAATCACTAAACGTCTGTTCTCCCCTTTCCATTCGTCCGTTTTAGGGAACCCCTCTATCAGTTTTATGTTTTTCAACTCCTTGTATCTCGTCTGCCATTCCCCATAACACCAGATGATTTCTTCCGGAGTAGGATGCATCATCTCAGATATCTGTTCTAAAAACTTCTGAACAAACACTGTTTTTCCACTTCCCGTAGGCCCCACGATGATACATGTAAATGGATGAGTCCATCTTGTTTTTGTTTTAAATTTATCTTTCCTTTTAACATCACCTCTCTTATATACCCCATCATCTAGTGAGCTCACCCATTCATTTCTGAGCTCATGACCCACTGACCTAGTGACAGCCTCTCATGACCTAGTGACTGACCTCCTGACCTAGTGATAGCATCGTGTGACCTACTGACATCATCTACTGACCTGACCTCATGACCTAATGACAGCCTCTTGTGACCTACTGACCTTACCTCATGACCTACTGACCCATCCCCATCCCCACGATCCCGATCCTTATGGGATGAGAGGCCCCTGACTATACTAGCCTCTTGTGACCTACTGACCTGACCCCATGACCTAATGACAGTCTCTTGTGACCTACTGACCTGACCTCATGACCTACTGACCCATCCCCATCTCCACGATCCCGATCCTTAGGGGATGAGAGGCCCCTGACTTGATGGTAGTCCTTCGTTGCCGAAGATGACGATGAAATCCTGCAGCTCATCTGTGGACGCCCATGTGGCTGTGCAATCCGATCTTGGATGTACAATGTCTGTTGCAGTGGGGACATTGGAATGTCGTGGTTGGGGTGGTTGGATTATGTCTCCTCTCTCTTCTGATAGTCAGCTTCTCCCTGTAGTTGATATCGCTGTTTCTGCTGGCAAGATGGACGGCCCTGCGCCAGGCGTTCCTTTCGGTGGCAGTTCTTTCGAGTTCTTTGGGGGTAACCTGTGCAAACTGGAGGTTTGCCTTTATCGTGTCCTTGAAACGCTTTTTTGGCCTCCCGAGATTTCTTTTGCCACTTGTGAGTTCGCCTTACAGCAGTTGTTTGGGCATTCGGTAGTCTTCCATGCGGATGACATGGCCGACCCATCTCAGTTGGGCTTTGACAAGCAGGCTTTCTATGCTTTGTGAGCTTGATCGGTTGAGGACCTCAATGTTGGTGATGCGGTCTTGCCACCGGATGCCAAGTATGCTGCGGAGAGCCCTTTGGTGGAACTGCTCTAATTTGTTGATGTGCTTCCTGTAGAGTGTCCAAGTCTCCGAACCGTAGAGGAGGGAGGAGAGCACAACGGCATTGTACACTTTGATTTTTGTTAACAGCCGGACATTGTGCTGGTTTCGTACCTTGTTTTTCAGCCTACCGAGAGCCTGGCTGGCTTTGCTGATTCGTGAATCAATTTCCTGATCGATGGAGCCGTCTGCAGAGATGATACTTCCAAGGTATTTAAAGTTCTTGGTGTTCTTCAGACTGTTGCCATCGATGGTGATGTTTGGAGACAGTGGGTTAGTTTGTGGGGCAGGCTGGTGAAGAACTTCAGTTTTCCCGATGCTTATTGTAAGTCCAAAGAGCTTTGAGGCTTCTGCGAAGTGATTGAGCATTGTTTGCAGGTCCGCTTCAGAGTGAGCATTCAAGGAGCAGTCATCGGCGAAGAGCGCCTCCTGAAGGAGTTCTGTGCTGGTTTTTGTCTTGGCTTGCAGGCGACGTAGATCAAAAAGGGAGCCATCCAGGCGGTACTTTAGGTATATTCCCTTGTCAAGATCCTTGCCAAGATCCTTGCAGGTCCCTGACTATACTACTTGTATGTGTGCCTGCGCCTGACTGTGTGTGTGTGTGTGTGCCTGCATGCGCATACGCAAGCGCTCGTGTATGTGTGTGTCTATGTGTGTGTGTGTGTGTGTGCGTGCGTTCGTAAGTGCGTATGTGTGTGTGTCTGTTTGTCTGTCTGTCTGTCATCCACAAGGAGTTGAAATCTCTCTCTCTGTGTCCCTGTCTCTGTCTCTGTTTCTGTCTCTGTCTCTGTCTCTGTCTCTCTCTGTCTCTGTCTCTGTCTCTCTCCCTCACTCTCTCTGTCTCCCTCTCTCTCTGTCTCTGTCTCTCTGTCTCTGTCTCTGTCTCTGTCTGTCTCTCTCTCTCTCTCTGTCTCTGTCAATTTCTCTGTCTGTTGCTGTCTGTCTGCATGGATGTCGGTCTATCAATCAGTCAATCAGTCAGTCAGTCAGTCAATCAATCTGTATGTATGTTTGCCTGTCAGTCAGTCAGTCAGTCAGTCTGTCTGTCTGTCTGTCTGTCTGTCTCGCTCTCTCTCTCTCATTCTCTGTCTCTCTGTCTCTCTCTCACTCTCTCTCTCTGTCATTCTGTCTCTGTCTCTCTGTCTCTGTCTCTCTCTCATTCTCTCTCTCTCTCTCTCTCTCTCTCTCTCTCCTCTGTGTGTGTGTGTGTCTGTCAATTTCAATGTCTGTTGCTGTCTGTCTGCACAGATGTTGGTCTATCAATCAGTCAATCCGTCAGTCAGTCAGTCAGTCTGTATGTATGTCTGCCTGTCAGTTAATCAGTCAGTCAGTCAGTCAGTCAGTCTGTCTGTCTGTCTGTTTGTCTCGCTCTCTCTCATTCTCTGTCTCTCTGTCTCTGTCTGTCTGTCTGTCTCTCTCTCTGTCATTGTCTGTCTTTGTCTCTCTGTCTCTGTCTCTGTCTCTCATTCTCTCTGTCTCTGTCTCTGCTCTCTCTCTCTCTCTCTGTGTCTCTGTCAATTTCTCTGTCTGTTGCTGTCTGCCTGCATGGATGTTGGTCTATCAATCAGTCAATCAGTCAGTCAGTCAGTCAGTCAATCTGTATGTATGTTTGCCTGTCAGTCAGTCAGTCAGTCAGTCTGTACGTAATATCTGCCTGTCAGTTAATCAGTCATTCAGTCAGTCAGTCAGTCTGTCTGTGTGTCTGTCTGTCTGTCTGTCTGTGCCGAGTCAGTTGGCGCATGCTAACATGAAAGGAACATGTATTATCGATTTGCAGTCAGTGGCAGTATCTTCATCAGGATCTCTGATCCCTTGTGTAGATTAGGGCTTGGAAGGTGTAGCAGACAATTACACTGGCCTTCAGTTTCTCTCCTGTGTTTCTTTCCGTCTGTCTGTCTGTCTCTGTCTGTCTGTCTGTCTGTCTCACTCTCTCTCTGTCTCTGTCTCTCTGTCTCTCTCTCTCACTTTCTCTCTCTCTCATTCTCTCTCTGTCATTCTCTGTCTCTGTCTCTCTCTGTGTCTCATTCTCTGTCTCTCTGTCTCTGTCTCTCTCTCTCTCTGTCTCATTCTCTGTCTCTGTCTCATTCTCTGTCTCTCTGTCTCTGTCTCTCTCTCTCTCTGTCTCATTCTCTGTCTCTGTCTCTTTCTCTCTGTCTCTCTGTCTGTCTGTCTGTCTGTCTCTCTTTCTCCTCAGGAAAATACTCATTATTGACACAAGGGATGTGTGTAAAAGAGAGAGAGAGGGGGAGGGAGGGAGAGAGAAAGGGAAAGAGAGAGAAAGGGGGGAATGAGATAGAGAGAGAGAGAATGAAAGAGCGAGCGAGCGAGACATAGAGAGGAGGGGGGGACAAAAGAGAGACAGAGAGGGGTGTGAGATACTTGGAGAGAGAGAGGGAGAGTCAGGCAGACACACACACACACACACACACACAGACGCACAGAGAGAGAGAGAGAGAGAAAGAGACAGAGAGAAACGGACAGACAGACAGACAGACTGACTGACTGACTGAATGACTGATTAACTGACAGACAGACAGACAGCAACAGACAGAGAAATTGACAGAGAGAGAGAGAGAGAGAATGAGAGAGAGAGAGACAGAGACAGAGAGACAGAGAATGACAGAGAGGGAGAGAGAGAATGAGAGAGAGAGAGACAGAGACAGAGAATGACAGAGAGAGAGAGAGAGTGAGAGAGAGAGACAGACAGAGACAGAGAGACAGAGAATGAAAGAGAGAGCAAGACAGACAGACAGACAGACTGACTGACTGACTGACTGACAGGCAGACATACATACAGATTGACTGACTGACTGACTGACTGATTGACTGATTGATAGACCAACATCCATGCAGACAGACAGACAGCAACAGACAGAGAAATTGACAGAGACAGAGAGAGAGACAGAAACAGAGACAGAGACAGGGACACAGAGAGAGAGATTTCAACTCCTTGTGGATGACAGACAGACAGACAAACAGACACACACACATACGCACTTACGAACGCACACACACACACACACACACACACACACACACACACACACACATACACCAGCGCTTGCGTACGCGCATGCGAGCACACACACATACACACAGTCAGGCGCAGGCACACATACAAGTAGTAGTATAGTCAGGGGCCTCTCATCCCCTAAGGATCGGGATCATGGGGATGGGGATGGGTCAGTAGGTCATGAGGTCAGGTCAGTAGGTCACAAGAGGCTGTCACTAGGTCATGAGGTCAGGTCAGTAGGTGATGTCAGTAGATCACAAGATGCTGTCACTAGGTCAGGAGGTCAGGTCAGTAGGTCACGAGAGGCTGTCACTATGTCAGTGGGTCATAAGCTCAGAAATGAATGGGTGAGCTCACTAGATGATGGGGTATATAAGAGAGGTGATGTTAAAAAGAAAGATAAATTCAAAACAAAAACAAAAACAAAGATAAAGCCCACATGCAAACCAACTGGCCAACAAACTTTGTCATTAAACTTCATTGCATGTCGTCACCCTGATATGGGACTAGTATTTGTAACAGTTCCAGAAGCCAAGCAGATACCAGATAAACTAGAACTCCTTTAGACCATGTCTGCAAGGCCGAGAGGAGAATCCCGGTGTCTGGGCAACCCAGGATCTCCATAGTCCGGTGATATCACATTTGTATTCCTATAAATCAGCAAAATCAACACAGGAGGCAGCGGATGCGGGTTTTTCAGTCAAAACTGGAATGGCGTAAGCTAGATCACGGACTTAACATGTTGCTTTTAATTAAAACTCAATCAAGTCGCAGTCTTCAGGGTCATTCTGCCCCCTCAATTCGGAGGATTTTTAGCACATTTTAAAAAAATATAGAAAAACAACCAAATAAAGTAGACAAACAAAGTAAAGTGATACAGAAAGACCAGGATTAGATCTTTACAAATAATCTTACTTTATTTATGGTATTCCGTGTACTTGTAAATGATGAGGTATCCAAATAGGTATCCAAAGGGGGGTAATGTTGTTTTTTTTTGATGGATATGAACACACACTGTGAAACAGTATTAGATGAAGTCCAGAACATGATTTCGATGCCATGGATGTTTCAAATCACAAGATTACTGGTAGTTGTCACTTTTTGCGTACAGTTGCTCCAGAGCACAAAATATTTACAGAATTGTGAGGTTCGACTTGCTTTCCTTGACGCCACTTGCGAAATTCGCATGTTGCGGGTAGCGCTGAAAAAAGGCTACTGTTGTCTTTGTTTCACATTGCCACAAACGGTCTAAGGTAAATAAATGCTGTAAACATACCATAGTTTAGGTTCCCAGTGAGTTTTCCCTATAACTGACGCATCTGACATAAAACAAAATACAAATGTCTGCCGTCGATAAATCGACGTCGCGTACCCAAGCAGTAAACGGAAGTGACGGAGATTTTCTTCCGGCACGAAGCGATTCTTAATGGTGGGAGACGTCATTGCATCTTGCTGATCAGCTAACGCTCGCCTCAATCCTGGCAGTCCCTGGACAATAAGGTGCTGGTCCACAGGGAACCCACTGCTGCGATCCAGAGACGTTTACAGATGTGACCTAAAGTCTGCTGATATCACTTTGAACACGTAGGAAGAGACAGATACACATCGCTGTGCATGGCTACGGGCTGTACGTGCAGGCATCGCCATAACCGCAGGGAAATGAACTCGCCTGTGGTTGAAGAGGGAGTCATCGCTCCTATGGGAGCGTACTTGGGGGGGGGGGGGGTTGATGGATAGAACCAGTGGGAGGGAACTTGTGTGTGTGTGTGTGGGGGGGGGCAACCAATGGGATGGAACTTGGGGTGGTGGTGGAGAACCAATGGAAGGGTACTTAGTGGGGAAGAACCAAGAGGAATGAACTTGGGAAGGAAGAACCAATGGGAGGGGTAATCAGGGGCGTGAGAACCAAGCGGAGGGAACTTGGGGAGAGAACCAAAGGGAGGTTACTTGGGTAGGGAACCAATTGGTGGGAACGTGTGGCGGGAGAACCCATGGGTGGGGGGGGGGGGGGCGGGGCTTGGGGAAGCAGGAGAACCAATGGGAGGTTACTTGGGGAGGGAACCAGTGGGACGGAACTTTGGGGGGGGGGGGGAGGGTGATAACCGATGGGAGGGAACTTGCGAGGGGGGAGGAGAGGGGGAACCAAAGGGATGGTGTTGGGGGGTGGCACCAAAGAGTGACTAAATGATTGTCAGTCTGTATTCCGCAAGTGTTGTATGTGCATGTGTTTGTGTGTGTATGAGTGTGCGTGCAGATGTGTGTGCTTGTGTTTGTGTGTGTGTGAGTGAGTGACTAAATGAATCTGTCTTATTTGAGTGTATGTGTGTGTGTGTGTGTGTGTGTGGTGTGTGTGTGTGTGTGTGTGTGTGTGTGTATGTGTGTGTGTGTGTGTGTGTGTGTGTGTGTGTGTGTGTGTGCGTGTGCGGGCTGTGTGCGTGAGAGAGAGAGAGAGAGAGAAAGAGAGAGAGAGAGTAGATAAATGTCTGTCCGTGTTTCTTGGTCTCTGTCTTTGTCTCACTGTCTGTCTGTCCCTCTCTCTCTCTTTCTTTCTATCACTAAACAGCACATGGATGCTTAAAAAAAAAACACAGTGCACACACTAAAGAGACTTTGTTTTATTTTTAACTCTGCTTTTCTCTTTTCCTGTATTTTTTCTTTACGTTGTTTTCATTTTCTTTCGGTCCGCTTTATTTCTCTACAGCCGAGTCTAAATTTCTCCTCATAAATATGAAATAACAGTAAAAGTCTTGACAGGGTTTCTTCATCCAATTCTTCTCGGTGTGGATCCAATCTTGGCGCCTGTAACACACACGTTGAATAAATGTTATTCATTTCTGGAAAGAACACACACACACTGACAAACAAACACACACACACACACACACACCACACACACACACACACACACACACACACACACACACACACACACACACAAACACCCACACTGACACTACACACACACACACACACTCTCCCTCTGTCTCTCTCTCTCTCTCTCACACACACACACACACGCACGCACGAATGCACGCACGCACGCACACACACGCACACACACACGCACACACACACACACACATTTGTACATACACACAGAGGCACACGCACACACACAGACTCACAAACACATCATCATCATCATCATCATCATAAACTATGTATTGTTACATCATCATAAGAGTTATACTGATACATTGAAGATACAACTCAGCCTGGACATAATTACAGTAAGACAACCAGATTACGAATAAAGCACAAGAAATATGTTTCATCATCATCATCATCAGGTGCCCTGCCGCATGGCGTTGGCGACCATGGACTTCCAACCATCTCTATCTCTCGTTGCCCCCAGCATCTCCCCCACCCACTTCATCCCCAGCCACTCTGCAAGTCCGTCCAGCATTCTCTCCCTGGGTCTACCTGGTGTTCTCTTTCCCTCCAGCTTTCCCGTTGTGACCAGGTGCTCCAAATCCTCCTTCCTCATAAAATGGCCTATAAATGTTACTTGTCTTTTCCTAATCTTCCTTATGAGTGATCTATTTGTGTCTGCCTCCATCAAGACTGTCTCGTTTGTTTTCTTTACTGTCCATGGAACTCTCAACATTCTTCTGAGAAACCACATCTCGGCTTCCTCGATCCTGCTCTGGCTTTGCTTGCTGACTGTCCACGCCTCGCATCCGTACAACAGTATTGGTTCCATATAACATTCAAGGACTCTCTTTCTGATGTTAATTGATAGGCATTTGTTTCATGCCTTTTACTGATCACCATAACTTCAGTCTTGCTGCCGTTTAGTTCCAACCGCTTACCTTTGCTATCTATTTCTAGTATATTCACAAGGTTTTGTAGGTCCCTTTCATTTTCTGCAATTAGTATGGATACCGAATGTTGTTTATCATTTTCCCTCCAACTTTTAATCCAGGGTCTTCTTCTAGGTTTCTCATGATGTTTTCGCTATATAGTGAAAACAGATCTGGTGACAAAACACATCCCTGTCTGATTCCTCTTTTGATGTTTTGAAAAGAGCTTATATTGTTTTCTATTCTCATTGCAGCTGTTTGTTCCCAGTTCATATTCCTGATTATTCGTAGATCTTTTCCATCAACATTGAGTCTCTCCAGTTGATTGATCAATTCTTCATGTCGTACCCGATCGAAAGTCTTTGTATAGTCAACAAAGCATAAATACAAATCCTTATTCATCTCAATTGACCTCTCTATGATAGTTCTTATGATGTATATGGCATTAATAGTTCCTTTCCCTTCCACAAATCGACACTGTTCTTCTGCTATTTCTCTTTTGATTCTATTCCTTGTCCTCATCATGATTATTCTTAACAGGATTTTTGTTACATGACTCATCAAACTGATTGTGCGATAGAGTTCGCATTCTATAGCCCCTGTCTTCTTTGGGAGTGCAATGAAAATTACGAATAAAGCACAAGAAATATGTTGATATTCGTTAAAATGTAACCATCGAATCAGGAATTTCAAAATGATTAAAAGAGTCTTCACACATTTTTAAATTCAAAATTTTTGACTGAAACTTAATAGAACGCCTCACACACACACACACACACACACACACACACACACACACACACACACACACACACACACACACACACACACATACACACACACACACACACACACACACACACACACACACACAAACACACACACAAACACACACAAGCACGCACACACACACACACACACACACACACACGCACGCACGCACACACACACACACACACACACACACACAAACACACACACAAACACACACAAGCACGCACACACACACACACACACACACACACAACACACACGCACACACTCACACACATACACACACACACACGTACACACGCTACGCAGATTGTAAAGAGACACACACAGACACTCAGACACACTCATGCACATACATACACAAGCACAATAAGCCCTTACACACGCAAGCACACATACAAACACGTTTGTAAACAATATGAACAGATATCATGTGAGGCAACTGCGTCAGAAATACGTGTGTCAGAACATCCGAAAACAGATATACCACTCTTTGGCACTGTCAGCCAACTGGCATTGTTGGTGTTGTTGTTGTATTGTTGTCATTGATGTTGTTGTTATTATTATCGTTCTTTTGTATTCTTAGCGAAGTTTTTTCTCGACCAAGTCCTGTCGTCTGTCTAAACTAAAGCTAATGACAGTTCGTATCCATCTATTTAGTTGCTCTGAACCTTTGGGATTAATAGGAGTCCAGGCAATGAACTATGTTACATCTGTTTAAAGCGTTCCCCTTTGGTCAAAAGGACGGAAAAGTGGAGGGATGCGCGGAGCAGGGCGTTTGTGTGGAATCTGTGATTGTCATGAGTAAAGTTTCACTAATAAACAGTTATTGCCAAGTAAAGAGAAAGGTGCTGACAGCTGTGCGAAGCTGGTGGCAGGGCGGGCTGCCCGAAAGACAGATGAAAACCAGAGAGGGGCGAGAGAGGGCTCTTCCATTCCCTCTTGGTCCGGAGGCTGGGCTGGACCTGGTTGGTGCACGTTGTGTGGCTATGTCCCTGGGTTTGTCATCTCCCCACTTTGCCGTTCAGTTTGTAAACATGGTAACTGATGACTAGCTCTGAATGGGTCAAGCAACGCAATGGACAGCCTCCCCCCCCTTCCCTGTTCTTTGCTTGAGGAAATGACTGTCGATTGGCGTCGGGAGCTTGGGAGGTGAGTGTCCCGAGAGTGGGGAGGCACTGGTGCTCCAGGTCCTATTCGTCCCTTCGTGGTGTTTCTTGTTATCACCAACAAAATTCTAAATTACTGCCAATTAGTTTCAATTAAACACTCGACTGACAGAAATCGATCTTAAACATTTTTTTTATTGTTCACGAAACGGATAGACAAGCGAATATGGATAATAAAGATGTGCGGGGCAGAACGTATGTGTGGAATTTGTTTCTCATGAGTATTTTTTTTTAATCAATAAACATCCCTATATTATTACTAATTAAGTTTGTATTATAGACTCGACTGACACGAATCGATTTTAAGCAATTTTTACTCTCCGTGAAAGAAACGGATGAGCAAATATAGAAAGCAATGAAAGAAATGCATGTGACATGTGGTCATATCTAAATCAGATAAACGTTAAACAGTTCCTGTATCAGTATACAAATCACCATCTACCCTAAACGAATGAACGAGAAAACAAAGAAACAAACAACCCCTCCCACTCCTCCAACCATCCCCACCCCCCAGAAACGTTTATAACGTTATCTTTCACTCACCAATATGAATGGCCACCATAGGATCATCACAACTGGAGCAGACGTTGAAATGTGCACGCCCGTCGCTCCCCACGGTCACCGTCGCTCCCGTACAACGCCCGTGCTCCAAGTTACCGGAAATGACGTCACAGTAGGTGCCTTTTGGGAGCCCCGTCTGGAGGTTGGCGTTGAGATTATGACCCTCCAGGTTGATAGCGATGAAAGCTTTGTTGCCTCGCCCGAATGCGATCTGGTAGTCTGCTCCGGACCACCAGTGGGTTAGAGGGTCCATTAGGGCGATGTTTCTGGAACAGATAATTTCCATAAGCGTGAATAATGTTTCCCAATCTTGCCATTCCGTGGTAGGCATACAGTACTCTGCTCCCATTCAGCAAAACAAATGATTCTGATTGAACGTACTCTGCTGTATGAAAGTAGAACGGAGGAAGCTCATTTCTATAAGACTGAAAAATATGCCAGTCTAGCTAGCAACGTGATGAAATCCGGCATCTAAGCTAAAATCCTTATCATGTAGGCTAGAGCGAAGCGGTTGGTAGGCATAATTGCTCATGACTTCATAAAACAGCTTTCAGTAGCTGGGAAGCTCAGGATTAGAGCCATACAGGCAATGATGATGATGATGATGATGGCGGTAATGATGATGATGATGATGATAAATGATGACGATGGTGATGATGATTCTACTTACCGGAAAGCCACCATGTTGTATATCTGTCTCCAGCGGTGTTCACACACCCAGCCCCCACTACAGGTGTAGTGGCTGTTGACCGTCACGTGAGCGATGTCGTTGCCGTTGTGCGGGGGACCCTGGTCCGAATGCTGGAAGCTGAAGCTGCTCATGACGCGGGGAAAGCCGTAAGGGTGAGCCAACATGAAGGCTGTGGCCAGCTGTGGACAGTTTGAAAGGTACGAATGAAACAGTCTGAAAGGAATGGGAGAGACGAGGAACGATTATGCACCATGGTTATTGCCAAACCACTGCAGCTCCACAAACTGAGTCACAGTTAACAAGAAACACCACGAGGATGCGGATGGGACCCCGAGCACCAATGCCTAGCCACTCTCTGGACAGTCACCTCCCAAAGTCCCGACCTACTCGATGGTCATTTCATCAAGCAAAGACGGGCTGTCCATTACGTTGCATGACCCATTCGAACCCAGTCAACAGTTAACCTTGTTTACGAATCGAGTGCAAGGAAGGGCGATGACAAACCTCGGGACGTATCCACACAACACGCACCAACCAGGGTCCAGCCCAGTGTCCGGTCCAAGAGAGAATGGAAGACCCCTCTTCTTTTGGGCAGCCCGCTCTGTCACCAGCTCGCATAGCTGCTAGCTTCTTTCCCCTTACTATGATCTCAACAGTTAGCAGTCGGAAGCTCCCAAAGTTGCCTTACTTCAGCCACAGGGGTTGTTTGAACGGCCGCGAAAGTGGCCAGGCATTATGGTGCAAACTAGTACAGCTCTACAAACAGCTACATAACTAATGACGATGTCTACCATAAAAATAAATATATTTGTCCCTCTAAAGAACTTATCACAGTCAAAAGACTTATTTACTTAATGACTCCCGCGTCTGAAGACGCATGAGCATTCAGGGTGCTCTATTCACCTCTGTTCTTGGCAAGAATAGACATATAGCTCCATCGGCGGGTTCACAAGTCGTAGGTCCCTGTCGAATTTCGTCCGCCATTTCATCCTCGGCCTTCCATCTTTCCCTGGACTGCTTGGAATCCCGTGTAAAACCTGACTGCCGGGTGTTGATTGAGGAAGCCTCGATCCATGGACCAACCAGCTCAAGCGTCATCAGCAGGTCGTGTATATTACTGGGAGCTATCCTGGTTGCTATTTAATTTGTTCGTCAAAGCGGCGGAAGGCGAAATGGTACGACAGTGCTTCAAGATCATCAAGCCTTGCGATCGTCCTTCTTCACGAGACCGCACCAGGGTGCTAGGGGGGGGGGGGGGGCGGGGAGGCTTCCGTTGAGGTGGGTGACTTTGCACCTCAACTTTTCTCAATGCCCATTTTTATGAGGTCAGTGGATGTCTCCTCTCTGTCTCTCTGTCTCTCTGTCTGTGTCTGTGTCTGTGTCTGTCTGTCTGTCTGTCTGTCTGTCTGTCTGTCTGTCTTCTCTCTCTCCCACCCCCCTCTCTCTCTCTTTCACCTGATATGATTTTATGGCTGTTTTTCTTTAATTGCATTTTAGACTTGCAAGTTATACTGTGAGCATGGTTTTTAACTGTTGTTTTTCATATCATAACTGAGTTGTCGTTTTTGACGTGGTGTTAGCCCTGATATGGCTCTAGTAGTCGGCTGAACAATAAGCAATATGAACTGAACTGCAATCTCTCTCTCTCTCTCTCTCTCTCTCTCTTTCTCTCCCTCTCCCTCCCTCCCTCTCTCTCTCTCTCTCCCCTCTCCCTCCCTCCCTCTCTCTCTCTCTCTCTCTCCCTCTCCCTCCCTCCCTCTCTCTCTCTGCTTTACGTTTATTAACTTCGAAAAAAAAACAAGAACAAAAAACAGGTAGCCATTTGCAGTTCGTAGATAAGATTTACAAACAAAGAAGAAGCACAGATTTGCGTACATTGAAGACATACCTTTTCGTCCAGTAGTGATTCCCCCCTCCCCCTCCCATTTACGCACCCACCTCTTCATCTTACCCCACCTTCACTCCCTGTCCACACACACACACACACACACACACACACACACACACACACACACACACACACACACACACACACACACACACACACACACACACACACACACACACACACACACACACACACACAACACACACACACACATACATACACTCCTGGTAAGCATGTGCTTTGTACCCTTGCGTGAATGTTTTAAGTGAAAGGTGAAAGTGTACGATTTGATGTGATATTGTATGTAAGATTTAGCGTCTCGTGAATAGCCTCTTCTTCTGATAATGATGATGGGGATGATGATGATGATGATGATGATGATGATGATGATGATGGTGATGATGGTGATGATGGTGGTGATGGTGGTGGTGATGATAATGATGATGATGATATTACAACTACTATTACTACTACATGTACTACTACTGCTGCCACTACTGCAACTACTACTACTACCATACTGTTATTGTTACTATTATGACTGTGACATTATGATTATCATCATCATCATCATCATCATCATCACCATCTTCTGGACACTCATGCTCCAGCCACAACCCGTCTTTTACCTGACCGCCCCCCTACCCCCTGGCTCACTCATGAGATTGCCTGTGCAAAACGTGCCCGCCGCAGAGCAGAGCGCCGCTGGCGCAAATCCAAACTCACTGTACACAGGCAACTTTTTCAAGCCTCTAAAACAAAAGTATCCACCCTCATTGCATCTGCAAAAACAAGCTATTTCCAAACCAAAATCCTGAATGCCTCTTCTTCAAAAGAACTCTTTACAACCATGAATCATCTCCTTGGCACACGAAAAGATTTACCTTTCCCAACAAAACATACAAATGAAGAACTCCCATCTGTATTCTCCAAGTATTTCACCACCAAAATACAAACTCTTCGTGACAGGCTTGACAGGACACCCTGTCAACCATGCCCACCTGACCCTTCCTTCTCTGGCACACCTCTTACTACTTTTACCCCAGTCTCACAAGAAGAAATTTTCAACACAATCAGATCCATGTCGTTCAAAACCTGAGAACTGGATCCTCTTCCAGGTTCTCTCTACTCCGACTGTCTCCCTACTCTCCTCCCATTCATCACTGACATCATCAACACTTCTTTTCAAACTGGAACTGTCCCAGATTCTTTCAAGTCTGCTATTGTTCACCCTCTCCTCAAGAAACAATTTAGACCCAAATGAACTGAAAAATTACCGGCCTATCTCTAATCTCTCTTTCTTGTCAAAACTCCTTGAAAAAGTCGTCCTCAACCAGCTGAACTCTCACCTGTCTGCCAACAATCTCCTCAATCCTTTCCAGTCAGCCTACCGCCAGTGCCATAGCACTGAAACTGCCCTACTACACATTCTCAACAATCTCCTCCTTGCAACTGATACTGGCAAAGTCTCTCTCCTCACACTCCTTGATCTGTCTGCAGCCTTCGATACCATTGACCATGGTATTCTCCTTTCTAGACTTCATCATACTTTTGGCATCTCTGACATTGCTCTCTCCTGGTTCACTTCATATTTATCAAACAGAAAACAAACTGTTCTCATCAATGGCACTTACTCTCAACCTGCATACCTGACCTGTGGTGTTCCACAAGGATCTGTCCTTGGCCCTGTTCTTTTCACTCTTTATACCTCCCCCCTGTCCACAATCATCATCTCCCACTCTATAAAACACCTCTTCTATGCTGATGACACCCAACTTCAAGACAGTGACTCACCTGATAATATACAGCGCCTGTTGACTCGCACCACTGAGTGTTACTCGGACATTAAGAACTGGATGACGTTCAACAAACTTCAGCTTAATGACAAGACAGAAGCTATCCTCATTGGCACCTGTCAGAAACTTTCTCAGCTGCCTCCTCTTTCTCTCCCATTATGTAACACATCAGTCCCAATTTCTAATTCAGCTAAAAACCTTGGTGTCTGCATTGACTCTACCCTCTCCATGAACAACTTTGTTTCTCAAGCTGCCAGATCTTGCTACTATCATCTCCATCGTATAAGCCTGATCAGGAAGTATCTCTCTGTCGAAACAACTGCAAAACTCGTTCTCTCCTTCATAATGTCTCGCATTGACTATTGCAATTCACTCCTGTCTGGTCTTCCTGCCTCCACCATTCACATCCTACAGCGCATTCAAAACAATGCTGTACGCCTTGTACTCAAAAAGAAAAAAGCTGACCACATATCTCCTCTCCTGGCACAACTTCACTGGCTCCCTGTATCAAAGCGCATACAGTACAAACTAGACACCATGTGCTACAAAAGCCTCAAGAACGCAGCTCCCGATTACCTGTCAAGCCTACTTGAGATCTATCTTCCCTCACGTACCCTCCGCTCTGCCTCCGATCTTCTGACTTTTCGCTTTCCACGCACTAAGCTCAATACCTATGGTCCACGAGCCTTCTCTGTTTCTGGTCCACTCTCCTGGAACAAACTTCCTCTCTCAGTCCGTCAGCAACCTCCTTTTGTCTCCGTCAAGTCCGCTCTCAAAACTCACCTTTTCTCCTCTGCATAAAATCCTAACCTCACTCAACCCGCCTCTGCAGCCTGTCTCCGCTCGGAGGAGAACACTGTTATAATATATAATTGTATATGATATGCTCTCTATAATTTTCCATTGGTTTTATTCTTGCTTTTATTGCTTTTATTCTTTCTCCCCATTTATAGCCATGCGTGTGTGTGTGTGTGTATGTGTGTGTGTGTGTGTGCGTGTGTGTGTGTGTGTGTGTGTGCGCGTGTGTGTGCGTGCGTGCGTGCGTGCGTGCGTGTGTGTCTGTTTCAGCGCTTAGATTTGATTTTGTCGAGATTTTGAGCTATATAAATATTGTAATTATTATTATTATTAAAATTATCGTTATCATTGCTACATGTATTGTATCATCATCATCATCATCATCATCATCATCATCATCATCATCATCATCATCATCACTTTTATGATCATTAATACTATTGTTATTATTATTATTCTACTACTACTGCTGCTACTACTGCAACTACTAATACTACCATACTGTTATTGTTACTATCATCATCAACATCATCATCATCATCATCATCATCATCATCATCATCATCACTATCATTATTATTACTTTTATTGTCATTATTAGTATTGTTATTATTATACTACTACTACTACCACATACTACTACTACTACTATAGTAGTAGTAGTAGTAGTAGTAGTAATAGTAGTGGTAGTAGTAGCAGTAGTAGTGCCTTGTAGGGGCGGGAGTTCGTGTGGGTCAGAACACTACCCCCACCACCGTGACCACGCTGGTTGTCGTGGTTGTCGATGAAGTTGACGACGTCGTTTCCGTCCCACATGCCCCAGCCTGTGCCCCAGTTGCTGAGGTATTTCATTGGGTTGTTCCGATTGAACACCTGAAACAGTCAATAAAGAGATAGAAAACTAAATAAACACATAAATAGATAGCTTGAATGTGTATAATATATCTATCTATATCTATATCTATGTATATATATATATGTATATATATATATGTATCCATATGTATATGTATGTATGTATGGAGAGGGAGATAGAGACATACATACATACATACATACATACATACATACATACATACATGCATACATACTACATACATACAGCATACATATATACGTACGTACATACGTACATACATATATACATACATACATACATAGGTACATACATACATACATACATACATACATACACACACACACATACATGCATACATACATACATACACACATACATACATACATACACATGCATACATACATATATACACACATAGATACATATATACATACACACATACATACATACATGCATCATACATAGAGAGATAGATAGACAGATGGATAGATAGACACAGATAGATAGATAGACAGATAGATAGATAGACAGAAACAGACAGTCAGATAGATAAATAGATAGAAGATAGACAGACAGACAGATAGATATAGATAAATAGATAGACAGACAGACAGACAGATAGATACATAGATACATAGATACTAAGATAGATTAGATATAGATAGATACTAAGATAGATAATTATATTGTAGATAGATAGATAGACAGATAGATCGACAGATAGATAGATAGATAGACATACAGACAGACAGGCAGACAGACAAACAGACAGACAGACAGACAGACAGATAGATAAATACATACATAGATACGTAGATACATACATGCATACATACATACATAGATAGACAGACAGACAGATAGTTTAGATAGATAGATAGATAGATAGATAGATAGATAGATAGATAGATAGATAGATAGATAGATAGATAGAGTTCCATGGGAGGTGCATGTCATTGGTGTCTGGCATTCGCGTGTATTCTTATTTGTTCTATGCTTGGGCCGACCAGGAAGTGGCGTTGAACTGGAGAGGACGGTGGAGGAAAAAGGCAAAGTTGTTGAGGTTAGGGAGGGGTTGGGTGGGAATTTTTTTTATTCTTTTAAAGTAGTTCATATGTGTGTGTGTGTGTATGTGTGTGTGTGTGTGTGTGTGTGTGTGTGTGTGTGTGTGTGTGTGTGTGTGTGTGTGTGTGTGTGTGTGTGTGTGTGTGTGTGTGTGTGTGTGTGGTGTGTGTGTGTGTGTGTGGGTATGTGTGTGCACGGGAAAAAATGCTCACACGTCTTTGTGTGTAAATGCACATGTTTTCTCAGAATATGTAGCTGTGCCAGGAATGGCATGACTGACTCATTACCCCTGCTAGTTCTCTGCCGAACTGGAAGTTGGTCACTCTGCCAGTGCTCAGGTACTCGTTAGCTTTGATGGCCTCATTGCCATAGTCAATCACCTCCTGGAAAATGAACGGCCTCTTGCCCGCTCCGAATAGATCGCTGCGAAGTTCTGTCAATAAAATAAAACAAATGGCATGATGGTCAAGCGGTAAAGACCTCAAACTTCCATATCGGAAAATCTGGATTCGATCCTGCATGCCAGTCTCCCGACCAGGAGGATATCCCGCTTTGCCTTTTTGTCCGTTTCGCTTTTTTTCTCCCCGTTTCGCTTTTTTGATATACCGCTGTTTTAATTTGGTCCCATTTTGCCTTAAACGCACTGACTTGTATGTAATCTTATTAACACGTAGACACCTACATAGTTTATTTAAACACAAAATGATAAAATGAATCAGGTTGATCTTTTCTTTTAATTCATCTCTCCGCATAATCTCCTTTTTCTCACAGATTCATACACATCTAGTAAAGTAAAATACTGACTTTTTTTTTGCAAATATACTGAATAAAGGCGAATTGTCACACGTGCATGAGGCAAAACAGTACCTTTACTTAGCCCAAAGTGCACAACCAAAATCAGGCATTTTAACTGAAAAAGCGAACAAGGAAAAGGCGAAATGGGATGTCCTTCTGGTGGGTAAAGGGTGGAGATTTTTTTAAACCATCTTCCAGGTTACCATCACATGTGCAGACTAATTAGATAGAGCCTAAAGCCCTTCTTGTGCATACGTACATAGGTTATCAAAGAGGCACATTAACCCTTTGACTCCTGCAACCCATCTACCAACTGCAAAAACTTAACCCTTTGACTCCCTCACCCTATCCACCAGCTTCCTGCTGGTGGATAGGGTGAGGGAGTCAAAGGGTTAAGTTTTGCTAGGGAGTCAAAGGGTGAAGTTTTGCTTTCCTAGCATA
>CM060313.1:71159790-71169790 GCA_030674185.1 Monoplex corrugatus
AGTGGGTGCGTGTGGTGTGTCGGGGTGTGTGTGTATGTGCGTGTATGTTGTGTGTTGCGGTGTTCGTGTGTGTGTGGTGTGTGTGTAGTGTGTGTGTGTTGTTGTGTGTGTATGTTATGTGTGTGTGTTGTGTGTATGTGTGTGTTTGGTGTGTGTGTGTGTGTATTGTGTGTGTGTGTGTGTGTATGTGTGTGTGTGTGTGTGTGTGTGTGTGTATGTGGTGTGTGTTGTGTGTGGTGTGTGGTGTGTGTGTGTGGTGTGTGTATGTGTGTATGTTGTTGTGTGTGTGTGAGTGTGTTGTAGTGTGTATGTGTGTGTGTGGTATGTGTGTGATGTGTGTGTATGTGTGTGTGTGTGTGTGTGTGTGTGTGTGTTGTGTGTGTGTGTATGTGTGTGTATGTGTGTGTTGTGTGTGTGTTGTGGTGTGATGTGTGTTGTATGTTGTGTGTAGTGTGTGTTGTGTGTGTGTGGTGTGTATGTGTGTGTGTATGTGTATGTGTGTGTATGTGGTGTGTATGTGGTGTGTATGTGGTGTATGTGTGTGTGTGTGTGTGAGTGTGTGTGTGATGTGTGTTGAGTGTGTATGTTGTGTATGTGTGATGTGTTGTGTGGTGTGGTTGTGTGTGTGTGGTGTGTAGGGTGTGTAGTGTGATGTGTGGTGAGTGTTGTGATGTGTGTGTGTGTGTGAGTGTGTGTGTGTTGTGGTGTGTTGTGTGTGTGTGTGTTGTGTGGGTGTTGTGTGTGTGTGTTGTGTGTGGTGGTGAGTGTGTGTGTGTGGTGTGTGTGTGTGCGTGTGCATGTATGTGTGTGTGTGTGTATGTATATGTGTGTCTCTGTGTGTGTGTGTGTGTGTGTGTGTGTGTGCGTGTGCATGTATGTGTGTGTGTGTATGTATGTGTGTGTCTGTGTGTGTGTGTGTATGTTCGTTCGTTATTTCTTTTAACGTCTATTCACATTCGTGCTTTTAGACGAAAAAAAAAAAAAGGTGTGTATGGGATGAATGAATCTATGTAATAATGAAGGCACTATATCAATTAAGTAACATCAAACAAATTAACGAACTAAAGAAAAACAATCAGAACATTATATCGGTCAGACTTCATCGGTTTTCTCAGGGTTGTGTATGCATGTATGCGCGCGCGCGTTTGTGTGTGAGTGTGTGTGTGTGTGTGTGTGTGTGTGTGTGTGTGTGTGTGTGTGTGTGTGTGTGTGTGTGTGTGTGTGTGTGTGTGTGTGTGTGTTTTCTCTCTGTGTGTCTGTGAGTCTATGTGTCTGTGTGCTACGAGCATGTCAGGTCTTTTGCTGGCATATGACAAGTGATCTGGTGAGATACAAGGGGGAGCAGAGGATGGAAAACGCTGTATAAAAAAAAGTGGGAGTTACAGGTATAAAACAATTGGGCTGAATCAAAGGAAACGACCTACAGGACTGTGCAGTAAACACCTGGCAATGTGTAAATACAGAGTGAAATCAGTATGTTTCTGTGTTAAGTTTGTAAATGACGCAGGAAAATAAGGTCGCATTCGCTGACAACAAAAAAAGTAATTAACTGTTATAAAATCACCACAGATACATTTGATGAAAGCCGTGGACGAATTCAGAAGTGAAGATTGAATGTCCCTGTCCTAAAGAGTAAGCCTTTTCTATTTTAAATTTAGGAATTAGAAAGCCAACGCCTGCTTTACAATCATCTAGAACAGAGCCATCTGTAAATATTTTTAAGTAATGTGAATATTTTTGTGTGTAGATGTGACAGAACATCAATTGCTAACAAGTGTGGATTAATATCTTTTGTCAAGTCAGTATCAGTGTAGTTGATATCAAAAGTAGCATTGGACAATTCCCACGGAGGCTACCATATCAACATATCATTTTATGTGAAACTTTGTTAGGTAATACGTGAGAAAGTTTGAAGAGCTCATTTGTGTAAGTGGATATTGTTTCTTTTGACTTTATTGTTCTTGTTCTCTTGGGGAAATGGATGTCAGACCGAATTTTAAGTTCTCTATTGGCATAATTAGCTACTGCATTTGCTCTGACCATATATTTAGCAGTTGATAACTTCCTCCAATCTGAAAAGGGAAGGATGTCGGTTCTTTTATATACATCTTGTGTTTTTGTATACACCGGTACCCCAAGAGTACAGTTAACAGCTTTACTATCTAAACTTTGAAGTTTTGTCAAATAGCATTTTGGAGCTGAAAAATGGTCCTTTTGGCCATAAGCCAACTTAGATCTGACTAAAGCTGTGAAAGATGTAACAACGTTTTAATGTCCTGTCCCCTGGACTGTTTACTAATGATTTTTATTAAATTATAGCTTTTCATAGCTTTACGTAACAAGGCATCAATTTGTTCTTTCCACTGCAAAGTAAAAGTCAATTGTACTCCCAGAAATTTCACGTGAGTAGTATAATTTCAGTTTATCATCATCAATTTTAAACAACGGTACTTCTTTCGGACTGAGACAATTATCAAAAAGCATCATGTGTGTTTTCAATTGGATATTTCCAGACCGTTAACTGTCAAGTAAGTGGAAATATTGTTAATTTCATGTTGATAGACCTTTTTAATGTATTTTATTTCTCTCAAGGAAGTCTTCCTTTTTAACAAAACATTCATCCAGATCGCTATATAATTAGCGTACTGAGCAACGTTTACATTGTTTGAGACTTGAATTGGCAAGTCATAGATCAAAATATTAAATAATAGAGGAGATATTATGGAACCCTGAGGAATTCCCATGTTTACAGATCGTTTTTCAGAGTATATATTACCTATTTTAGCGACAATACTTCGGTCATTTATAAATGTTTTGATAAAATTATAAAGATTACCGTTGAGACCAATATGTTTTAATTTCAACAAATGTCTCGCATGCCAGACTCGATCGTATGCTTTTTTTTTAGATCAAAGAAGGTAGCTAAGACATTTTTTCTTTCAGCAAACTGATTTTTTATTTGAGTTGTTAACTTAACTAAATGGTCTGATGTTGATCTACCTTTTCGAAACCCAGATTGGTTAATGGGTATTATATTATTTTTCTCACAAAAGTAAGTCAGTCTATTCACTATAATTTATTCCATTAGTTTTGAAACATGGGGTGTAAGTGAGATAGGTCTGTAACCACCTGGATCAGAAAGGGGTTTATTAGTTTTTGATATTGGTAACACAATCGAAGTCTTCCAAATGCCAGGTAAGCGACCACTTTCCTAGCATTTTAGTATGATATTGTGTAAGTATTCAATCCATTTCTCTGGTAAATGATTTAAAAGGGTATAT
This sequence comes from Monoplex corrugatus, assembly GCA_030674185.1. Taxonomy (NCBI): domain Eukaryota; kingdom Metazoa; phylum Mollusca; class Gastropoda; order Littorinimorpha; family Ranellidae; genus Monoplex; species Monoplex corrugatus. The sequence continues at coordinate 71,163,072 of CM060313.1, forward strand.
GAAACGCCATCCAGTCCTACAGCCGATTTGTTGTTGTTCAACGAGAGAAGGGCATCTTTAAGTTCTTTTAATGTAATTTTTGAATTTATGTACATGTGACTATCAGGGGCAGGATCTGACTATGCCACTGAGTCTTCAATTTTCCGTCTTTCCTCCCTTATTGGAGTAGACAAGCTACTGGAATTACTTGCTCTTGAAAAGAACTGTACAAATTCTTCAGCTTTCTCAGATGACGATGGAAAGTCTGTATCTTTAATCTTAATAGGAAACTGTGGTAAATTAAAACCATTTTTCATTTCTTTGACCTTATTCCAAATTTTAGGAAGATCTTTAGGCCCGGAAATTTGTTCAGAGCAAAAATCTGACCAATAGCGCTTTTTGGCTTGGGCTATAACTTTGAATCTTAGCCACACTCATATTGTAATGATCTTCTGGAGATTTAGTTTTTACATACAGTTTATACATTTTCTTTTTTTCATTCTTCGCTTCTTCATGTAATTGATTCCACCAACTATTTCCAACATGAATACCTTTGTTTACATTTTTCCTTTTTGAAATGGAATTGTTTGCTGCCTCATGTAGCGTGTTGGTAAAGTGGGAATACATATCATTAACATTGTCATATTCATTAAATGTGCAATCTTTTCCCATTAAAATCTTCTGGTATTTTACCCAGTTAGCACGCTTGTACATATATCGAGGTATAACGTCGTCTTGTTCTGGTGCATAATCAAACGGTTCATTTATAGCTGTAACAATTGGCAGGTGACCACTTCCGAGAGAGTCGGATGTAACATCCCACATGCTATTAATGACGAGGTCAGGCGATAACAAAGTTAGGTCAATGGCAGAAACCTTATGTTGAGGATTATCTGGAATTCTAGTTATTCTACCTTCATTTAACAATACTAATCCGGAGTCTATGACATTTTCAACAAAACGATTGTTAGATACATAGTGACAGTCCTTATCCCAGAATGGAGAATGGGCATTAAAATCCCCCGTGATCAACCATTTCGCATTGTTGTCTAAAGTTCGTAGCCAGTCACTGTTTTCACCATCAGGACCACGTAGATAATACACAGACATGATATTTATAGTTGACACAGAGTTAATTTTCACTTTCACGGCCACACAATAAAGACCGTCAGTGCCCTTTGGCACAGGAGGCAGAATGATTATCATAATCCACGTCGTTGCGTATAGAAACGGCTGCATAAGTCTTTGATTATTCTCACAGACGTGTGTCACTGGAGGGAAGTAATAATCGTCTAACTTAGGTACTTTACAATTTGCCACATTCAGTGATTGTAAGGCAACAATATGATGCTTATTTAGGGATAAACATTGTTGAAGAAGAGGATGATTAATATTCACTGAACGACTGTTCCACTGAAGAACAGAAAAACCAGTGTTATGTTGATTTTTGACTTGTATAACTACCCAAAACCAATAGTAAATAATTACGTATATGAAGAAACAAAAAATAAAACGAAAATAAAATCAAGATGAAGATAACTTTGGCGAAAGGAAACACGACCTATGAACACCTAGCCTATAGTATAAGCGACAGTAAAAACCAATATAAGAACGTCACAACTATGTGCAGGCTGACGCTGGTGCATTCACTGCATAAATACAGGATCACCAATTACAGAAATCTCTCAATGGATGGAAATAATTTTGACTGGAGATGCCACCATTCCACCATGGACACTGAGACCGATTGACATGGGGTGTTTTTGAATAATAGAATGGATCATAACTATTGTTATAGGTGGTGAACGCGTAGCTTTGAGACTTCTTGCTTGGATGACGAGGTTAACGCTTTTGTGTCTCCCAGAGGACACTGTTGACATGTCTGCCGATGTTCCTGGCAAGGATGGAAGAGCCAAGCCGATTGAGATGTACTGTGTCCTTGAGAGTAGAGTTGAATTTGGACTTTAAATTGCCATGATCCAAGGAGATGTTGCTGCTACCATACAGCTCAGAGTGAAGCAAGGGCGTTCAGTAGATGTATCTTTATTCCAAGTACCTTGTCTCTCACTGGAGCTGTTTTGCTGAGGATAATTTTACTCTTAGGATATGTAGTCATAATCTCGTCCACGGCTTTCATTAATTTGTCAAAAACAAATCGGGGTTCACTGATCTTCAAATCGAACAGTCCACAATCATGACAATGTATAACAAAACAATCAAAGTGACTGGTGGACGATTCTTTCAGGAACTGAGAAATTTTGTCTATAGAAGAAGTTTTCTTTGTTTCAACAGTGAAACCATAAGAATAACCAAGTCTGTGACCGTATAGACTTACTGCACCAAGGTCTTCGATAGAGAGCTGTTTGATAACCTAGATGTAGAAAGTGTCCTTGAAACCTTGATCACTAATCCGTCTTTCTTTTTTGTCCCCATGATTTGACAAAATAAGACTGTTTCTCTGAAAAAAAACCCCACAATCTAAGTAGGTCTTCTGAGATAGCAAGAAGGGCTGTTTATATTTTCAGGTTTTCTTTCTTTCTGTTACATGTACATGTAATTTACTTTAGGGTATTTGTGTTTGTTAGTCTTTTCCTTTTAAATGTCCTTTCTCCTCTTATCTCTCTCTCTTTCTCTCTCTCTCTTTCTCTCTCTCTCTCTCTCTGTTTCTCTCTCTCTCTCTCTCTTTCTCTCTATCTATCTCTCTCTGTCTCTCTCTGTTTCTCTCTGTGTCTCCCTCTGTCTCTCTCTGTCGCTCTCTCTCTTTCTTTTCTCTCTCTCTCTCTCTCTCTCTCTCTCTCTGTCTGTGTGTCTGTCTGTCTGTTTGTCTGTGTGTCTGTCTGTCTGTCTCTCTCTCTTTTGACGCTGTTTTATTATTTTTCTAACAACTTAACTGCACGCGCGAGAATAAAACACGACTTTTAGTTTTCAGTATTTGTTTATTTATGTGAAAGCGTGCGTGATTTCTTTTTTTGTTTGTTTTGATTTGTTTTTTGTTTTTGTTATTGTTTTGATTTTTTGATTTTTTGTTTTTTTTTTCTCGTTTTTTTTGTTTTTGTTTTGTTTGTTTGTTGTTGTTGTTGTTTTGTTTGTTTGTTTGTTTGTTTTTTTGGTGGTCGTCGTCGTTTCTTTGTTATTTTCCGTTATTGAATTTTTACTGTATGAAATTGGGGCTGCTCTCAAACGTGGGTGTCACCCACTTTTTAAAACTTCATTTTTGTCAGCGTGCGTTTTTTTTGTTTATCTATGAAATTTCATTTGAACAGAATTTTGTCGGGGACCACTCCTTCGTGGCCGTGGGGTTCCTTAACTAGCGGGTGTTGGCTGAATGTATCATCTATTCTGAAAGATCAGAACCCAGACACCACCTCTGGTTTAGTGGAGTGATCTAGGATCGAACCCAGGTTTCTCACATCTAAGGTAAGTGGTTTGTTCACTAAGGCACCCGCTACCTGTTGTAAGCATGATGGCAAAGTCACGTGGTGTATCCACTGACCGATAGTCCACTGCAATGCCCAGCACGAACATTTCGACGTGGAGTGTTTATCTAAAATTTACGTTTCTGGGAACATGATTTCAACTTTCTGTAGCTATCTGCGTGTGTGTTTCATTCATTCATTCATTCATTCATTCATTCATTCATTCATTCATTCATTCATTCATTCATTCATTCATCTCATTCATTCATTCATTTCATTTATTTGTTTATCTATTCCTTTATTCATTCAAACATTTATTTATTCATTCATTTTGTTTTCATTTGTTCATTTTATTTATTCATTCATTTATTTATCTATTATTTATTTAGTTAGTTAGTTATTTAGTTATTTATTTAGTTATTTATTCATTTATTTATTTATTTAATGTGCATTTAATTTATTTTCCCCTTTCTTCTTCATTATTTTTTCTTCTTCTGTTTCTTTTAGTTCATATTTTATTTTTTAAATGATGAAATAGGCAATTTTTCGTTTCAGATCCTTTATCTATCTCTGTATTCTGTTTGTCTATTTTATAGGCAATTTTTCGTTTCAGATCCTTTATCTATCTCTGTATTCTGTTCGTCTGTTTTATAGGCAATTTTTCGTTTCAGATCCTTTATCTATCTCTGTATTCTGTTCGTCTGTTTTATAGGCAATTTTTCGTTTCAGATCCTTTATCTATCTCTGTATTCTGTTTGTCTGTTTTCTTCTTTTTCTTCTGTTTGTCTGTTGTTGAACTGAACTGATCTGTCTGTCTATCTCTCTATCTGTCTGTCTGTCTGTCTGTCCTGTCTGTCTGTCCGTTTATCTGTCTGTCTGTCTCTCTGTCTGTCTCTGTCACTTTGTCTGTCTATCTGTCTGTTTGTCTCCTCCCTCTCTCTCATATCCTTAGTCTCTGTCTCAGATATGAACAAGAACCAGTCTGATACCCTGCTATGTGTGTCTGAATGTGCATGTTGTGTGTGTGTGTGTGTGTGTGTGTGTGAGTGCGTGCGTGAGTGTGTGTGTGTGTGTACGTGTGTGTGTGTGTGTGTGTGTATGTGTGTGTGAGTGTGTGTGTGTGTGTGCGTGAGTGTGTGTGTGTGTGAGTGCGTGCGTGAGCGTGTGTGTGTGTGTGTGTGCGTGAGTGTGTGTGTGTGTGTGCGTGAGTGTGTGTGTGTGTGTGTGCGTGAGTGTGAGTGTGTGTGTGTGTTGTGTGCGTGAGTGTGAGTGTGTGTGTGTATGTGTGTGTGTGTGTGTGTGTGGTGTGTGTGTGTGTGTGTGTGTGTGTGTGTGTGTGTGTAAGTGTGTGTGTGTGATTTGTGTATGCATATGTGTGCGTGCGTGCATGAGTGCCGCGCGCGTGTGTGTGTGTTTCAGTTTAATGGTTCAGTCTAAAACGAGAAGATCCAGTGAGCAGATTTCGTACGGGGTCCCCCTTGCCCGAGCAAAGCCAGTAGCTACGTTGGCGAAGCGTAGCGATCTCAAGAAATGCTAGCTTACGATTTCAAGATGGTGACCGCGTGTGTATCAGGATTCACATCTTCGTCCTCTGTTGCTGTCGTATTTACATTTGCCGCAAAAGTGGTTTTGATGTTTGTCAGTACTGAAGAGACAGCAGGCCAAAGTTCGGCAGCAATATTTGACTCGGAATAGGCAATTTCACGTGTTCGTTTGGTGTTTTTTTGTTTTGTTTTTGTTTTTGTTTTTTCATGCGTTCGGCCATTCGGGGTTTGTTAGGTTTACTAGATTTGTACGACCACTTTCGTACACACGCTCACCCCTAGATTAGCAAGCCACTTACATCGAGCTTTTAGCTTGATTTGTTTGTTGTTCTGTTGAACCAGAAATATCCATGTTAACCCTTTGACTCCTGCATGCTATCTACCGCCTGCAAAAACGTGGCCCTTTGGCTCCCTCACCCTGTCCACCAAGGAAGCTGGTGGATGGGGTGAGGAAGTCGAAGGGTTAAGTTTTTGCTTTGCTAGCACGGTTGACAGTGGAGGAGGATGCTGGTGGACAGAGTGCGGGAGTCAGAGGGTTAAACGTTGGACACCATGGAGGATTCGAACGCGTGTGTGTGCATGTCTGCGCATGTGTATGTATGCGGGTGTATGTGTGTATGTGCACACGCGTTAGTGCATGCGTGTGTGCGTGTGTGCATTCATGCGTGTGGATATGTGTGAATGAAAAACAGTTTTGGTGGCAAATGTGAAGAAAAAGCGCTTAGATTTGATTTTATCAAGATTTTGCGCTATATAAATATTGTAATTATTATTATTATTGTTGTGTTGAGGTTAAAGTCCTACCACTCTCAGAGTATACGAAGACTAGCTATACGATTGTTACTCAAAGAAGCTTTAAAAATGTTTAGTTGCATTGTGAGATACCCATGCTTTTGTCGGATTCTCTGTGGGGAATATTCTAGCTTGATTTGCTACCACAGACATCCTATAGGCCTATAACTTGCCTCTGCTGATGGCCCAGCGGGACTACTCAGTCCTGACGCCTAGTGGCGAAGTACGACAACTCTGTAAGTGTGGGATCCGCTTTCGGCAATACATTAATAAGCTCTACGTGATTATTTCCCATTTGTGCTTGTTGTCGTCTTCGAAGAGCGAGTCCGAAAACGGGATGGAAAGACGAGATTGTGGAGCGGGTGTCAAAAACGTGACAACAGGTCACGTGTTTGTTTGTTTCTTTGTTTGTTTGTTCGGTTAGTTGTTGGTTTGTTTCTGGGCTGTACTGCGTTTTGCGTAGTATTGCCATGATGACACAATGCTGAATCACAAGGGTTTTTCCAGATAAACAAATAACGTGTGCTGTCCACAAACATCACGCAATCCTCAAGATAAATGTTTTGTCAAGTCCCTTTAAGGATGTTACCTGAAATCCGCTAAAATTTATTTAAAATGCACACACACAAGTACAGGAACGCACGCACACACATACAGCACACACACAGATACAGCACACACACACATACAGGACACACACAGATACAGAGGGAGAGGTGGGAGGGGGGAGAGGGAGAGAGATGTCCGGGTTGCGCAAGTTCGTTTGTGTCATGTATTTTACTGCGTTGGTGTTGTGTGTGTGTGTGTGTGTGTGTGTGTGTGTGTGTGTGTGTGTGTGTGTGTGTGTGTGTGTGTGTGTATGTGTATGTGTGTGTGTGTGTGTGTGTGTATGTGTGTGTGTGTGTGTGTGTGTGTGTGTGTGTGTGTGTGTGTGTGTGTGTGTGTGTGTTTACGTCTGTGTATGGGTATAAATGCGTGCTCACGCTTT
>CM060313.1:71177290-71182290 GCA_030674185.1 Monoplex corrugatus
CACACACACGCCAAAAGGTAAAGACGCGGAAGTAGAGTTTCTTACCTGTTGGAAAAACAACAGCTAAAACACCAAATACCAACAACATCATTATTATCGTCGAGCCAAAGGACATCAGAAGAGGGAACAATTCGTTTGTTCTCCTTGTCCTTATAAGCTCCCTTGTCGCAGTTTCAGTTCATATGTGGGCGGTGTGCAAGTCCGTGATGTGCGCGCGCGACCAATACGGGCCATAGATATAGATCTAGATAGAAAGACAGGCAACTAGATCTGCCGCATCTGTGGTATGGTCGATTCGCTACGTAATGGGGCTTGTGAAAGAGCATAAGGTGGCTGTGAATTTAAACCATCTCAGTCTTAACCTCTTTGACTCCCTCACCCTGTCCACCAGCATCCTGCAATTGTCAACCACGTCATCATTACGTGCTCTGCCGCATGGTTTTGGCGATCATGGCCCTCCATGCATGTTTATCCCTTGTTGCCGCGAGCACATCTTCCACCCTCTCTGTCCCCAGCGACCCTGCAAGTCCTGTCCAATATTTTCTTCCTGAGTCAACCTGGTGCTCTCTTTCCCTCTTTCTTGTTGTGACCAGGTGCTCTAATTCCCCTTTCCTTCTAAAATGGCCTATAAATGTTGCCTGTCTTTTCTTATTTTTTCCTTATCAATGATCTTCTTGTGTCTGCCTCCATCTCGTTTGTTTTCTTTGCTGTCCATGGAACTCTCAACATTCTTCTTAGAACCACATCTCGGCTGCCTCAATCTTGTTCTGGCTTTGCGTGTTGACTGTCCAGCCTCACAACCATATAACAGTATCGGTTTTATGTAACATTCAAGAACTCTCATGCTAGCAAAGCAAAAACTTGACCCTTTGAATCCCTCACCCTTTCCACCAGCTGTCTTTCCTCAACCAGGTGTTGTTACGACCTGTCCACCCCTTGATGTTTCCCAAGTGATTTGTTCCATGGTCTTCCTCTTCCTCTTTTGCCCTCGAGGGCCAAAGACGAGCAAACTGTCCCAACAGAAATACAACAGTAGCAAGAAACTCTAGCGGAGATCTGGACAACAGGTTTTCAGAGGATAGCCCCCCACCCCCACCCCACCCCTTCCATCCTCCTCAAGCTAGTGTTTCGGACTTAAACCCTCATTTGCCAAGCAACAGTCTTGAGCTTGTTTCCACGCACACACACACACACACACATACACACACACACACACACACACACATACACACGCACAAACACACATATACACATACACAAACACAAAACACACACACACACACACACACACACACACACACACACACACACACACACACACACACACACACACACACACACACTAAAAGGTAAAGAAAGACACGGAGGGAAAGTCGATCAGATTTTTCAGGACACGACGAAGGAACAGAACGATAAAATGGGTTGGAGATATCAAGGCATTAAATTGATAAGACAAGTACGATTCGATCCTGAAGCTAACATGGGACGGTATGCTAAGTTGCCAATCTCTGTTATTATTTATGTCTATGTAAAAGGCTCAAACTGCACGTTTGGGATGAAGATAAAAAGTGACCTGTGTCAGCGATGTCTTTGAGAACAGGGCGTACACAAACATATACATATCTTTTTTTCAGCTTGTTACTCTTGATCGAGTGCCATTATTTAAAGAAAGCTACGTTAACCTTTTGACTCCCTCACCCTATCCACTATCTTTCTGCTTTGGCCACCATGACAGCAAAGCAAACGATTTAACCTTTTGACCCCCTCACCCCACCCACCAGCATCCTGCTTTGGGCACCAGGACAGCAAAGCCAAAATTTAACCCTTTGATTCCCTCACCCTATCCACTAGCATCCTGCTTTGTCCACCTTGACAGCAAAGCAAACATTTAACCCTTTGACTCCCTTACCCTATCCACCAGCTTCCTGCAAGAAGCTGTTGAATAGGGTGAAGGAGTCAAAGGGTTAAATTATTGCCGGTGGTGGATAAGGTGCGGGAGTCAAAGGGTTAAGATTGCTACAAGTTATGCCTACATTTTTTCTTTGCAATGCGCTCTACCTTTTCCCCCAACCTAGGATGGTTACGGATAGATAAGCTTTAGTAGACACCGGTTCACAGCTAGGAGGAGGATGGGTGTGTTCAGAATTATGTTTAGTTGTTTGTTGTTTTTATTCTTGATTTCATAAGAGAGGAGAGATTAATTCGTTATAGACCAGCGGCGTGTGTGTACGTGTATATAAGTGTGTTTGTGTGTGTGTGTGTGTGTGTGTGTGTGTGTGTGTGTGAGTGAGTGAGTGTGTTTGTGTGTGTGTGTGTATGTGCGTGTGTGTGTGTGTATGTGCGCGCGCGCGCGCGCGGTGTGTGTGTGTGTGTGTTTAAATTTTTGGCATCCGTTCATGTTTCAATCACACGCGCGTACGTACACATTTACACACACACACACACGCACGCACATACACACACACACACACACACCACGCACATACACACCAACACACACATACACACACAACACACCAAAACCACCACGCACTACAACCACCACACACCACACCCTCAACAACCATCACATACCAACCGCACCATCAACACCCGGCGTTAATACCAACGACCATACCACCACCACCCCAACAACCATCTATTAGCAAAAACAAAAGCCACTTCATAGTTACAATCACCATACATACAGCGACACCAAAATTGTTAGAAAATCAGCATTCATAGGTGAATCATAACCATAGGGACGGGAGGTAAGGGGAGGGAATAGTGAAGAGCACGGGTGAAATCACATACCTGGCATGCGTTGGCGAATGAAACGGCATAGTAATGAGGTACCTGCGCAGGCGTCAGGCGACCATGGACTTGCACGCATAATTACATCAGGTACCCTGCCGCATGGCGTTGGCGACCATGGACTTCCAACCATAATTAAATCAGGTACCCTGCCGCATGGCGTTGGCGACCATGGACTTCCAACCATCTCTATCTCTCGTTGCCCCTAGCATCTCCCCAACCCTCCTCATCCCCAGCCACTCTGCAAGTCCGTCCAGCATTCTTTCCCTGGGGCTACCCGGTGCTCTCTTTCCCTCTAGCTTTCCCGTTGTGACCAGGTGCTTCAAATCCCCCTTCCTCATAAAATGGCCTATAAATGTTGCCTGTCTTTTCCAATCTTCCTTATGAATGATCTACTTGTGTCTGCCTCCATCAAGACTGTCTCGTTTCTTTTCTTTGCTGTCCATGGAACTCTCAACATTCTTCTGAGAAACCACATCTCGGCTGCCTCAATCTTGCTCTGGCTTTGCTTGCTGACTGTCCACGCCTCGCATCCGTACAACAGTATTGGTTCTATATAACATTCAAGGACTCTCTTCCTGATATTAATTGATAGGCGTTTGTTGGTAAGAATGCTTGTCATCTTGTTGAATGCTCGTAGGGGTTGATTTTTACCCTCTTCCCTGCACTTCCCAAGGATGGTTATCCGCGTCGGCCATATCACCTGAAGTGGGTGCTGATGTAAAACACTAATCGAACGTACGAATAAATGGAGGAACGAACGAACCAACGAATGAAGGAGAAGAAGGAAGGAAGAAGGAAGGAAGGAAGGAAGGAAAACGAACGAACAGACGAATCCCTGTTGGGAGATTGTTATGAAGAGTTAATTAATTGTTGTATGTTATTATTTGACACTGTTAATTCATTGTTCTGAATTATTAATTGCACTTGTTCCCCTTCTTACATTCAAACTTCTATTACCCTTCCCCATACTCATCCTCCACCCCACCTTTTGTGTGTGTGTGTGTGTGTGTGCGTGCGTGTGTGTCTAAAATCACTATTGTGAACAGACATTAAATAAAAGATTCATTCATTCAGACGAACGAACGAACGAACAAACCAACGAACGAACGAACGAACGAACAGACGAACGAATGGACAGACGAGCAAACGATCGATTGAACGAACAAATTAAAGAAAGAAAAAACAAACGAACGAACCAACGAAGGAAGGAAGGAAGGAAAGAAGGAAGAAAGGAAGTAAGGAACGAAGGAAGGAAGAAGGAAGGAAGGAAGGAGGGAAGGAAGGAAGGAAGGAAGAACGAACCGCAAACAGCGATATCCTTTCCGTTTACCTTTTATTTTCTTCCATTGATGTTCTGTTCATTTATTTCTTCATATATGTATGTGTGTATTCATTTACTTCTTTATTTTTTCATAAAAAAAAAAAAAATAGTGTAGACATTTTAACAGATATTACCTATCCAGTTCTCGATGACGTGGATCCGACCTTAGCGCCTGTAACACACACATGCAATAAACATCCATTAGCATACTGTATCATGATAATTTACTAATAATGGGAAATAACTGACCATCACCGCTAGTGTCTGCATCTCTAGGGCTCTGTTGACGCAGGATATATTAACCCTTTGACTCCCGCACATTGTCCACCAGCATCCTGCATTGTCAACCATGCTAGCAAAGCAAAAACCTAACTCTTTGACTCCCTCACCCTATCCACCAGCTTCTTGTAGGAAGCTGGTGGATACGGTGAGGGAGTCAAGGGGTTAAGTTTCTGCAGTTGGTGGGTAGGGTGCGGGAGTCAAAGGGTTTAGCGTAGAGTACAGCCATGTCACCAGTATCAGTTCAAAATGGAACTCCATAGCATCTTTTCTGTTATCCGCATTTTTTCATAATCAGAGCGCTGTGAAAAAGACCATGGTTCCAGATTCTGTGGCTCTCAATGCCCTGCTCTCGTGCTGACCTCATGAGCTCAAGTTCTGGAATGTTTGGAGATGTGCTGAAGAGCCGACATGAGCGCTGTTTGGGTAGTGACAATGGAGTGGCGCAGAAGATGCGGAAATAACAACACATAACAACAAATAACAACAACAACAACAACAACAATAGTAATAATAGTAATGATAATAATAATAATGATAATAATAATAATAATAATAATGATGATGATTGATGAATGATGATGTTGATAATGATAATAACAAT
>CM060313.1:71187290-71199790 GCA_030674185.1 Monoplex corrugatus
CTATATGGACAGTAAAATGAGTATACAATAAAAGCTATATGGAAGTAAAATGGAGTGTACAATAAGTATGTAGTAAATGCATAAATAACCGATAGTATAAAAGGAGTATACAATAAAAGCTACATGGACAGTATATATGGATTATACAATGAAAGCTATAGGATAGTACAAATGGAGTGTACATAAAGGTTATATAGACAGTATATAATGGATTGTACAAATGGAATGTACAATAAAGGCTATGATAGTAAAATGGAGTGTACAATAAAGGTATGATAGTATAGAGTTACAATAAAAGCTATATGGACAGTATAAATGGAGTATACAATAAAAGCTATATGGATAGTATAAATGGAGTATACAATAAAGGTATGATAGTATAGAGTGTACAATAAAAGCTATATGGACAGTATAAATGGAGTATACAATAAAAGCTATAGGATAGTACAAATGGAGTGTACAATAAAGGTATGATAGTATAGAGTGTACAATAAAAGCTATATGGACAGTATAAATGGAGTATACAATAAAAGCTATATGGACAGTATAAATGGAGTGTACAATAAAGGTGTGATAATATAGAGTGTACAATAAAAACTATATGGATAGTACAAATGGAGTGTACAATAAAGGTATGATAGTATAGAATGTACAATAAAAGCTATACGTATAGTACAAATGGAGTGTACAATAAAGGTATGATAGTATAGAGTGTACAATAAAAGCTATATGGACAGTATAAATGGATTATGCAATAAAAAATATATGGATAGTACAAATGGAGTGTACAATAAAGGTATGATAGTATAGAGTGTCTCCCTCCAATTGCATCTGCCTTGTTGTGGCGGGGGAGCTTGTGTGTCCTTACGATCCCAGGAGCTATGCCGGCGGGGACTTCGTGGGCCCTGGCAGCTTCAAGCAAGCCGGACAGGTCGCTGGGGGAGGGGCCAGACTAAGGGGTGCATACAAACAAGTCCTGGCAGCAGGGGATGGGTGAAAAAGAGGGTAAAGAAGATACACTTTTCATATATGGCTTCTTTTTCAATGTCGTGAGCAGATGATTTCTTTGAAGGAACAATGGTCAGGATCTCAGCACTGTAAGTGCACTGCGCGGCAAGAAGGCACCCGCAAACTACTTGCTTGTACTTTTGCTAATTATTGCATATGATGAACTCACAAAATGGAAAACGTTATAGTTCTGTGTCCTCTGAGTCCCCCAGGGGGGACCTGAACTCAATGGCTACTGGGGAGGGAGAGTCCGTGTCTGTGAAAGGTAGCTGTGATGACGGTAATGGATTACCCGACGGAGGTTATTGGAAGCGGACATGTAGAAACTCCTCAAAAATGCAAAATCACAAAAGAAAAAAATGCAAAAAAAGGATTTGAATATAGGGACATGGAATGTACAGACTATGTTAGAATTAGGAAAGCTCTACCTACTAGTCAAAGAATTAGAAAGGAGCAAGATGAACATAACAGGGCTCTGTGAGGTTAGATGGAGTGGGCAGGGACTTTTTACTGTAGGAGAGCATACAGTTGTATATAGTGGAAATGAAAAAGGTGGCTCAAGAGGAGTAGCAATTGTGCTGGACAAAAAGCATGCTGGAGCTCTGAAAAGCTATAATCCAATTAATGACAGATTTCTCACTGTCAAAATAGATGCCAAATGTGCTGTTTTGAACATAGTTCAAGCCTATGCTCCAACATCCACTAGCTCAGAAGAAGAAATAGAAAATTTTTACAATGACCTCCAAACTATCAGAGACAAAATCCCCAAAAAGGAAATATGCATTGTGATGGGTGACTTCAACGCTAAAGTTGGAGAGGGGGCTGACACAGAATGTGGAATAGGACCATATGGTTTAGGAGAACGAAATGAGAGAGGTGACATGCTGGCTCTGTTTTGTCAGGCAAATGAGATGAACATCACAAATACTTTCTTCCAACAACCACTGCGCAGAAGATACACATGGATCTCTCCAGGAGACAGGTGTCGTAATCAGATTGATTATATTATCATTGACAGATCCTGGAAATCAACTGTCCTCAATGCAAAAACAAAGCCTGGAACAGACTGCGACACGGATCACATTCTTGTGACAACCAAATTAAGAATGAAAATATTGAAGAAGCCTAAAACCAAATCGACGCCAAAGTTCGACATATCAAAATTAGAAAACCCTGAGCTGGCGTTAGAATTTAGTATAGAAACAAGTAATCGTTTCTTAAAGTTACTTGAAGTTTGGGATGAAAATGACTCATATCCTGATGAAATCTGGACAGACATAAAAAACACACTGACCAAAATCTCTGAAGAAAAACTAGGAAAAGAAAAGAAAAGGAAAAAAGCTAAGCCCTACATAAGTCAGGAAGTGATAGATCTGGCAGAAAAGAAAAGTCAAGCTCGAAAGCAGGGAGAGCGGGAAAAATACTCAGCACTGAAAAGGGAAATAAAAAGTAAAGTCAGAAGAGACAAAGCAAATTGGCTGGCACAAGAATGCAGTAAAATCAATGAACACAACGAAAACAGGAAGTCGAGGGAGCTCTTCAAACAAATAAAAAAAGTGAAAAAAACAAATTTCAAAGCAACAAACCAATGCATCAACAACAAAGATGGTCACACACTGACTGAACCAGATGATGTCTTGGATAGGTGGAACGAATATGGCACATCACTTTTTGGCAAGCCTGACGGCCATGAAAATAAATTAGAGCCAAATTTGGAATTGACCCCTGGAGATATGGAACCTGAACCTCTGCTCAGCGAAGTTGAATCTGCCATTAAAGATCTAAAATGCAGAAAGTCTCCTGGTCTTGACAATATTCCTGGAGAGTTGTTGAAACACTCAGGTGATGGTGGACTCAAAGTAATGCATCACTTATGCTGCAAGATATGGAAGACTTGTCAATGGCCTACAGACTGGAAGCTCCAAGAATTTGTCATGTTACATAAGAGTGGAAATGTCAAAGACTGCAACAATTATAGAACAATTGCACTGATCAGTCATGCCAGTAAAATACTGCTGATAATAATTTTAAACAGGTTAAAGCCAAAAGTAGAGGAAGAGCTATCCGACTGTCAGGCAGGCTATAGGAAAAACAGGGGAACAATAGATATGCTGTTTGTACTCCAGATATTGATAGAAAAGATTAGAAACACAGACCAAGAGATGTTCATCGTTTTCATTGACTACAGCAAAGCGTTTGATAGCGTGATTCACCAAAGTCTTTTCCACTTCATGATCAAAATTGGTTTTCCAAGACATCTGGTTTCCCTCATAGCTTCATTATATAATGATCAAAAAGCAACAATCAGATGGAATAATCAAAACTGCAAATTTTTTAACATCACTAAAGGGGTAAGGCAGGGTTGCATCCTGTCTCCACATCTCTTCAGCATATACACTGAACATATCATGAGAGAAGCAGACATAGAAGACATGGGAGTAAATATTGGTGGTAGAAACCTGTCAAATTTACGCTACGCAGATGACACAGGATTACTGGCAGACAACATTACAGGCTCTAGGAGGATCCTGAGCAGGGTAGACCAGTTGGAAAGGCAGCTGGGCTGGACTTAAATTCAAAGAAGACAAAGGTTATGCATGTTGCAGGCAAATATAACACTAGACAGGACCAGATCATGTTAAACCAAGTCCCTCTAGAAAATGTCAAGGACTTTAAATATTTAGGTTCAGTCAAGACACACGATGGAACATGCTCAAAAGACATAAAGATGAGAATTGGAATGGCCAAGAACAGTATGGTTCAATTGAACAATATTTGGAAAGACCACAGCATAACAGCAGACCTTAAGATAAAACTCTTAAAATGTCTTGTCTGGCCAGTGATGTTATACGGCTGCGAGGCATGGACAATGAAGAAAGAGGATGAAAGACGAGTGGAAGCAGCAGAGCTGTGGTTTTACCGAAGACTGCTGAGGGTCAGATGGACGGATAGGCGCTCAAATGAAAGCATACTGAATGAGTTGGGTACTACACGCAAGCTCCTAGTACTCATACAACAGAGGAAACTGAAATATGTTGGACACGCAATCCGTAATGAGAGAACAGACTTGATGTCCACTGTCCTCCAGGGTAAAGTGGAAGGAAAGAGAAACAGAGGACGGCCACCTGCATCACTTGCTAGAAACATCACAAACATCAGTGGCAAGAAACTCCAGGAGGTGGTCAGACTTAGCCAAGATCGAGAGTGCTGGAGGCAGCTTGTGAGGACATCATGTGCAGCGGCCAACACTGTTCCCGGTGACGCCGACGGGTGAGACGGGTGAGTATAGAGTGTACAATAAAAGCTATATGGATAGTACAAATGGAGTGTACAATAAAGGTATGATAGTATAGAGTGTACAATAAAAGCTATATAGATAGTATAAATGGATTATACAATAAAAGCTATACGGATAGTACAAATGGAGTGTACGATAAAGGTATGATAGTATAGAGTGTACAATAAAAGCTATATGGACAGTATAAATGGATTATACAATAAAAGCTATACGGATAGCACAAATGGAGTGTACAATAAAGGTATGATAGTATAGAGTGTACAATAAAAGCTATATGGACAGTATAAATGGATTATATAATAAAAGCTATATGGATAGTACAAATGGAGTGTACAATAAAGGTATGATAGTATAGAGTGTACAATAAAAGCTATATGGACAGTATAGAAGGATTATACAATAAAAGCTATACGGATAGCACAAATGGAGTGTACGATAAAGGTATGATAGTATAGAGTACACAATAAAAGCTATATGGATAGTATAAATGGATTATACAATAAAAGCTATACGGATAGCACAAATGGAGTGTACGATAAAGGTTATATGGACAGTATATATGAATTGTATTTGTGGAATGCACAATAAAGGCTATGATAGTACAAATGGAGTGAACAATAAAGGCTGTGATAGTATAAATGGAGTGTACGACAAAGGCTATATGGACAGTACAGATAGAGTGTAAATAAAGGGTATATAGACAGAACAAGTGGAGTGTACATCACAACATGTACAATAAAGGCTATGGATATTACAAATGTAATGTACATAACAGTTATAAATAGTACAAACGGAGTGTATGATACAGACTGTATGGACAGGTCATGCTGTAACACACACACACACACACACACACACACACACACACACACACACACACACACACACACACACACACACACAACACACACCACCCGTGGGACAGACAACACCAGGGCAGAGACATCACCACCTTCAGAGACCCCAGAACTCGAAGAACATCAAAAAGAACAGACCTCCGGTCGCACCCTTTCACCATCCAGGAGTCAGCCACACATCGCACAGCTACAATCAAGATCATCATGTGGCTGCCGCTGTCAAGAGGCGGTAAGGGAGATAGACATTTTAAACAACACCATTCAAGAAATGTCTAAACAAATCCACATTCTCACAACCATGCTACATTCAGACAGAAAACTTTTACTGGAAAACAATACAACGTTAAAAGAGCTGCGCGACGTCAATAAGTGCACCAAACTTACGACCACCGTTGCGTGCCAGACGGATTCCGCAGTCCACGGTGACTTCACCACCATGTCACCGATGGACAAATTCTCCACCTATGCGGAATGCGCAGCTCAACCCCCCAAACTAGAAGATCGGGCGAAAACACAAAATGGCAGGAGAAATGTTGTCAAACATAGACCAGACGTCTCCACAAAACCTAACCGTGACGTCAAAACTGCGCTAGGCCTATCGTCTACACGTTCCAGACCACAATCAAATGTTCTTCCCCGTGTCCTTATCATTCACGACTCAGTCCTCAATAAAGTGGATGGAAAAAGACTGGGCTCTTCATACGGTTTTCAGGTGGCCACGAGAAAGATCCATACCATCGAGGACTGTAAGACTGCAATTGAAAAATCAAAAGAAGAGCTGACACCTGAACCTGACTGTGTAGTTTTACATGTGGGGATCACAGATTTAAAAACAAAGGAGCCCACTGAATGTAGCACAACTCTTGACACCTGTGTGAAAACTATCAACACCCAATTTCCAAAAGTCAGGGTAGTTTTAAGTCAGGTAGCTCCTGTGAGGGACAAACACCTAAACGTTAAAAGAGAGCTCCTTAATGCCCTAACAAAAGTGCGACTTCTTAAAGCAGCGAGTGTCGACTACGTCAACAATGACAATCTTCAAACTATCAGTCACACTCAAGTCAGCCAGGACGACGTCCATCCAACCACCAGAGGAGCGAGCGTTCTGGCCAGAAACTTAGGGAGGCAAATCCATCAGCTTTTCTGGGAAAAACCGAGGAGGAGATCAAACCGACAACGACATCAACAAAGACACGGCTTTCAATCTCCGTTTTTCTTCTCTCCTTGGTCATTTTAGATTCAGCCCAGATTCAGTTTCTCTTCGTTCAGTTCTCAGCTATATTGTTTTACTTAATTATTTTCTTGTTCACATACTTCATTTTTATCCTATTTGTACCTTTTAATTCAAAGTTAAATGAAATCTAATTACCTAAACGTACCATATTGTTCTAAAGATATTCAACCGTTCCTCATGAAGACGTGTGTAGTAAGTGATATCGGGAGGTACCCGTAAAGTCGACAGCCCATTGCGTCGACAGCTCATTGCGACAGCTCATTGCGTCGACAGCTCATTCACATTTTAGGGGGGGGGGAGGGAGGGAGAGAGAGAGAGAGAGACAGAGAGAGAGACAGACAGAGAGAGACAGAGACACACAGACAGAGACAGAGACAGACAGACAGAGAGACACACACACACACACACACACACACTTTTAACGCGTAAAGCTTGCATCGTATGTGCACTATGTTCACTTTTGGAATGCTGAATGGCGACAAACGTCCTTCATTATTGACCACATCCTCTACACAACATCCTGTATCTATACTTAGACTACATCCTCTAAACTACATCCTGTATCTATAGCCAGATTGCATCCTCTAAACTACATCCTGTATCTATACCCTGACTATATCCTCTAAACTACATCCTGTATATCCAGACTACATCCTCTACACAGTATCCTGTATCTATACCCAGACTACATCCTCTACACATCCTGTCCACGCAACGAGCTGTCCACGCAACGAGCTGTCCACGCAACGAGCTGTCCACGCAACGAGCTGTCCACGCAACGAGCTGTCCATGCAATGAGCTGTCCACGCAATGAGCTGTCGACGCAATGACATGGACCCAGTGATATCAACATTTTTCAGTGGAACGCAGTTCCATTGTTAAAAACATCTCATATTTGAGTAACTATCTCTCTTCTAAAAACGTCCATGTCATGGTCCTACAATCGCTGAATACCATCAAAACCAAATTACCTAAAATATCCGGTTTTTATTATCCACCAATATGTGACTCTGTAAATGACGGTGGCCGTATACAAACAGCTATATACATTCGTGAAGGACTGAACTATTGTGAATGATCATCGCCAGTACCTAAATCTACCGCATTTATTTCATCATGTGCAATCATTATAAAATTTTCCTCATCGTTAGTTGTGAATATGGCCTCTGTATACTTAACAAGAGGCCCAGACTCTGTGAACACTGAATGGTTAAAACACTTTCAAGATCAGGACAAGTGGATAATTGGAGGTGATTTTAATGCACATGCCCCATTTTGGGAAAAGTATTGTACAAACATAACAAGCAACAGGTTGATTGAAAATATTGTAGATTCCAATATATATTTACTTAACAACGGACACGTTACCCGGATCCCCGATATACCAACCCACAGACCCACAGCTATTGACCTCATTTAATCTCACCATCCCTAGCCCCAAACGCCACGTGGCAAACAGAGGATGACTTGTTGGGATCAGATCACATCCCCATACGTCTTACCCTAAACCATACTACAGAAATAGACGCCATACCACAAGATAGTTTACCCAAGTTTAATTATAAAAACGCTGACTAGATCAGTTTTAAGGCAATCCTTGAAAAGACAAGAACAGATCTATCTGAAGCAATGAACATAAACGAACGTACGAAGTTTTCTGTAACTCACTCTTAAGGGCTGCTAACATTTCAATTCCAAAACTTATAGTGTCAAAAATAGGAAAACATCATGGAAATGTCTGGTGGAATGAGGACTGTCAAAAGGCAGTGAACGAAAAGAAAGAAAAATACAAAATTTATTTAGCAAACAGGTCACCTGAAAATCATACAGCGATGAAAAGTGCCAACATTAAGTGTTACAGAATCATAGAGCAAGCCAAAGAACAACACTGGACATCTTTTTGTAAATGTGAAGTAAATAACCACAAAGACACGATAAAGATTTGGGAAAAACTAAAATTAATGAAAAACGGGATTAAGTTGCCATCAATTCCAGTAAAGCTAGAAAATAACCCTATTCCTAGCTCATTGGAAAAAGCAGAAGCTTTTGCAGACGTGTTTGCTGAGGCCTGTCGTGTAGAAGGACTCCCTGTCTCTGATAGAAATTATAGGGAACGAGATGAAAAGAAAGATGTATATAAGGATCCTGCCTCTGACAATACTCACTACATAAATGCATCACTCACACTTCAAGAATTAAAAGATGCCATTCAGTCCCTTCCAAGTAAAAAAAACGTCAGTTGGACTAGATGCAATTTCCAATGAGATGCTGAAAAATTTACTAGAAAATTTTATAATCTTGCTACATGACCTATTTAAAAAATGCTGGAATAGTGGGAAAATGCCTAACAACTGGAAAGAAACAATAGTGGTTCCTGTATTAAAACCAGGTAAATGTAATACCGATTTGAAAAACTACAGGCCAGTTGCATTAACATCACATGTATGTAAACTAATGGAGAAAATAATCTTAAATAGACTGATGCACTATTGTGAAAAGAATAAAATAATACCAGTAAATCAGGCAGGATTTCGAAAAGGCAGGTCACCAGTAGAGATCCTAACAAAGCTAACTACTAATATAAAACAACAATTTGCAAGACGTCAATGTGTTTTAGCTACATTTTTTGATATACCGAAAGCATACGATCAAGTGTGGCACTCCCGATTGTTATTCAAATTTAAAAGTATTGGGCTGACAGGTCACATTTTTGGCTGTTAAGTGTTTCTTAGAAAACAGAGTATTTCAAACGAGGATTGAAAATGTATATTCCACGAAACGAATTCTTCAAATGGGTATCCCTCAGGGATCCGTTATAGCTCCCCTTCTTTTCATGATATTAATGCATGACTTACCCAGTAAAGTATCTAAGCATGTAGTTTTAGCTCAATATGCTGACGATTTATGCATGTGGATGCAGGTAAATATGAAAAAGAAAACTCCTTTGCGCTGTATCAATTATACACGCAAATGCTACCAATTAGAACTTGATAAAATAGCGCGATACATGGTAGAAAATGGGTTACATCTATCCCTGGAAAAAACAAAAATAGTTTTATTTAATAATGGAGCTAACCCAGTAAATATTCCCACTTTCAAACTGGGAGATACTCTTCTTCAGTTTAACGAGTCGATTAAATTCTTAGGAGTTTTCCTTACAGCAAAATTATCTTGGAATCAGCATATTGAATACTTATTAACCAAAGCTCAAAAAAGTTTAAATTTCTTAAAAATAGTTCGCAAACAGACATGGGGTCAAGATTCATCAACACTTGTTCATCTTTGTAAATCGCTTGTTAGATCTAAATTAACCTGTGCTCAAGAAATCTTCTTCAGTGCACCAAAACACTTACTCACAAAACTGCAGAGCATAGATTGTAAAGGTTTCAAACTTGCACTGGGTCTTCCAATGCATGCTTCCTGTCTTCGGACATATAATGAAATCAAACTGTTGCCACTTGATGAGCAAAGGAAAGTCGCTTCTACTAAATTTTGTTAAGAAACACCACCGTAGAAAACATCTCAGAAACAGAAATTAAACTGAGATCAGATACCGACTTTCCAAAACGAGCTAAATCAATATCTTCACAGGTCACACTTGCAACATACACATCTGACGTCATGAAAGGCTCAGGAATTGATCTAGACGTAGATCCTGTATCTTCCTTTTCGCCAGTACCCAGTTGGGAACTCCAAAGAGCACGATTTGACGTACACCACACTAATTTAAAAAAAGGAGACAATATAAACTTACTGGCAAGTCAGGTTAAATGTCATATAGACGACGTATATTCTGATCATTTGAAAATTTATACTGATGGATCAGTAATTGAAAGAAAAGCAGGCTCAGCGTTTTTAATACCTGCTCTCAAAATTGAAAAATCTTTCTACATAGGACTTGATAAATCTATCTTTACAGCTGAACTCTTTGCAATATTAATGGCTTTAAACTTTCTGATAAGTCTTCCTAGGACAATTTTTCAGATACTTCTTTGCGTTGATTCAAAATCAGTACTTCAGGCTCTTGAATTATCAAAATTATAAACAAGATCAGAAATGATTCTGGAAATAAGTCACTTGATTCATAATTTATCTTTAAGAGGCACTGATATTACTTTCTGCTGGATACCTTCTCATAGTTCTTTTAGTTATAATAATAAAGTTGACAGGGCTGCCAAACAGGGAGCTAATAACTCACCAGATTCAAACAATATCCAGCTTTCTCTCTCGTTGCACGAGAATTACACTTTAGTGGACAACTACGTCTGGAAGCAGTTCCAATTAAAACAGAAAAAGTATGATAAATGTCACATGAACTTTGAAGTTAGCAAAATACTTAAGCAGCTTCATGCCAGCAGAACTATACAGTCCCTTATGTACAGATGGAAACTTGATGCATTCAAAACAAAATATACCAATAACATAGTGTGTCTGTGTGGAAAGAAGATAACACATAGTCATATTCTTTCTTGCGTTAGGGTAAAACGACATATTCCAACACTATCTGTGAGTACAGTTTGTGACATATTTGCCTCATCATCATTACTATATGAATTTTTTGTCAGCCTGTCAAAAAGTCCTATGGCGAATTACCTTTAAAATGTTATTTGACGTGTTCATTGTTGTGATTAGTCAATTATTAGTTTTATTTTTTATTCATTTCTTCCGGATATTTACTAATTTTGTTTGTTAGTTTGTTTGTTTAAATCGATAATTATGGTAACATTATTTGTTATTTTTACCTTCCCCTCTTCAAAACAGTTGTTTTCTGGATCATCTTTTCTCAAATTCAAAATTGACAATTTTCAAATATCCTCTTCACTCCTCCTCTATCACTCCCCTCCCCCCTTTTTTTGTTTGTTGTTGTTGTTGTTGTTGTCTAAAATCACTTTAGTGAATAGACATTAAATCAAAGACCACACACACACACACATACACACGTACACACACACACATACACACACACATAGATAAAGATGGTACAAATGGAGTATATACAGACAAATATGTGATAATGTGATAAAGTGTAAATAGTGAAAAGACGTTAAATCAAAGAACGAAAACACACACACACACACACACACCACACACACACACACACACACACACACACACACACACACACACACACACACACACACACATCTGCTTTTAAGGCAGTTACACTCCAGTTTTTTTGTTTTTGTGTTTTTGTTTGTTGTGTGTGTATGTGTGTGTGTGTGTGTGTGTGTGTGTGTGTGTGTGTGTGTGTGTGTGTGTGTGTGTGTATGTGTGTGTGTGTGTGTGTGTGTGTGTGTGTGTGTGTGTTGTGTGTGTGTGTGTGTGTGTATGTGTGTGAATGCCTCCGTTAGGTTGTCGGAGGCTCTTTCAGTATAAATAGTATCCCCACCTTCTGGAAATTTTGTGCTAGAAATGTCCTCTTTTCTGTCATTCTCTTTGTTTCTGCCTTGTTGCCTTGCTTTCTGTCATTTCTACTTATTTTCTGCCTTAATGTCCATTCACCTGTATTTTTTCGATAAAGTCTTACGTGCTTTTTCTTCGGATTGATAATTGGGTACATATATTAAGTGCATTTTTGGCTCAAAGGAGGTGAGGTATGCGGAGGCAATTTTGGGTAATTTGTGCCTGTTTTTATATATGTTTTGGTGTCCTTATGTATGCTTATATTTGTATTCAGGTGTGTTTTTTAAATCTCCCCTGTGCGATAAATCGGACGGAATGATCCTACACCGGGGGCATGTCCTTAGATTATGTGCGCGAATGCATTGATATGTGTACTTAATTTTCTTTTTTTTTTTTTTTGCTGTTGAAGTTTTGTATGTTTTGAAGCGGTTATAGCCCTGATATGGCTCTGCGCAGTCGGCTGGGCTTTAAACAACAATACAAGTAAATGTGTGTGAGTGAGTGAGTGAGTGTGTGTGTGTGTGTGTGTGTGTGTGTGTGTGTGTGTGTGTGTGTGTGTGTGTGTGTGTGTGTGTGCGCGCGCGCGCGCGTGTGTGTGTGACTGCTAGGTGCCCTATTGTCCTCACACACCTCGAACACTAACTAACATGATTCACACAAGATCGTTTCTAACACACGTACGGTAAGAAGCATGCGTATA
>CM060313.1:71202290-71252290 GCA_030674185.1 Monoplex corrugatus
TTCCTAACTCCAACAACAAAGCTGTCTTTTCTTAACTCCATCAACAAAGCTGTCTTTTCTTAACTCCAACAACAAAGCTGTCTTTTCCTAACTCCAGCAACAAAGATTTCTTTTCTTAACTCCAACAAAAAAGCTTTCTTTTCCTAACTCCAAAAACAAAGCTGTCTTTTCCTAACTCCAGCAAACAAAGCTTTCTTTTCCTAAATCCAACAACAAAGTTTTCTTTTTCTAACTCCAGCAACAAAGCTTTCTTTTTCTAACTCCAACAACAAAACTTTCTTTTCCTAACTCCAACAACAAAGCTTTCTTCTCCTATTCCAACAACAAAGCTTTCTTCTCCTATTCCAACAACAAAGCTTTCTTTTTCTAACTCCAACAACAAAGCTTTGTTTTCTTAACTCCAGCAACAAAACTTTCTTTTCCTAATTCCAGCGACAAAGCTGTCTTTTCCTAACTCCAGCAACAAAGCTTTCTTTTCCTAACTCCAGCAACAAAGCTTTCTTTTCCTAACCCCAACAACAAAGCTTTCTTTTCCTAGTTCCAACAGCAAAGCTTTCTTTTCCTAACTCCAGCAACAAAGCTTTCTTTTCTTAGCTTCTACAACAAAGCTTACTTTTCCTAACTCCAACAACAAAGCTTTCTTTTCCTAGCTCCAACAACAAAGCTTTCTTTTCCTAGCTCCAACAACAAAGTTTTCTTTTCCTAGCTCCAACAACAAAGTTTTCTTTTCCTAGCTCCAACAACAAAGCTTTCTTTTCCTAACTCAAACAACAAAACTTTCTTCTCCTATTCCAACAACAAAGCTCTCTTTTCCTAATCCCAAAAACAAAGCTTTCTTTTCCTCACTCCAGCAACAATGCTTTCTTTTCCAAACTCCAACAACAAAGCTGTCTTTTCCTAACTCCAACAGCAAAGCTGTCTTTTCCTAACTCCAACAACAAAGCTGTCTTTTCCTAACCCCATCAACAAAATTTTCTTTTTCTAACTCCAGCAACAAAGCTTTCTTTTCCTAACTCCAACAACAAAGCTTTCGTTTCCTAACCCCAACAACAAAGCTGTCTTTTCCTAACCCCAACAACAAAGCTTTCTTTTCCTAGCTCCAACAACAAAGCTTTCTTGTCCTAACTCCAGCAACAAAACTTTCTTTTCCTAACTCCAGCAACAAAGCTTTGTTTTCTTAACTCTAACAGCAGAACTGTTTTTTTCTAACTCCAGCAACAAAGCTTTCTTTTCCTAGCTCCAACAACAAAGCTTTCTTTTCCTAGCTCCAACAACAAAGCTTTCTTTTCCTAGCTCCAACAACAAAGCTTTCTTTTCCTAACCCCAACAACAAAGCTTTCTTTTCCTAGCTCCAACAACAAAGTTTTCTTTTCCTAACTCCAACAACAAAGCTTTCTTTTCCTAACTCAAACAACAAAGCTTTATTCTCCTATTCCAACAACAAAACTCTCTTTTCCTAACCCCAAAAACAAAGCTTTCTTTTCCTCACTCCAGCAACAATGCTTTCTTTTCCTAACTCCAACAACAGAGCTGTCTTTTCCTAACTCCAACAGCAAAGCTGTCTTTTGCTAACTCCAACAACAAAGCTGTCTTTTCCTAACCCCATCAACAAAATTTTCTTTTTCTAACTCCAGCAACAAAGCTTTCTTTTCCTAACTCCAACAACAAAGCTTTCGTTTCCTAACCCCAACAACAAAGCTGTCTTTTCCTAACCCAACAACAAAGCTTTCTTTTCCTAACCCCAACAACAAAGCTTTCTTTTCCTAACTCCAACAACAAAGCTTTGTTTTTCTAACTCCAACAACAAAGCTTTCTTTTCCTAACTCCAACAAAAAAGCTTTCTTTTCCTAACCCCAACAACAAAGCTTTCTTTTCCTAGCTCCAACAACAAAGCTTTCTTTTTCTAACTCCAACAACAAAGCTTTCTTTTCCTAACTCCAACAACAAAGCTTTCTTGTCCTATTCCAACAACAAACCTTTCTTTTCCTAGCTCCAACAACAAAGCTTTCGTTTCCTAACTCCAACAACAAAGCTGTCTTCTCCTAACCAAAACAACAAAGCTTTCTTTTCCTAACTCCAGCAACAAAACTTTCTTTTCCTAACTCCAGCAACAAAACTTTCTTTTCCTAGCTCCAGAAACAAAGCTTTCTTTTCCTAACTCTAACAGCAGAACTGTTTTTTTTCTAACTACAGCAACAAAGCTTTCTTTTCCTAACTCCAGCAACAAAACTTTCTTTTTCTGACCCCAACAACAAAGCTTTCTTTTTCTAACTCCAACAACAAAGCTTTGTTTTCCTAACTCCAGCAACAAAACTTTCTTTTCCTAATTCCAGCAACAAAGCTGTCTTCTCCTAACCCCAACAACAAAGCTTTCTTTTCCTAACTCCAGCAACAAAACTTTCTTTTCCTAACTCCAGCAACAAAGCTTTGTTTTCCTAACTCTAACAGCAGAAGTGTTTTTTTCTAACTCCAGCAACAAAACTTTCTTTTCCTAACTCCAACAACAAACTTTCTTTTCCTAACTCCAGCAACAAAATTTCTTTTCCTAACTCCACAACAAACTTCTTTTCCTAACCCCAACAACAAAGCTTTCTTTTCCTAACTCCAGCAACAAAGCTTTCTTTTCTAACTCCAACAACAAAGCTGTCTTTTCCTGACTCCACAACAAAGCTTCTTTTCCTAACTCCAGCAACAAAAGCTGCTTTTCCTAACCCAAAAAACAAAGTTCTTTTCCTAACTCCAGCAACAAAGCTTTCTTTTCCTAACTCAACAAAAAATCCAACAACAAAGCTTTCTTTTCTAACCCCAACAACAAAGCTTCTTTTCCTAACCCAACAGACAAAGCTTTCTTTTCCTAACTCCAACAACAAAACTTTCTTTTCCTAACTCCAACGACAAACTGTTTTTCTCCAACTACTCCCAGCGACAAAAACTGTCTTTTCCTAACTCCAGCGACAAAACTGTTCTTTTCCTAACCCAGCGACAAACTTCTTTTCCTAACTCCAACAACAAAACTTTCTTTTCCTAACTCCAACAACAAAACTTTCTTTTCCTAATCCAACAACAAAGCCTTTCTTTTCCTAACTCCAACAACAAAGCTTCTTTTCTAACTCCAACAAACAAAACTTCCACCTCCAACAACAAAGCTTTTATTTCCTAACTCCAGCAACAAACTTTCCTATCCACACATACTCCTTCCTAACCCAAACAAAGCTTACTTTTCCTAACTCCAGCAACAAAGCTTTCTTTTCCTAACTCAGCAACAAAGCTTTTTTTCCTACTCCAACAACAAGCTCCTTTTTCCTACTCAGCACAACAAATTCTTTTCCTACTCAGCAACAAAGCTTTCTTTTTCCTACTCAAGCAACAAAGCTTTCTCTCCTAATGCCAACTACAATTGTCATCTTCTCCTGACTCGCAAAAAAAGCTTCTTTTTCCTCACTGTCAAACACTTTTATATTCTTAGCTCCACCGAACTAAATGCTGTCTGGAGTTTCCTCCAACACAAAGAGCTTTCTAATCCCAACAAAGGTTATTGCTAACCCACAAAAAAGCTTATAACTCCAGACAAAAAAGTAGACATAAGGAGTCAGAGAAAAAAAGAAGAAGAAAGTGTAGGGACAGACAGACAAAGTGCAGGATGAAGAAAAAAGAAGAAGAAAAAGAAGTCAGAGAAAGAACCAAAAGACAAAAGAAGAGATGAGAAGAATAAGAAGAAGAAGAAATATTGATGAAGAAGAAAAGAAGAAGAAGAATAGAAGTTAAGAAGAAGAAGAAGACAGAACTAAGAGCAAGAACAAGACAAGAACAAGAACAATTAGAAATAAAGAAGAAGAGAACGAAAAAGAACGAAGAAGAACAAGAGAGACAATCTAACTAAGACAAGACACGAAGACAAAAGAGGTGATGAAGAAGAAAAAGAAGAAGAAGAAATATTGAGATGAAGAAGAAAAAGAAAGAAGGGGAAGAAAAAGAAGGAGAAGAAGAAGAAAAAGAAGAAGAAGAAGAAGAAGAAAGAAAGAGGAGAAGAAAAAGAAGAAGAAAGAAAGGAAGAAAGAAAGAAGACGAAGAAGAACAACAACAACGTTAAGAACATTAACAACAATAACAACAACACAACAACATTAATAACAACAACAACACAACAACAACAATATCAACAACAACAACAAGAACAATCACAACAACAATAACAACGCATAAACGACAACGATAACAATATCAATAACAATGATGATAAAAACACAATAACAACAACATTAACAACAATAACAACAACATGACGACAATAACAACAACGATAACAACACAACAACAACACCGACAACAGCTGCATTGACTAAAAGCACATAAGTGAATAGACGTTAAAAGAAATTACAGACACTCGAACAGCTGCAGCAACAGCACAGTATGATAGACGTTCTCATCCCGACTAGAAAAATCAATTCACAGACACAGCAAACTCATCAATCACGCCAGCTGTCTGAATGTTTGTTCCTGTTTTGTTCCATTCAGTTGCTAATCCTTCTTTTTCCACTTGCTCTGCTGGTGCTGGTGCTGCGGGATTCTAGCAGGACTACATCTCAAAAACGGTCTGTCCGTTGGTGTGGATGAAGAACGTCAACTTCGAAATGTCCTCCTCATTGCTGAACCAAAACTATACTTCCAGATCTACCACATAAGACCATTGCTCGAAGGGTTCGTATACACTATCTGAATGTTTCAATTCTTAAAGGGAGAAGAGTGGCAGAATGGTTCAGACGGTCGCCTGCCAGTAACTAAACTCGAGGTTCCAGGATTCGCTCCCCGTAGAGGCCTCGGCTTCTCTCCTCGGTTTGACTGGAAAATCGAACTGAATGTTTAGTCCTTTGAAACGGGACAAAAAACGAGTCGGACCCATATGCCTTCTGGCTGTTCACGCCATAGATCCCATGGCAGTTGAAGCGAGGGAGAGGGTATGAGCATTGTCCTCGTGGTGCTGGCCCTGGGAATAGTTTAGGTTTCTGCCACCTCACTCCCCTACGACCACAGGGTTGTGGAACTATCTACGTAGGAGCTCAGGACCTAGCCAGGTCCTGGGATTATGTGCAAGCTTAAGGCTTGTGGCATGATCATTCTGGATCTTCTCCATCACATGGCATCTGTGACATTAGTGCATATGGAATTCATTCACAGCACGGAGACGTCATCTTAAGAAATTGAAATTGAAAAAAAAATTCCATTCTTGAAACTTACCTTCAACCGCCCAGCAATGGCAGTCAGGTCAGCAGGCCACATGTGTTTGGCAGCATCCACACGGAAGCCGGCCACTCCCAGGTCAATGAGGTGGTTAAGGTAGTCTGATACTTTCCCTCGTACATAGTCATGACCAAGGGCAAGGTCAGCCATGTTCAGCAGTCTGCAGTTTCGAACCTGAAATGAATAAAATAAATATATTTAGGAGCCCCATTGCCACTGAGAGCCTCACCACCATTGGGAGCCTCACCACTACTGGGAGCCTCACCACCATTGGGAGCCTCACCACTACTGGGAGCCTCACCACTACTGGGAGCCTCACCACCATTGGGAGCCCCACTATAATTAATAATTACAATATTTATATAGCGCAAAATCTTGATAAAATCAAATCTAAGCGCTGAAGCAGACACACACGCAAGCACGCACGCACGCACGCACGCACACACACGCACACACACACACACACACACACACACACACACACACACACACACACACACACACACACACACACACGCATGGCTATAAATGGGGAGAAAGAATAAAAGCAATAAAAGCAAGAATAAAAGCAATGGAAAATTATAGAGAGCATAGCATATACAATTATATATTATAACCATGTGATTCCCTCCGAGCGGAGACAGGCTGCAGAGGGGGGGGGGGGGGGTTGAGTGAGGTTAGGATTTTATGCGGAGGAGAAAAGGTGAGTTTTGAGAGCGGACTTGAAGGAGACAAAAGTAGGTTGCTGACGGACTGAGAGAGGAAGTTTGTTCCAGGAGAGTGGACCAGAAACAGAGAAGGCTCGTGGACCATAGGTATTGAGCTTAGTGCGTGGAAAGCGAAAAGTCAGAGGATCAGAGGCAGAGCGGAGGGTACGTGAGGGAACATAGATCTCAAGTAGGCTTGACAGGTAATCGGGGCTCGTTATTGAGGCTTTTGTAGCACATGGTGTCTAATTCAGAGCCCCACTATCATTGGGAGCCTCACCATTGGGAGCCTCACCACCATTGGGAGGCTCACCACGACTGGGAGACTCACCATTCGGAACCCTTCCACCACTGGGAGTCCTACCACCATTGGGAGCCCTACTACTGTTGGGAGTCCCACCACTGGGAGCACCACCACAATTGAGAACCCCACCACAATTGAGAGCCCCACTACTATTGGGAGCCTCACCACCATTGGGAGCCTCACCACCATTGGGAGCCTCACCACTTTTGGGAGCCCCAGTACCATTAGGAGTCCATCCCCGCCATTGAACACCCCATACCATTGGGAGCCCCACCATTAGAAGCTCCACCAATTGGGAGCCTCACCACCATTGGGAGACTCACCATTGGGAACCCTTCCACCATTGGGAGCCCTACCACCATTGGGAGCCTCACCACCATTGGGAGCCTCACCACCATTGGGAGCTTCCACCATTGGGAACCCTTCCACCATTGTGAGCCCTACCACCATTGGGAGCCCCACTATTAGAAGCTCCACCAATTGGGAGCCTCACCACCATCAGAACCCCACCACCATTGGGAGCCCCAACACAATTGGGAGCCCCACCACCATTGGGAACCCTACCATTGAAGCTCCACCATTGGAAGCCCCACCATTAGAAGCTCCACCAATTGGGAACCTCACCACCATTGGGAGCTCTTCCACCATTGCGAACCCTACCACCATTGGGAGCCCTACCACCATTGGGAGTCCCACCACCATCGGGACCCCACCACCATTGGGAGCCCCACCACAATTGGGAGCCCCACCACAATTGGGAGCCCCACCACCATTGGGAACCCTACCATTGAGAGCTCCACCATTGGAAGCCTCACCACCATTGGAGCCCTACCATTGGGAGCCTCACCACCATTGGGAGCCTCACCACCATTGGGAGCTTCACCACCACTGAGAGCCCCCCACCACCATTGGAAGCCCACCATTGGGAACCACACCACTATTGGGACTCCCCACCACCATTAGGAGCACCACCACCATTAGGAGCACCACCACCATTCAGAGCCCCACCACTGGGATCATCACCACTGGGAGCCCCCACCACCATTGGTAGCCCCACCACTGGAAGCCCCACCACCATTGGGAGCCCCACCACCATTGGGAGCCCCACCACCATTGGGAACCCCATATCTGGGAGCCCCACCACCACTGGGAGCCCTACCACAGATTGACCTACCATCTGGAGCCCCACAACAGAGAGACCTACCATCTGGAGCCCCACAACACAGAGAACCACCATCGGGAGCCCCACCATTGGGAGCCCCACAACAGCGAGCGTCCACCATCGGGAGCCCCACATCAGAGAGCCCCCACCATCGGGAGCCCCACAACAGGAGCCCCTCCCTCCATCAGGAGCCAAACTATAGCGAGCCCCTCCCCCCCCCCCCAACACCACCGTTGGGAGCCTCACCACAGTCGAGAGCCCCACGAAATAGAACCCCATCACTGGGAGCCCTGCCACCACTGGTACCAATTCAGAGACACGTTAACCCACCCCCTCCTCCTACATTAACATTAACCTACCTCCACAGGGTTGTTGTAGTCATGGATGCTGCCATCTTGAGTGTTGCAGTTGGCGCCGTTGTTGAAGTCGTTGGGACCGTAGGGGACCCCTGGGTAGGACAGAGTTCCCCCATTCCATGACGTCCCACCTGTACCCTTGCCTGATCCACCGGCTGCTGTCATATGGTTGAGGACTACGTCAGCGTAAATTCTGAAAATATGCAATGCCATGAATAAAACATAAAAAAAAAGAAAAAAACTCAGGAGGCATCATATATCCTTTTTGGCCCAACAATATGGAACTCTCCTAGATTCTTTAGTACAACGAAAATGTTTGCTAACAAAACTCAAAATATAATGGCAGAGATTAGGTCTAACCTCGCAGTGTACAGTACTGACAAAAGTATTGGTGGGTGGCTTTACTGTACTGGTCCACTCTCCTGGAACAAACTTCCTCTCTCAGTCCGTCAGCAACCTACTTTTGTCTCCTTCAAGTCCGCTCTCAAAACTCACCTTTTCTCCTCTGCATAAAATCCTAACCTCACTCAACCCTCCCCCCCCCCCCCCCCCAGAGAGTTCTTGAATGTTATACAGAACCGATACTGTTATAACGGTTGTGAGACGTGGACAGTCAACAAGCAAAGCCAGAACAAGATTGAGGCAGCCGAGATGTGGTTTCTAAGAAGAATGTTGAGAGTTCCATGGAAGCAAAGAAAACAAACGAGGCAGTCTTGATGGAGGCAGACACAAGAAGATCGTTGATAAGAAAGATTAGGAAAAGACAAGCAACATTATAGGCCATTTTATGAGGAAAGGGGAATTAGAGCACCTGGTCACAACGGGAAAGCTGGAGGGAAAGAGAGCACCAGGAAGACCCAGTGAGAAAATATTGGATGGACTTGCAGGGTGGCTTAGGACAGAGAAGGTGGAAGATGTGCTTGCGGCAACAAGGGATAGATGCATATGGAGGGCCATGATCGCCAACACCATGCGGCATGGCACATGATGATAATGATAATGATAATGATGATGATGATGATGATGATGATGACGACGACGACGACGACGATGATGACGATGATGATGATGATGACGACGACGACGACGACGATGACGACGATGATGATGACGACGACGATGACGACGACGACGACGACGATGATGATGATGATAGTGATGATAATGATGATGATGATGATGATGATGATGATAACGAAGTAGTAGACTGTACCAACGCTATCAAGTGCTGCCAGTGTTACAAAAATGAACGCAAAGCTGTTGATCTAAAAAGTGCCTTGACACCAGCAGTAGGCTAAAAATGAAGACATGACCGACAGAGACACGAATCGAGACCCAGGTGAGCCTCCCTGCATCAAACACTTTGTCGAAGTTCAGGAAGGGAAGTAGAGAGGGAGATCACTGAAACTCACTGTCAGGGACTGGAACAGTCTGCCCCCCGAGGTTATCTCTTCAGCCTCGGTGGAGTGTTTCAAGTCCCGAATCTGACCAGCCAGCCCCCCCCCCCTCCCCCATCCTCTACCACCACCCCACCCCCAAAGCCAGTTCTACATACCAGCGTCCTAGCCAGCGGAAACCCCCAGTTTCTATACACATCAGAACCATCAAAACGATGATGGTGGATGTTCCAAGAAAGAAGAAGAACTCTAAAACAGAGACGGAAAGAAATATAACAATGGACAAACCGCTATGAACTTCGCACAGACGGTTCAAGGTCTGCATCCTCCGAGAGCCGTCGCTCCATTGGCTAACTCCATCTCAACAGACCGACAAATAACAACGACGATGTTTTACTAACGAAAGCGACAGGACCGACTCCCGAAGTTTTTCCCCGTAGATGGGTACGGCCGCAAGGCAGCGGAGCTTTGAAATCAGAATTTACCTTCTTCTAGATGAGCTACCATTCTGGGATGACAAGTCGGATAATAATGACGATGATAATATCGATAATAAACAATAAAAAAAAATCAACTCACCTGACGCCCGCCTTGTTACACCTGCTGATCATGTCCCTCAGAGCGTTCTCGTCACCGCTTCGTGTGGTCAACTTGTAGCTGACCGGCTGGTATCTCTCCCACCATGGACGAAAAGGATTGGTCACCACTTCATTCTCACTGGGTGGAGAAATCTACAACCACGCGGTATTTTGATTTCATTAATTGGGAAAAAATAGTTACATAGAAGAAAGGAAAGATTCATGTGCACGAAATGAAAAAGACACGGTTACACTGGTTCCCCCTGTTTACTTACTCTGACTACATAGAATCCTCAGACACTTGCTTGTCAGCTAAAACTGCTGATATCATGTTCTTATGAGATAAATTAATTCAGTGATAAGGGCATCCCAAAAATTAAAATCGTCAAGTAGTTCAAAAGGAAAATTATTACCAACGTATCAAAACGGTTTTGTTGTTGTTGTTTTTTTTCCGGAAATCTAAGATTAAGACTAGGCTACGAAGACTTCGATGTTGTTTTTGTTGTTGTCGTCGTCGTCGTTGGTGTTGTTGTTGATGATGATGGCGTTGATGTTATTGTTGTTGTTGTCGTCGTTGTTGTTGTTGATGTTATTGTTGTTGAGCATGTGTCACAGAGGAAATAAATATTATCTCACATGAAATTTATCTGTCCTTCCCTTTCCTTCAGAAAGAAATTGTACATTGTTGCCATCCATTCGTATAAACCTATCCGTTAATGCAGCAGTCCACAGTTCAGGTTAACACTCATATGTCTCTTCTGTAAATGGCCATTACGATTTCCTTTGTGCCTTTGATGCTAATAACAGAATGTAAAATTGGAGAAGCGGAAGAGGGATTGTAGAATCAGTTGTGGGTAAAAGAGCAATAAAGGAGATATTTGTTTCCCAGTGAATGTTTCACTGAGTCAGATTTATTACTGGATGGCACCACTGATGATAACATGTATGAAGATACTTGTTCTAGTCACAACAAGAAAGCTGAGGGGAAAGAAGTACCAGGTAGACCCAGGGAGAAAATATTGGACCGACTTCCGGAGTGGATGAAGACAGAGAGTGTAGAAGATGTAGGCCTACTTGCAGTGACAAAAAAGATAGATTCGTGTGGAGACCCATGATGAATACAGCCATGCGACATGACACATCATGATGAGATACCTGTATCGTTCCAGTGTCAAAGTTGATGTAGACACAGACAGTGTTGTTTACAACAGATATCTAACATCTGTTTACTCATCATCATCATATGCCCTGTCGGAGACCATCTTTCCTGACTTTGCGTTGAGCAGGAGGAAATGGCCAGACTTCGTCAGAGAAGTCGTCTACTGTTTTTATCCACTCATCATCATCAGTCCAGTAGTCTGGTTGACCGTTGGGGCACCACTGAAGATTTTGCAACCAACTTCCTCCACTCCTCACGGTCCTCAGCTTTCCGCAGAATGATATTCCATTCAAGGCCAGTCCACTCTCTGATATTGTCTTCCCATCTATTTCTCTGTCTGCCTCTTCGTCTCCCTCCCTGAACTGTTCCCTGCAAGATGGTCTTGGCCTTTATCCACTAGGCTATATATGTATTTGCGGACTGGAAATAGAGCGAACTTCTGGCCTAGGCAACTTCACCATCGATTCCTCTGAGTAATCCTTTGACTCCCTCAGCCTGTCCACTAGCATCCTGCTTTGTCAACCATGACAGCAAAGCAAGAAACTGACTCCCTTACCCTATCCGACAGAATAGGGTGATGCAGTCAACGAAGGAAACTGGTGGGCGGAGTGAAGGAGTCAAAGAGTTAAACTTTTGCTGGTGGTGGATAGGTTTCGGGAGTCAAAGGGTGAACTCCTTGGTTTCTCGATGTATCATTGCCACAAGAAAAAAAAATGTTGGTTATAAA
The DNA here is from genome assembly GCA_030674185.1 of Monoplex corrugatus. NCBI lineage: Eukaryota > Metazoa > Mollusca > Gastropoda > Littorinimorpha > Ranellidae > Monoplex > Monoplex corrugatus. The sequence goes on from CM060313.1 coordinate 71,213,919, forward strand.
TGAAAGTCATCATGTGGGCCATAATTTGCTCCAAAACGTGAATCACTGACCAAGATGAGAGCTTTTCTTTTTTCCCTTGAAGCATATGTCAGGGTTTGTTATCGATGTTTGTTTGTTTGTTGTTTTTGTTGTTTGTTTTGTCTTTTTGTTGTTTGTTTGTTGTTGTTTTCGAGCTTTGCGGTGTTGTGGTGTGTGATTTTTTTGTTTGTTTTTTATTTCCTTTTGTAAAATACACGTGTTTGCCATTTTTTCTCTACCCCTCCCACCCCTTTTGTGTGTGTATGTGTGTGTGTGTGTGTGGTGGTCTTTGATTTAATGTCTATTCACTAAAGTGATTTTAGACAAAAAAAAAACAAAAAAAAACAAAAAAAAAAACAAAAAAAAACCCAACAACAAACAAACTTGCAAAAGGTTAATCTTCAGGAAAAAAAAATGAACCAGAAAAACAAGACAAGAAAGAAAAATTCACAAATGACGTTATCATAATTAACGATTGAAACAGTAAAATTAGCTAACCATAACACTGAACATGAGAAGTAACGGCACGTTAAATATATTTCGCTATCGGACTTTTTGACAGGCTAACAAAAAATTCATATGTTAAGGATGGTGAGGCAAATATGTCAGAAACTGTCTTCGTTGATAATGTAGGTATATGTTGTTTTACCCGAACGCATGAAAGAATATGACTATGTGTTATCTTCTTTCCACACAGGCACACTACATTCCTGGTGTATTTTGTTTTGAATGCATCAAGTTTCCACCTATACATAAGGGATTGTATACTTGTGTGTGTGTGTGTGTGTGTGTGTGTTGTGTGTGTGGTGTGTTGGTGTGTTGTGTGTGTGTGTGTGTGTGTGTGTGTGTGTGTATGTTTGTGTGTGTGTGTGTGTGTGTGTGTGTGTGTGTGTTGTGTTTGTGTGTTGTGTGTGTTTTGTGTGTGTTGTGTGTGTGTGTGCGTGTGTATGTGTTGTGTGTGTGTGTGTGTGTGTGTGTGTGTGTGTGTGTGTGTGTGTGCGTGGTGTGTGTGTGTGCGTGTATGTACGTGTGTTCGGGGGTGGATGAGATGTGATTTGTTTTGTTTCATTTTCTTTTAGAATGTATATGAAACATTTCCCCTTTTTTCTTTCTCCCCCCCCCCCCATACTACACACACACGCACACCACCACCACCACCGCTTTCTTAAAATCTGTTTTTTTTATTATTATTATTATTTTGTTGTTTTAAACTTGGGAATATTTTCTCACTAAAACTTTTTCCAGCAGAAGAATTTTCACATTGACTGTTAATGCGCTTCTGTTCCTTTTTCTTCCTTCTTCTTTCTTTGTTTTTTTTTTTTTTTTCTTTTTTCTTTTTCTTTTTCTTTATTTACTTTTCTTATTACAGAAATTTGTAAATTTGTCATAACGTTGGCTGAAGCTGGTTTTGATGACTCAGCAACGCCTATTTAAATCTGTGAACCCGCTTTTTCTTTTCTTTTCTTATGACAGAAATTTGTAAATTTGTCATAACGTTGGCTGAAGCTGGTTTTGATGACTCAGCAACGCCTATTTAAATCTGTGAACCCGCGAGCCTCATTGCCTGGCAAAGGCGATGATCCTCAGCGTGTGACAGAACAAGTTACGGGTTGCCTATCTCTCTGTGCCATGACTATGATCTACCTGGACACCACAGTAGCCGAAAGGTCCCAGAAAGCGTTCACACTCAGCAGCAATGTCATCCCAGCGCCAGTCAAACAGATGAGTGATGGCGGTTCTGCCTTGTGCACAGTTGGGCTCGTGATACTGCGCAGCCTGGACTGTAGGAACACACACACAGAGTTGTGAGCGGGTTTTCTTATTCAAGGAAAGAGAGAGAATTATGGAAGGAAAGAGAGAGAGAGGTGAATGAGGAGACAGAGAGGCACAGAGAGAATGAGGGAGGGAGAGAGAGGGGGAGTGAGAGAGAGAGAGAGAGAGAGAGAGACAGACAGACAGACAGACGGGCAGGCAGACAGACAGAGACAAACATACAGACATGAGACAGACAAACAGACAGACAGACAGACAGACAGACAGAGAGAGGCAGAGACAGAGAGAGAGAGAGAGAGAGAGAGAGAGAAATAGATACAAAGACAGAGACAGAGAGAGAGAGAGGCAGAGAGAGACAGACAGAGACAGAGAGAGACAGAGACAGAGAGACATACAGAGAGACAAAGAGAGAAATATGTCCTGAAGTTTTATTTTCCAACAGTATCGATATTAGCACATAGGACAACTTATATTCCTGTGACTAATTATTTACTGGTATCAAAACAATAGACCATAGAATATTACAAAATAACTAGAATTCAAGGAAACGGACACACACACACACACACACACACACACACACACACACACACACACACACACACACACGCACGCACGCACGCACGCACGCACGCACGCACGCACACACAGACCAAGACAAAAGCAAAAACAAAAACAAAAATGACGAGAAACAAATGAAACTAGTCACATTCGATCATGACAACATACAAAATAATGTATCCCTCCTGAGCATTGCATGGAAGGTCCTTAGCAGGTTCGTCCTCAGCAGAGTCATCAGCCATGTAGCCAAGGCCAGAGTGGCTTTCGTGGTGGAAGATGTACCTGTGAAATGGCACTTGCCATACACCAGCTACAGAAGAATTGTCGCGGACAAAACCAAGCCAGAACTGTACGTGGTGTTTTATAGATCTGACAAAACCATTTGACACCCTTAGCCTGCTAGACGGGCAGAATGGTGAGCAGCAATGATCTTTTGATGCTGAGCTGGTGCAGCGCATCTCCAAGAACAGCTTGGCCCTCGAAAGTCTGACAGAGAGGTTCTACTGTTGCAAGACCATGGCACCGGGCTCTTTTTTGAAGGCGAGATACACACATACACATATCATTTACATGTAACCAAGATTATTCCAGTGGTAGGCTGATAAAATACCAGTATAAAATATAGACTAGGTAAAACATAGTCAAGGTAGGACCTCAGGACTTGGCCAGCTCATGGGTTTATGTGCAGGCTTTAGGCATGTGCCACGATCACCATACACGTGGCACCTGTGACGTTAGTGCATATGGAATTCGTTCCGAGCGCGGAGACGTCTTCTTGAGAAACTGAAACTGAAACTGAAAGGCATCGGGCTCGCCATAAAGATTCCTGAGTTTAAAGCAGCAGTCTTGAGCAGCCTACTGTACTGCTGCGAGGCCTGGACTACCCATGCCAATGGCACGTTTAACAGCTAGAACGGTTCCACTATATGTGCCTGCACAAGATCTGGATCATGGAAATTCACGTAGCAAGATAGAGTGGACGGATTAGCAGGGAAGTTTCAGTCTTTTCCTCCTAATTTTTGTATCTGGTGTTTGTTTGTTTGTTTGTTTGTGATCTTACGCTTGACAAAGGCCAGTTGGCCGAAAATTTGCGCCTGTCTTGTCTGTCTTGTTGTATTAAATACGCGTTCTTATTCTTTTTTCGTTGTTTTTTTTTTCTTCTGGTTCCTGTTTGCTTGAACGCGGGTAGTCACACTTGTTTAAGATAGAGTGTGCAGCGGTAAAGTTCTGAGAAAGCGTGGCTCCTCGTGTATACAGTTTCTGCTCATCAAGTGCAAGCTTCGTTGACAGGACATGCCGTTATATGGAAGACAACTGCAACCCAAAACTGCTCCTTTACGGAGAGTTGAAGCAAAGATACCGTGACCAGAAAAGACCAGTAAATACATACAGGAGGCAATGCCCTCAACAGATCAAACAAGCAGTCGACAGCAGTGCACGCAGGCAGCAACACCATTTGAACTTGCAGAACAAGTGCTACTCAACAAAAGAGGGATTGGAGGGGGTTAGAACCCGAGGTCGAATGACTCCTTCCCATATGCATCGCCTGCAGAAGAACAACACCATTTGAACTTGCAGAACAAGTGCTATTCAACAAAAGAGAGATTGGAGGGGGTTAGAACCCGAGGTCAAATGACTCCTTCCCATAAGCATCGCCTGCAGAAGAACACCATTTGAACTTGCAGAACAAGTGCTATTCAACAAAAGAGAGATTGGAGGGGGTTAGAACCCGAGGTCGAATGACTCCTTCCCATATGCATCGCCTGCAGAAGAAGATAAGATATCGGCCCAGACCCAGTCTTGTATCATCCAAGGTCCAATGACCCCTTCCCATACATAGTCAGAAGAAGATATGCGACCAGAAGCAGTCTTGTATCATCCGAGGTCCAATGATCCCTTCGCATGCAGCACCTACAGAAGAAGACATGCTCCCAGAACCAGTCTTGCATCATCCGAGGTCCAATGATCTCTTCTCATGTAGCGCCTGTAGAAGAAGACATGGCTCAGAACCAGTCTTGCATCAAGAAAACCCCCCATCAAACGATGAAGGCCCAGTGTGATCATTCATTCGTCGGATCGCCGGGAGATTCCCAACATCCATCATCATCGTATGCGCGCGGGTGTTGGTGTGTATGTATGTGAGTGTACGTGCGTATGTGTGTGCATGTGTGTGATGTGTATGTGTATATGTTTTATGCATGTGTGTGTGTGTGCATGTATGTATGTGTATTATGCATGTGTGCGCGCGCGCGCGTGTGTGTGTGTGCGCGTGTGTGTGTATGTGTATGTGTGTGTATATATGTGTACATGCGTGTGTGTGTGTGTGTGTGTGTGTGTGTGTGTGTGTGTGTGTGTGTGTGTGTGTGTGTGTATGTGTGTGCAAAAAACAAGGCCACAGCTTACTGTTGAAGAAACTGATGAAGACTCAGCAGCCTCCAACTTCAGAAACACTAATATCAGGAACGGCCACAGATAGAAGGAAACCATAGATCAACGATTAAATATTTGCCTTCTGTGACAACAGATTAGAAATGAAAAATGAACAAAGTTAACATGGAGAAACTGAAACAAGTTGAAAAAAAATTTAGAAAGGCATACAGAAAGCAATTGAGAAGTGGGACATTGCAGAGATGAAAAAAAAAAAAAAAAAAAAAAAAGCAACAACAACAACAATAACATCAACAACAACAACAACAAACCGCTGTATCTACAACAGTAAAGAGAAAGTACTTATTAACGATCATAAACCATTTTATATAAATTTATAAACATGGTCTTATATATCATCATCATCAGATGCCCTGCCGCATGGCGTTGGCGATCATGGACTTCCATCTGTCTCTATCTCTCGTTGCCCCTAGCATCTCCCCACCCTCCTCGTCCCCAGCCACTCTGCAAGTCCGTCCAGCATTTTCTCCCTGGGTCTACCCAGTGCTCTCTTTCTCTCCAGCTTTCCCGTTGTGACCAGGTGCTTCAAATCCCCCTTCCTCATAAAATGGCCTATAAATGTTGCCTGTCTTTTCCTAATCTTCCTTATGAGTGATCTACTTGTGTCTACCTCCATCAAGGCTGTCTCGTTTGTTTTCATTGCTGTCCATGGAACTCTCAACATTCTTCTTAGAAACCACATCTCGGCTGCCTCAATCTTGTTCTGGCTTTGTTTGTTGACTGTCCACGCCTCGCATCCATACAACAGTATTGGTTCTATATAGCATTCAAGAACTCTCTTCCTGATGTTGATTGACAGGCATTTGTTAGGTCTTATATACAGACCACTGTAACTGCAACTGTAAAAAGAATAATCAAGCACTTGTTCATAAATCAAAATCAGGTTTGTTCCATTAAAAAAAAAAAACATAAAAAAATCCTTGAGACTATTTCCCTTTAGGATAAACGTTTTCTAAAATTAATTGTTATAAAAGGAAATGGCTGTAGATACGCTTGCCATTTTTCTTTGTTTGTTGGTTGTTGCTTTTTATTGAAGGGGGGGGGGGGGGTGCTTAGAGAAAAGAGCCAGATGATTTCTTACCTGTGACAAAAACAGTAACCGATAAGATTCCAAACGTCAGCATACTGTCAGCTAGTATACCTTACAAGAGCGGGCGGAAGAACGTGTATCCCTTATCGTGTTCAGTTCTTATAGACGACTTGCTAACCACATACCATGTTTTCAGTTAACTCTTTGGCTCCCGCATCCTGTTCACTAGCTTCCTGCATTGTCAACCATGCTAGCAAAGTAAAAAACTTAACCCTTTGATTCCCTCACCCTGTCCTGCAGGAAGCTGGTGGACAGGGTGAGGGAATCAAATAATTCACTAGCTTCCTGCATTGTCAACCATGCTAGCAAAGCAAAAACTTAACCCTTTGATTCCCTCACCCTGTCCTGCAGGAAGCTGGTGGACAGGGTGAGGGAATCAAACGATTCACTAGCTTCCTGCATTGCCAACCATGCTAGCAAAGCAAAAACTTAACCCTTTGATTCCCTCACCCTGTCCTGCAGGAAGCTGGTGGACAGGTGAGGAATCAAACGATCACTAGCTTCCTGCATTGCCAACCATGCTAGCAAAGCAAAAACTTAACCCTTTGATTCCCTCACCCTGTCCTGCAGGAAGCTGGTGGACAGGGTGAGGGAATCAAACGATTATGTTTTTGCTATTGGTAGATAGGGTGTGGGAGTCAAAGGTATAATCTATGTACTGTACAAGCCGTATGTTTATGGAACGGACAAAGATAAGGATTGCTCCGTGACCTAAATGTCGCAGAGGAGACAGTGAGGTACTTTCTGTTCTGTTCTATTCTGTTCTGTTCTGTAATCACTAAACCTCCCTTCAGGACTATCGCAGCGATGGGTGGTGGCGCTGTTATCGGGTTAACCCTTTGCCACCTGCATCCTATCTACCAACTGCAAAAACTTAACCCTTTGACTTCCTCACCCTATCCACCAGCTTCCTGCAGGAAGCTGGTGGATAGGGTGAGGAAGTCAAAGGGTTAAGTTTTTGCTCTTCCAGCATGGTTGACAAAGAAGGTTGATGTTGGACAGGCTGCAGGAGTCAAAGGGTTAATGGGCAGTTTCCCTATTACGTTGGATCAGTACAAGCACTGTTGAACTCCACCAATTTGTGACCCAGCAGTAGTGCAGAATCTCCTCTGGTGGGTGGTTTACAGGCTTCCTGGCGCTAAATGAACTTGAAAGTGTTGAGGCGTCGGGATGAGTGGCAGGGGATCGACGCTGCTGACGTGGCGCGTAAGTTGGGACCGAAACAAAGTACTGGGCTCTACTGCGAAGGTCGGTAGGTTTCCCATTTATCTCCTTCGGTGCTCTACCTTCACCAACTCTGAACAAGCCAAGGTACCATTTTGACAGCTGAATTGTCGGGTACCTACCTGATCATAGCTAGGTGAACTGTGGCTCATGTACTGTGTAAACTTTGTTTTCTTTCAGTAAGGACCAAGCTGGTCCAATAATTGCACCAGGATGGCCAAAATAATTATGACAATTCAAAGACTTGGTTTTATCTCAGCCATTTGAGGACGGATGTAAACTAAAATTGGAGTAGATACACACTCACACTCACACAAACCGATGCTGTTTCGACATACAAACGCTTCCATCACAGCAAAGTCCTTATAGAAACAATATGTTTTAGAGACAATAACCAGAGAAGGACACACACACACATGCACACACACGCGCGCGCTCGTGCACACACACGCACACACAACCACACACACATAAACAACACACACAACCACACACACGTAAACACACACACACACACACAAACACCACACACACACACACACAAACACCACAAACACACACACACCACACACACACACAACACACCACACACACACACACCACACACACACACACACACACACACACACACACACACACACACACACACACACAAACGAACAGACAAACAGACAAAGAGAAGTTGGGGGGGGGGATGAAGGTACATGTATACCGGTACTTGGATGAGTGCAGTGTTCTCTTTTAAAGTTGGTTAAAACGTGACCGCTCTTTAAGATAAGGCAGGCTTACACAACAGTAATAGGACATTTCCAACGAGTCCATCTTTCACTGTAAGGGTTCGCTGCTTTTAAAGTACATTAGCCGAACAATGCGAAGATAACCGAGTATTGTTTCTCCACGTTTGTCTTCCTGTATTACCGCAAGCTTTTCGATTTATGAATGTTTCAATAGCAAGCCGTACACATAGATACACACACACAGACACACACAGACACACACACACACACACAGACACACACACACACACACACACACACACACACACACACACACACACACACACACACACACACACACACACACACACAACAAAAAACAAAAAACAAAAAGAAAACTACTGAAGATAGAATCAGAACGCGTATTTAATACAACCACACAATACAGGCGCAAATGTTCAGCCAACTGGCCTTTGTCAAACGTAAAAGAACAAACAACAAATCATTATCATCATCAGGTGCCCTGCCGCATGGCGTTGGCGATTGTGGACTTCCATCTGTCTCCATCTCTTGTTGCCTCAAGCATCTCTTCCTCCTTCCCTGTCTTCAGCCACTCTGCAAGTCCGTCTAGTATCTTCTCTTTGGGTCTACCCGGTGCTCTCCTTCCCTCTAGCTTTCCCGTTGTGACCAGGTGTTCCAATTCCCCTTTCCTCATAAAAGGCCTATGAATGTTGCCTGCTTTTTCCTCATCTTCCTTATGAATGATCTACTTGTGTCTGCCTCCATCAAGACTGTCTCGTTTGTTTTCTTGCTGTCCATGGAACTCTCAACATTCTTCTTAGAAACCACATCTCGGCTGCCTCAGTCTTGTTCTGGCTTTGCTTGTTGACTGTCCACGCCTCGCAACCGTACAACAGTATTGGTTCTATATAACATTCAAGAACTCTCTTCCTGATGTTAACTGATAGGCATTTGTTGGTAAGAATGCTTTCCATCTTCTTGAATGTTGCTTTGGCTTGGCCAATTACAATACAATACAATACAATACAATACAATACAATATTTTATTTATAATAGCGCAAAATCTTGATAAAATCAAATCTAAGCGCTAAAACAGACACACACGCACGCACGCACACACACGCACGCACGCACGCACGCACGCACACACACACACACACACACACGCACACGGCTATAAATGGGGAGAAAGAATAAAAGCAATGGAAAATTATAGAGAGCATATTATATACAATTATATATTACAATGCGATTCCCCTCTGAGTGGAGACAGGCTGCAGAGGTTCTGCTGGCTATTCCACAAACAACAAATACAACAGTATTTAGGAGAAAAAAGACCAAAACTTCTGTGCTTTTTCGTCCAGTCAGGAAGCGTACACAAGTCACAGCTGACTTTTTCGTCAGATTTGTGTATTCGCTTACTTGTTAAAATCTGGCCCGTTCGCTTACCACGAGCTGTAGGCTAAGGCCTAAGTCCTATTAACTGGTGTTGCCAGTGTTTCGTACGTTTGCTCACTATCCCTTTCCCATTTCAAGATCTTGCCAGGACATTTTTTTTTTTTATGAAAGCTTACGGAATCTGCCACGTAACTACTTGCAGATTTTGGTGACACGCATATTGCCTGTTATCATTTTAGATAATTAGCTTCTAGGGTCTCAGTTTAGTTTTACTAGGGCGTTTACTTCGGATTTTATTCAAGAAGGATTTATCGCGCTCGGACAGTTCCATAGGCACTCCACCCAATCTACCAATCTGTTACCTGATAGACTCCTTGAGTCTGCGCAAAACCGCAGTAAGCGTTGGCAAGGTCAAGAAATGGAAGAGGGAAGGACCCGAACCTCTCTGAAACACTGACTTTACAAGAATGATCATGTATGCATTGAAATATGATGGGCATCAAACAGATCAGTTTCCATCGTGCCAGCTGGGACCGAACTCAATATGTCAGATCAGGGTATGAGAAGTCAAAGGGATAAAGGCCCATGCCTCTTGTGTAATCAATCTGGATTGTATTTATTTATGTATTTATTTTCATTTATTTATTTTGTTGTTGTTGTTGTTATTGTTGTTGTCGTCACAAAGTCTTTCGTGTGAAATGGAGGCTGCTCTCTTCAGGGGAACCACGTCACCAGTTTACTCAAGACAACAAGGAACGAAACCTATTTTGTTCAATCTATCCGTGCATGCATAATGACGAAGAAGTGTGACAATATACTAAGGTGTTATAATATCATTGACCCCCGGTTAGATGGTTTACAGTGTGCGGTTTTGTTGTGCTGAATATCATATAAACGCCACACATAACGCCAGATATCTAGGCCGTACGTGTTTTCTTCATTTAACATCTGTCCACTCGGAGTAAGTGAAACGTTGAGAGGGGAGGGGGGGGGGGGGAGTGGAGAGAGGGCGCGATATTCAAGTGGGTAAGTCCTACACTTCCAATGGGAAGGTCTCAGGTTCGATCCTGTGTTGACACCGGCCTCCTGTTTTTATGGGTAAAGGGTGGAGATTTTTCCTAGGCCAACATGTGTGCCTGCATACGCTTGCAGAACGTCAAGTATGCATGCTAAAGATCCTGTAAGTCATGTCGAGTGGCTTATGAACATATGAAAATACCCAGTATGCACACTCAGTGGTAGAAAGAAACTCTAGGGAGAGCTAGACAACAGAAGGTCTTCAGAGAAGTAACCCCCTTTAGACAAGTGTTTCGGCCCTGAATTCCTTACACTCTCGGGGGGCCGGGCCACATCCAGGTCATGACTCCTGGATGCCCTTCTGCTGTTGTCTATTTTTTTTTTTCCCCACGCCGGGGAGCGAACCTGGGCGATTCTGCGCTTCAGAACTGCGGTACGCGGTTTTACCAATGTGCTAACGGGGCACACATCATCTGTAGGGAATTTAATCCTTATGAAGTTCACTTTTGGTTCCTCCTTGCCCAGATCCAGCTTGAACTCCTTTCTGCTGCCTCTGCCATCGCTTTAAGGGCTCTAGTCCTCTTCTTCCCAGAAATGGCGAGTTGTTTCATGAGATCATAAGCGGAGGTGCCCACAAACCCTCTTGCCCCGACCTCTATGGCGAAGATTTTGACCCGCAGACCTGCTTTCTTCAGGGTGCTGGCAAGACCGGCGTATTTTTCGGTCTTGTAGATATGTGCTTCTTCCATTCTGCTTTCGTATGGCACAGTGAGTTCTATCAGAATCACTTGTTTCGAGGAGTCAGAGTGGAGAGCGATGTCTGGTCTCATGCCTGTCTTGCTGATGACATCTGGGTAATTTCTCCACTCTGGGAGGTCTGCTGTACACTCCCAGTCGACTGCTCCATCCAGAAGACCCTTTGGCAATGTGCTGGTTGTCATAGCACTTTCGGGCCAGACCTGTTTCCCTCCTGCTTTGTAGAACGTTGTCATAGCAATTGGTGCGTTTGGGGTCATGGTTTTTTCGCTAACCACGTCTGTGATCACTTTCAGAACTTGGTTGTGCCTCCATGTATACCTTCCTTGGGCTAGCGCTACTTTGCAAGAGCTTAGGACATGTTCCACTGTTTGTTTCTTCTGACAGAGCGGACATGCTGGGTCGTCTGATTTCCCCCATTTCACTAAGTTTGCATTCGAGGGGAGCAGGTCATATACAGATATGAGGAGGAAGCTTATCCTTAGAGGAGCCATGTGCCACATATCGTTCCAGCTGAGACTTCTTTGGAGTGCACTGTCCCATGTTGTCCATTGCCCCTGTTGACCTTGCTGGACTGCCTTCTGCACTCTTTTGACATCTTCTTCTTCCTTCAACTCCTGTATGATCATGTCTCTTTTTTCCTTCCCTTTGGCTTTGGACCACCACTGCATTTTTGTTGCTCCCAGTCCCTGTCTGTTGGTTTGCGTGTGTCCAATTATTTCTTTGATGCTGAGGTTTCTCTTGGCATTGTTTACAGCCTCTTGGACTTTCCACTTTCTGCCAGTTCTCAGCTTTGGATGAACTGATCTCACGATATTGTCTTCCGATTCCTCCAGCATGCTCAACAGTCTTGCTTTTCCAACTTTGTATTCCTCCACTATGGATTTGAGAGGTAGCTTCAGCATTGCTTGACGACAGTAGAATGCAACATCAGTGAGACCAGGTGGGACACCGAGCCATTTTCTTGTGTATTTGTTGATTTTGGCTTCCATTGCTTCGACTGTGCTGGTGCAAATGTCATAGATTAGCAGTGGCCACAGCAGCTTTGGTATCAGCATGAACTGTAGACACCAGACTTTGTATTTGCCTGGCAGTCCGCAGTTATCTATTTTCTTCAGGCCTTCTTCTGCTGTTTGCTTGGTTTCACATCCCCTTTGTGTGTCTTTCAGGGAGTCATCATACCATCTTACGAGACTTTTTACTGGCTCTTCTGTGACAGTGGGGATGGCTTGGTTGGCTACCATGAATTTGACTGAATCTGCCACTTTTCCTTTTCGCAGTGAGAGACTTCGGGATTTCTTAGGTTTGAACCTCATTCTTGAAGAGGCCACCAGCTCATCCAGCTGCTTTAAGATTTGGTGTGTCTCTTCCTCATCCGTGGACAAGACTGTTGTGTCATCCATGAAAGCTTTCAGAGGAGGCATCTGGTATCCATCTCCCAGATTCACTGGACCTGAACTCTTCATTGCAGCTTTCAAGATGACTTCCATTGCCACCACGAACAGTATGGGAGAGATTGCACAGCCCATTGCAATGCCCACCTCTAGGTCTATCCAGTCCGTGGTGTATTCTTTGGTAGAGAACCGCATTGAGAACCCTTGGAAATACTTCCTCAGCATTGTTCGGATGTTTTCTGGGATGTGATACATTTCAAGAGCCAGCTGGATCATATCGTGTGGAACTGATCCATATGCATTCGCCAGATCAAGCCAAACTACGTCAATGTCTCTCTTCTCTGTTCTTGCTTTTTGGATGGCATCCCAAATCAACGTGGCATGTTCCAAGCATCCAGGCATTCCTGGTATGCCTCCCTTTTGGACTGACATATCCAGATACTTGTTTTCAGTCAGGTATTTTGTCAATCTTGCTGCCATAACAGAGAAGAAGATTTTCCCCTCGACGTTCAGAAGTGATATTGGCCTGAACTGATTGATGCTGCTGGAGTTCTGCTCCTTCGGAATGTACACTCCTTCAGCTCTCATCCATTGGTCGCTGATCTTCTGGTTCCTCCATGCTGATCGAATCATCTTGTGGAGCCACTCGAGCACTTTTGGGCATTTCTTGTAGAGCAGGTATGGTATTCCGTTTGGTCCAGGTACTGACTTGGCTCTGGCTTTCTTTACTACGTTCTTCACTTCATCCAGTGTTGGTGGTTTGTTATTGAATTTTCCTTCTGGCGCTGCAGGCCAAACCAGATTCTGGATTTCAAGTGGTGCCTCGCGCTGAGAATCGGAATATGTTTCCCTGAGATGCTGCTCTAGGGTTTCCTTGCCCACTGTGAGAGTCCCTGATTTGGGTTGTTCAAACAGCTTTCTTGCAAAGTCAAAGGGATCTTTGAAGAAACGATCTTGAGTCTTCTTCTTTTTGCTCTTTCTTCGCCTTGCTGATTCCACTTTGCTGAGAGCATTGTGTTTGGCCTTCAGATCTTTCCAGAGTTCCAGGAGCCCTTGCTTCTCGAATTCTGAGGCAGTTTTCATTCGCTTTTTAAGCTTCCTTTTCTACCTCCGGATGCTCTCCATCTGTTGCTGTCTTCTGGATTTCTGGGGAGGCGTTTTTGTTTTGGCTGCTTCACTCCATAAGTGTCCCTGCAGATAGAGTATATGATGTCTCCGTATGTGTCAAGTTTGTGTTCCAGCGTACTGTTCCCTATTAGCGCATTCAGCTTAAGGACAAGTTCCTCATCTAATTTCTCCCATTGTTCTTTTGCACCGGCAGGCGGCAAATTGAGTTTTCCACGTTTGGCGTTAAGAGCTTGTGCAAAATCCGCATCAGAACCGTCAGCGTGGATGTCCTTGGCACTATGGTTTAAATCCTGGCCTTGGTCATCCAACGTCTCACCTGCTATCGCAGTGCGCTGCTGCTGGTTCGTATGTGTCTTCAAACAGCCCATTTTTGTCCTGTGGATCTTCATGCCGCGTTTGGTGGTGAATCTCCTTCCACACGCACACGGAAATTCCATCTGCTCATTAATCATGATCCGTTGTGCGTTTCCAGTCGTGAACTGAAAAGGAGTATGCCTTGTAGACGGAACACTAAGATAAATAAGTACATACATAAAACATGGTCGCTTTTACGTGTGTGATTCTTTCGTAAACAGGCATTAGGCAAAACGTAACAAGTAATTTGTACTGAAACATTATGCATGACTGAATGTCTTTTCTTACTTTTAACATAATTGGACGCAGCTTGACAGGGAACATTTTTTGCCCCTGCACCTACGCGTTCAAGGGATGAGTATTAATCTATGTTTTCGATTGAAAAAAATATAGCAGAGCGGTATGTGAAATATCTTGTTAATATTGAAATTAATGATTAAATAAGAGATATTGCAGTGCTTACTATTGTCGGAATACCACAGTTAGTGCTATGAAATTAATAAATATTTAAAATTCACACAACATACTTACTCCCACAGGAAATATGTCACTATGACCTTGAACTCCAACCTTGGCGAGACGCACATGGTGAATAACAGAACACATTGTCTTGCATCTAGTTCTACCTTAAAGGGTTGGCCCTCAAAAATGTTGCTGTCCGTTGTACTTTTTATACAGCAGCTGCACTGGTTAGCTCCAGCAGCAGTGATGTTTGGATCGGCCCCCTGTTTTTTGATGGCGTGGTGGCCTGCTAAACTGTTGACAGCAGTGTTGCCGAGACGCTACTATCGACGTGCAGATGATTTTCTTTTTTCGACCTACATCCGTTTGATCTTGTTTTTCTTCGAAAATTACACAGGTGTTGAGGTATGTAAAGTGATCGGTTGCTACTGTTATTACCACCACTCTGCTGTGAATCTACTGCACAGTACTGTACCTACTTCTGTTAGTCGAAATTCTAATGCTGCTATCTCTCTGTTCCTACTTCAGTCCAAGTGGCAATCCTTCCAAGTCCAGACAAGATTACAGGCATATATATATATATATATATTTTATAAAAAAAAAAAAAAAAAATATATATATATATATAATGTATGCCCAGCAATCACTGGCTTGGGAACAAAGACTTATAACCCCATAACATTAACAGCTTTCTCTCTCTTTTCCTCAGTCCCAGGCCTTTTTATCATCTTGGCTGGTCATTCTTCACTTAATTTTCATTTTTTTGAAAAATACTTTAACTTGCTGCAAACTGTACAGCACCTTTCAGTATTGGTGTCACTCACTCGCTTGCAAACTTTTGTGTTGTGTGTGTGTGTGTGTGTGTGTGTGTGTGTGTGTGTGTGTGTGTTTTACAGGACATTCCAAGCTGACATTTCACAGTGTCACTGACCACACATAATAGTTTTGTGTAGGCTAATGACATTCAGCCACAGAGCGGGACACAACCATGACTTCACTTGTAGTTCAACATTACATCTACAATGGTTTCAATTTCACAATCTCGCATTTCTGTGTCATTGTATGTCAGTTCTAGTATAATAACATGATTTCAGAACCCTCTAACTTAAGGCTGTATAGTATTCAGTATATTTTGCTTAAATGTTTTATTTATGCTCCATCTGAAACAAAGAAGATTGAATAAGTGAATGAGTGACTGTATGTCATCACTAGTTCATTTCAGCATCCCCCATGGGGATGCTGGGGGCTCTTTCAGAATGAATAGTATCCCTACCTTCTGGAAATTCTGTGCTAGAAATGTCCTCTTTTCTGTCACTCTCTTTGTTTCTTACTCCTTTGCTTTCTGTCATTTCTTCCTATCATTTTCTGCCTTGCTGATCCATTCACCTGTACATGTTCAGTAAAGTCTTATGTACTTTTTCTTAGGATTGATAATTGGGTATATGTATTAAGTGCATTTTTGGCTCTAGGGAGGTGAGATATGCTGAAGCAATTTTGGGTAATTTATGCCTGTTTTGGTGTCCTTAGGTATGCTTAAGTTTGTATTCAGGTGTGTTGTTAAATCCCCAGTACTAAAAATTGGGCAGAGTGGGAGCATGCCCTTAGATTATGTGTGCAAATGCATTGATATGTTTACCTAATTGTCTTTTCTTTTTTTTTCCTGTGTGTGAAGTTTTGTATGTTTTGAAGCAGTTAATACTTATAGCCCTGATATGATTTTACGTAGTTGGCTGGGCTTTAAACAACAATGACAATAACAATAGTTCATTTCAGCAATCATTTTATAAATAATTGTTTGGTCGAGATAAATAAACTAATCATGTGAACTATTTTCAGTGTACGTATTTACTTAAGCCTTTCACTGCTGCCTGATGCTACAGCTGCAGTTCAGAGGTCATTTGCTGATACAGGGTTCAATTTTTGGCCGTGCATGGTTTCGTTGTTACCCAAATCATCCATAGTAGTTTGATTAGAATGGAAAGGTCAGTGTCCCATCCCGTTTTTCAAGCAGTGGGCCATACTTTAACTTTCCTGAAAATAGAAGTCATGTTTCAAAGCTCTTTTGTTTTGTTTTCTATGCAGTGTGTTGAATTTAGTTTGTGATCGATGCCTGCTCTGCCGAGGGGTGTTAGCTCTGTGCAGTAGCCCAAATGAAACTTGGTTGTCTTCAGGAATAAAAAATCACCATTTCAGCTGCTTCCAAACCCTTTATTTAGACCGCAGAATATTTCAGAATGCGCTAATGTTCGTGCAGGTTTAAACAAATTCCACTAGTTTCCACCCCTGGGTATTGTGGTTAGCTGTCTGCAGCTGTTTTCTGTCAAATTAGAGCTTTAAACGACTTTCTGTATTTTTCATTGTTGTGTGTGTATGAGGTTTTATGATGTTTCAGATAGTTTTGAAATTGAAAGGGTTAAAACATTTAGCACATGAGAGTGCATATTTCTAGTCATATCTCAGGTTGTCATGAACAATCACTGTAAACAGTGTAATGAATTCCAGCTATGAATTGATACAGTTTAACTTTAATTAGTGCTGGTGTAAATTGTGCCTTGAATTGTTATTCATGTTTTTTTATGTGTATTGCAGGTGGTTTTGTATGGAGATGTTGATGCATTGCTGAGCACAGACAAAGTGGAGAATGCTGTTTACATCTCTAATCACCAAAGCACAGGCAAGAATTAATGTGACCCATTTTCACAAAAGTGGACATAACTCACAGTCACACACAATCAAATCGAGATACAGCCTCAGAAATGTGGGGAGGGTCTGTGTAAGTGAAATAGAGATTTAGGTTTCCACTTGTTCTTTGGGCTTTTCTGTAGATGTATGATAAGTCTCATAGTGAAGTTCACCTAAAAAGAGCATTGAAATTGAAATACAATGAAAAAGATTATGATGATACCTTTCAGAAGTCCTTAGTTGAAATTACACTTAGCTGACAGTTTTCAGACTACCACTACAACTCAACCTCTTGCAGAATCCCTCCACTCCATTTTTTGTTCGTTCTTGTGTTATTTCTTTAAACGTCTGTTTACGCATGTACGTTTAGTTAACCATTCATTGTTTTGGAACTATTGATGTCAACTTCTGAACGCTGCACAAATTAATTTAAAATAATCCAAAATATCTTTTATCTTTTTATCACAGTGGTTGCAAAGGAAAAGCTGTCAGTGAATGTTCTCAAACTTTTACCTCTGTTTTCTTTACACAAGAAGTACACACATTTGACATTTTAACAACGGACCTCTACTTTCTGCGTTTTTGTCCTAGAGACTTCATTTATTATATTTCCTACCATTTCCAATGATACCAATAACTTGATATTTCCTATCAATGGTACTGCACCTATTTCTCTTTGTGACCATCTCTGAATGTACCACACCCGTGCCTGATCACTTCATTCTGCTTTTGATTATACTTGTTTACAGATTCCTTTATACAATCATCGATGTTCCAAAGTAATTGCTGTTCTTCTTCTGTGTCCTGTCTGTTTGACAGTCACATGCTCAGTCTTCCTTCAAGTCTAACTTGAAGACATACCTGTTTGTCCAGCAGAGATTTCCCTCTGTACATGCTCATCCTTTGATCCTCCTTCTCCCCTGTCCTGTCCCAGTTTCTATGTGTTCTGTACTCTTGAGTTTTTAGTCCCTGTAGGTAAATCTTTGGTGAATGATGTAAGTGCATGCTTTGGTTTGATTTGTATAGATTTAGTACCATATAGGTCTATTGATGATGATGATGATGATGACCAAAAAATCAAGGTATTTCCCTTTTTGTGAGAATGGGTCACAAATGTAATTCAGTAAAATTATAATAATATCATAAAAATGTGATCCTCCTGTTTGAAATGAGTCACTTTGCTACTTGCTGACAAATGCGTCACAGGGATTGAAATGAAAAGGGTGAAAATTGTTGATTTTGAGCTTTCATGAAAATCCCAAGTTTTGATTAATTATTAATCATCTACACGATTTCATCCATTTCTGCTGTCAAAACCAGTGGTACGGTTCATTTTGTGCATTTTTTGCAAAACTTGATGCTGTTTTTATTGTTATTTATGTATACATATCGAGTATTTTGATTAAAGTTTTTTATTTTGCGTCTGTGTTTTATAGTGGATTGGATCCTTGGTTGCTCTGTGGCTCTGCGACGGGGTGCACTGAGTCGTTGTCGATACGTGGTGAAGGATGGGCTGAAGTACTTCCCTCTGTATGGCTTCTATCTGTCACAGGTAAGTTTGTGATAGGTCTGAATGCATGGACGAAAGTTCATTAGAGCTGAATTGTTAATTATCAATTTAAAAATATAATAGTGATATATATATATATATATATATATATATATATATATATATATACACATACATATGTATGTATGTATGTATGTGTGTGTATATATACATATATATATATATATGAATATGAAATGATGGGCAGTGATACCGATTCATAATTTGAAATTAACTCTTTGACCCCTGCACCTTGTCCACCAGCACCCTCTGTTGCCACTTATGCTATGAAAGCAAAAACCTAGCTCTTTGATTCCCTCACCCTACCCACCAGCTTCCTGCAAGAAGCTGGTGGATAGAACAAAGGAGTCAAACATTAACCAGTTCAGTGCCTATAAGCCGTCAGCTGACGTTGCACAAAAGGTGTTGCTATATTGCCTAAGAGCCGTCCGCTGACGTTGCAGGAGTTTTCCGATTTTTCGTTCACAACTGTGTGAGCCAGTCAGCACACAGAAACACTGCACACTGAGCTATATGTGTCTACAATATAAAAATAGGATGTAAATTAGGATACGTCATAGGGAAGACACTTTTATTGTCGCTAATGATTTGGTAACTGGACCACGTGAAGTGGAGCACAATGGCGACGCAACCTTCGACAAGCCGAACGGTGGCTCACGTCAGCGGACTTCCACGACTCTAGAGGCCGTTCAAATGATTTTACAGCATGATGACGATGAGAGAATTTGTTATCTGATCATTCGCAACATGAGGGTGGAGAAAGTAACAATGACCACGCCGACATTCAACGCTTGCTGGCTGAATCGATGCAAGCAGACGATAACAAGTACGAGTCAGACCGCGACTGCCGTGGTCAGTGTGAGTGGAGAGCGCGCAGGCCGTGACACTTCGGACTTTGGACCCAACAACAATGAACGTGATGGTACATGGTGAGATGGGTCACGCACGTGTTCGTGGTGTGGGAAGGGGGGAAGATGAGAAGGGGGAGAGGTGCAGAGGAGCTGTGCCCCAGTTAGACGGCATGGCAGGGGGCGTGGCGATCAGCGAAGTGTTTCGCTCACTGAAAATCTGTTGGCCTCCAAATGGACAACAGTCAGACATTCCTCAATTTTTATGAAATCCAGGATTGAAAGTGGGAACTGGTGACGTGTGCTATGCTTTTTCAAGCTGTTTCTGACTGATGAGCATGAGCTGATTGACTTATTTGAATAAGGATTCTGATTCTGGGCTTATTTTCTCTTGTTTTGATTGCAGAACCTGAAGAACAGAGAGAACCAATTCATGAGTGTCATGTAGTTTGATTGTTCAGTGTCTGAGTACAGTGATTGTCATGTAGTTTGACTGTTCAGTGTCTAGTACAATCACTTTTATGTTTACCGAAGCCAGGTCTATCATTGATGGGATGGTTACTTACTTATTTGTCTGCATGGGTTTAGTATCGTTTCATGAACATTTTATGAGCACAGATTCAGAATCCTCGTTCATTTTCCTTCAAAAAACACTTATGTTTCTTTGTTGTATCTCTTACAGTTTTTGCACTAGAATTTTTTGTTAATTATTACCCTCGAATCCTCAAAATTCCCCGGCAATGGGGAAGCACATATTTACGTTTTTCTCTGGCACTGAAAGGGTTAACAAAATACATCTCTGAATCTTGCTTACATGAAGTATAACTAACAACACAAAGAAGGGCAACAGTAAGTCAGATCAAGTTTATGGCTTGAGTGATCAGTTCTGCCAGTCCTACCTAGTGTAGGCAACTTTTGAGTCTGTCACTGAGTGTGTCTGCCCATGGGAAGGGAGACAATTTGTCTTTAGGTGGTGCCCAGCTGTCACTTTTTGTTTCAGCCCATGGGAAGGGAGACAATTTGTCTGTAGTGGTGCCCAGCTGTCACTTTGTGTTTCTGCCCATGGGAAGGGAGACAATTTGTCTGTAGGTGGTGCCCAGCTGGCCAGAGCACCATCATTTGACTTTTTAGTTTTGTTCTGGTTTGATATCCAAATTGCGTCTGTTAGATACACTGATATCCAAACACCAGCTGCTGACAGATGTGAGGCCCATTGATTAAAACTTTCGTTTCAGAGTTATGAGAATTTACAGTATTTGTAGGTGTAAGTGTCTGGTAAAATAGTGTATTCTCATTTCTTTTATATTATAAACCCAAGAATGACCAAAATATATTAATTCTTATGTTTATTGTTGTCCAAATTGCACAATGCAGCAGTCTAAGTCTCTATGGTATTTGTAGATGAAAGTCTGGTAAAATAATTTAATGTATTCTCATTTGTTTTAGTAACATTATAGACCCAAGAATGACCAAAATAAATTGATTATTACGTTTATTGTTGTACAAATTACACATTGCAGCAGTCTAAGTTTGTACAGTATTTTTAGATGTAAGTACCTGTTTAAATAATTTAGTGCATTCTCATTTGTTTTAATGATATTATAAACCCAAGAATGACCAAAATAAATAAGTTTTTATGTTGTACAAATTACACATTGCAGCAGCCTAAGTCCCTACAGTATTTTTAGATGTAAGTGCCCGGTAAAATAACTTAATGTATTCTCACTTGTTTTAATGAAATTATGAACCCAAGAATGACCAAAATAAATTAATTCTTGTATTTATTGTTGTACAAATTACACATTGCTGCAGTCTAAGTCTTCTGTTTCAAGAACCTGAGCACACATACATGATAATTCCTTGGAAGCAACAGAATTATTTGCAGAGTGTACATTGCACACAAGGAGAAGAGTGGCAGAATGGTTCAGATGTTCGCCTGCCAGTAACGAGGTTTCAGGGTTCGCTCCCTGTAGAGGCCTGGACTTTTTTCCTCATGTTGACTGGAAAATCAAACTGAAAGTCTAGTCCTTTGAAACGGGACAAAAAACGAATCGGACCCATGTGCCTTCTGGCTGTTCATGCTATAGATCCCTGGGCAGTTGAAAATCATGAGGAGCAGGGCATTGCCAGGCTGATAGGTTGAGATAGGTTGATTTCCCAGGTCCCACCCCTTGAAGACCAATTAGCCTTCTTGTCTGTCTGAAGTCTTGCTAAAAAATGTGAATATGAATATGAATTTGAAGCGAGGGAGAGAGATGGGCACTGCCCCCTGTGGTGCTGGCCCTGGGAAAAGTTGGGGTCTCTGCCACCTCACTGCCCTACGACCCCAGGGTTGTGGCACTATTTGGCCAGCTTGTGGGTTTATGTGCAGGCTTAATGCTTGTGCCGTGATAATTCAGGACCTTCTTCATCACATGGCACCTGTGACATTAGTGCATATGGAATTCGTTCCGAGTGCGGAGACGTCATCTTGAGAAATTGAAACAGAAAACTAAGCACACATGCAAACTGCATTCGAAGAAAATTGATGGAACTTTTGTTTATACAATTAATATTTGCAATTTGTAATGTTATCTTTCAGTCAGTCAATTTTATTTGTTTGTTCATTTATTCAGTAATTGTCTTACTTTTTGTTTTATTTCATAGTCAGTTTTGTTTATTCATTTATTCAGTAACTGTATTACTTTCTGTTTTCTTTCACAATTTCAGTGAATTGCATTGTATCATTCATTCATATCACGTATATGTAATTACTTACTTGTCTTTCCAGCATGAGACAGTTTTCATCAAGAGAGGAGGCAAGTTTCAAGACAAGCAAAGCTGTATGGCAACTGAGAAACATGGTGAAATATAACTTCCCTGTAAGTGTGAATTATTAAAAATTGGAAGTACTTGGCATGTATATATATAAAAAAAAAAAAATTATACACAGACAGAGATCCCCCCCCCCCCCCCCCCCCCCGTACACACACACACAATGCACACACGTATGAATGCACACATACTGACATTGTGTACAAAATTGTATTAATAAGAGAAATTGATGCCAGGTGCAAAGGCATATTACAAACATACAATTAAAACATCATCATCATCATCATGTCGAGCTTGCTCGACTATCCATAACACGTTTCTTCCACCCTTCTCTGTCAGACATTGTAGTAGGTAGTTCATCATACTGACAGCCCGTATCATCCATCAGTTGGTCGATGAAGGTCTTCTTTGGAGTCCTGGTCTTTGTTTGCCATGGCTGGGTCTCCATAGTAGAACATCCCCCACCAGTTCTTCTTTGCTATGCCAGCAGTGTCCCGCGAAGCGCAGTCTTTGCTGACGTATTGATTTACTGATTGGTGGGATCTTACCATATAACTCTTTGTTAGTTGGATGTTCTCTCCAGGATTTGTTCAGAGCTGCATGCAGCATTCTTGTATATGCTCCATCAAACTTTTTCTCCAATGTCGTTGTTAGGGTCCAAGAGATTGAGCCATATGTAAGAAACACACACACTTAACTATGCAATTGAAGCATTATTTGACATTCTAGAATTCGTGCAAATTGCATTCATTCAAATTGCAATACACACGTCTTTAAAACAATATTCAAAAGCTTTTACAGTTACCACTGTCAGTTCACACAGCTGTCCATTACCCATCTGCCTCAGCCATGCATGTACTGTGAATCTGTTCAACTTTAAGTAACAATAAAATTGTAGATTCAAGTGAAATTGGGGCAAATGCCACATATTACAAGCCTGTGAATAAACCCCAGACAGATTGCACTGAAGAGGACTTGAGATTCTGTATATGAGTACTAGAATTGTCCTTGGGGATCTACACATTTCATAAGATTTACATCTTAGATTTATGAAAAAAAAATTCTGAGGGATTCTGAGGGCTGCTGATTTCAGAAGTTGTGGAATCAGATTTCTGAGAAAAGAATTTTCTGAGCGGAAAAAAGAACAATCTACCAACCAACAAGCGCAAAGCAGAAACAACAAACAAACAAATAAAATGAAATGTGTGTGCTGTTTCAATGAGTTTCCATTTGCTGATGCATGTTTTTGCACCATATTATTTGAAAGGTAATACCACTTCAGAATAGTACAGAATTATCTTCATTGATGAGAATTTTCACATAATGAAGAGTACAATGATGAACAACATACTCTCAGACCCTGTAGTAGTGTGTGTGTGTGGGGGGGGGGGGGGGGATGCACGCATGTGTGTATGTATGTTGTGTGTGTGTGTGTGTGTGTGTGTGTGTGTGTGTGTGTGTGTGTGTGTGCAGTGCATGCATGCACAATATTTGTCTTTTGTTTTTAATCAGCGTTTTCTTTCTGGTAACATAGTACAGAGTATCATTTAGACACTGGAGGGCAGTCTTACTCATGATGATTTAATTATTATTATTATTATTATTATTATTATTATCATTATTATTATTATTAAGAATCATCATTATTATCATTATTTTTATTGCCCCTAAAGACATGCTGGAGGTTCTGTTAATATAAATAGTATCCCCATAAAAGGCCATCTTCTAAAAATTCTGTGCTAGAAATTTCCTATTTTCTGTCACATATCTTTGTTACTGCCTTGCTCCTTTGCTTTCTATCAATCTTTCTTTCATTTTCTGCATGTTTGAAGTTCATTTTTGGCTCTGAGGAAATGTGATGCGCAAAGGCAATTCTGAGTAATTTAGGCCCTTTTATTTGTTTCAGTGTGCTTAGTTATGTTTACATTAATTTTGTATTAGCTTTGTTCTTTTTAAATCCCTTGGTGATAATTTGGATGAAGTGGTCATATCCTTGGATTATATTTGTGGATGCGTTAATATTTGTACTTAATTTTATTCCATTTTTTCCCTCCAGTGAGGCATAGTGTACTTCTTGAAATGGTTATATCTCTGATATGGCTCTGTGCACTTGGCTGGGCTTTAAGCAACAAAACCAATGTGATAATAATAGTCATAATAATAATATCATTATTATTAATGATGATGATAATAATATTAGTATTATTATAATCATCATTGACATAATTATCATCATTATTGTTATTGTTATTACCATTATTATCATCATTATTATTATTATATTCCACTTTGAGATGTGCAAGAGTGCATTGAGAACCTTTAGTTCATACTTTGGTCACTACATCACAATCACAACAGACATTACCACAGAAAGGTACAAAAGTGATTAAAAACATACGGTCTTTCATGAATGTCATTGGATGCCATACAGTGATGTACTTCATGAATACAACATGGAATTGGTATACCTGCAGATGTGGATGGTAGTTTTTCCAGAAGGAACTCGCTTCAACCCTCAGCTCAAACCTGTCATCCAGAAAAGCCAAGAATATTGCAGACAGCTAGGTATTTGTTATTGTTGTTGTGTGTCTTCCTTTGTTCTCCTTTATTTCTTATGTGATGTAATTCTATTTGTTTTTGTTTTTTTGAAGAGGTGGGTCAGTGGTGGTGCCTTTAATTTTGTTTTCTCTCATTTTTTTTTGGATTTGCATAATATAATGATCAAAGTGGGATTATGCGGATGACAGACTGTTGTTGAAGACCTGAGAAAGAGTATGGTTGATAGTGATTTGACTGTAAAATATAAAACATGAATTGTTTGATACTGCTAATAAGTCATTGATTTTTTAAGTGAAACAACAGTTCAGAATCATATCTGGACAAACTAAGAATAAATACTGCTTAAAAAAAAAAGTTTGACCAGTCATGTGTAAGCAAATTTTCTTGATTAGATGTTACTGTTGTTATTTTTGGGGTGGGGGTGGGGGTAGTGGTAATTTTTTTCCCGATTTTAGTCTGAGATGCAGGGTAGACGCAAAACATCTCTTACATACTCTTTGTAGACTGGGAGGTAAATTATGCTGTCATTTTTTGTTTTAGACATAGATGGACAGAAATTATGTTAGTGAGGGTGACCAGAGGAGGCCCCAGGTGCTGTAGACATGTCAAGGGAAATAATCCTTCACTTGTCATGGGAGAATTTATTGGCAGAATGTGCGTGGTCAGAGAGTTTATGGGATGGAACATGCAGCACACCAGTGCTCAGCTCCTGTGTTAATTGGCTTCAGTTCCTAAGGAATTTGGATTGATGTTGTTAGGGCACACGCGTGAGAACTTGCCCTGTTGTTCATGTAAAGAAGAAGAAATAGAAAGCGGAATGGAAGTCTTATGATCTGAAGTACCTGCCTAGTCAGCAAGAGATCCTGAAAAGTCTAGGGTACAGTAGCAGGGGCAGGTTCAGTCCAAAAATTTATCACAGCTTTTGCAAGATAACATGCATGGTTTTGCAGATGTGATGGTGAAAACAATTTGAAACATTTCTGTTTCCGCTCATGGGGATGCCGGGGGCTCTTTCAGTACAAAGAGTATTCCCATCTTCTGGAAATTCTGTGCTAGAAATTTCCTCTTTTCTGTCACTCTCTTTGTTTCTGCCTTGTTCCTTTGCTTTCTGTCATTTCTTCTTGTCATTTTCTGCCTTGCTGATCCATTCACCTGTATGTGTTCGATAAAGTCGTACATACTTTTTCTTATGATTGATAATTGGGTACATGTATTAAGTGCATTTTTGGCTCTAGGGAGGTGAGATATGCGGAAGCAGTTTTAGGTAACTTATGCCTGTTTTTAGATATGTTTTGGTGTCCTTAGGTATGCTTAAATTTGTATTCAGGTATGTTTTTGAAATCCCGTGTGTGAGAAATTGGACGGAGTGGTCAGTGCCGGGAGACATGTCCTTAGATTATGTGCACGAATGCATTGATATGTGTACTTAATTTTCTTTCCTTTTTTTTTTCCTGTTGAAGTCTGTATGTTTTGAAGTGGTTCTAGGCCTGATATGGCTCTACACAGTTGGCTGGACTTTAAACAACAATAACAGAAAAAAACATTTCTGTGCCTATTTATCACAGACACGTGTAAGCTGAGGCTTTTGCAGTACAGTTTTTAGACTACAGTAATGTTCATGAAAGCTCAGATTTTTTGGTCTTTTTTTTAACCTTTTGACTCCTGCACGCTATCCACCAGCATCCTACATTGCCAAAAATGCTACAAAGAAAAATCTTAACTCTTTGATTCCTGCAGGAAGCTGGTGGACAGGGTGAGGAAGTGAAAAGGTTTAAGTTTTTGCAGTTATAGGCTGGGGTGTGGGGAAATTTAACCAACAGCTACAATTTTTTCTTTGTCCTGACCAGGCTACCATGAGATGCATCATGTTTTATGTCCACGGGCAAAGGCCACGCATGTGTGTGTGCAAGAGCTGGCTGACTACGCCCCATATCTCTATGACTTGACCATCGCCTACAACAATACACGCTGCTCTCGTACTGGAGAGAGAACTACTTCACCTGGGATGCCAGGTAAGTGGTTATGATGACTGACATGGCTTAACTCCTTGACTACCCAACAAACATGAGTGATCAGATGGTGTAGAACATAATGCCCACGCAATAAGCATCAAACAGCCTGAACAGTGTGAATACATACATTCAGGACAGCATTACTTGAATACAGACATTTTAATTTGAATACAGACTGCATTAGCTGAATACACTTGAATACACTCTCCCTCCCTCCCATCCCCCCCCCCCCCCACCTTCCTTTCCTGCCCCTGTAAGGATGCCGGCAGCTCTTTTACATGTGTCATGTTTGTGTGTGTGTACTCTGCTTGTATGAGTATATTTTGTTTGCATGTATGTGTATTTACATGTGCATTTATACATTTTAGTGCGTAGTCATCTGTATTTATATAACAAGATGTTATTTATTGTCTCTTCAGATTTCTTGTCTGGCCACTCCAGCAAGGTTCACATCCACGTGAGCAAGATCTCCATGTTGGACATTCCCACAGGGGAAGAAGGGATGTTTCAATGGCTCAACTCTCGCTTTCAGCATAAAGAGAAGTATGTGTATCTAAGTATTAGCAGTATCATATTATTTTGTTGTAACATACGTCTCTCAGGGCGTACAGTATTATTGTATTTTTACTTACTTCAGACTTCATTCTGTGATAGAAATGCCCTTTTTTGTCTCTCTCTTTGTTTCTATGCTTTTTGTCATCTATTCCAGTAACATTTTCGGCCTTGTTGATTGATCCACCTGTATGTTTCCCGTTAGCCTTACATCCTTTCTACGCCTCGTGGGGATGCCGGGGGGCTCTTTCAGTATATATAGTATACCCATTCTCTGGAAATTCTTTGCTAGAAATTTCCTCTTTCCAGTCACTCTGTTTCTTACTTTCTCTTTTGCTTTCTGTCATTTCTTCCCATCATTTTATGGCTTGCTGGTTCATTCACCTGTATGTGTTCAATAAAGTCTTACAAACGTTTTCTTAGGATTGATGATTGGGTAATATGTGTTAACCCAGCTGCTGTGGATAGGGTGAGGGAGTCAAAGGGCTAGGTTTTTGCTTTGCTAGCATGGTTGACAATGCCGGATGCCGGTGGACAGGGTGCGGGAGTCAAAGGGTTAAGTGCATTTTTGGCTCTAGGGAGGTGAGATGTGCGGAAGCAATTTTAGGTAAGTTATGCCTGTTTTTAGGTACGTTTTGGTGTCCTTCGGTATGCTAAAATTTGTATTCAGGTATGTTTTTTAGATCCCCACATCATCATCATCATCAGGTGCCCTGCTGCATGGCGTTGGCGACCATGGACTTCCAACCATCTCTATCTCTCGTTGCCCCTAGCATCTCCCCCACCCTCCTCATCCCCAACCACTCTGCAAGTCCGTCCCGCATTCTCTCCCTGGGTCTACCTGGTGCTCCCTTTCCCTCCAGCTTTCCCATTGTGACCTGGTGCTCCAAATCCCCCTTCCTCATAAAATGGCCTAGAAATGTTGCCTGTCTTTTCCTAATCTTCCTTATGAGTGATCTACTTGTGTCTGCCTCCATCAAGACTGTCTCGTGCTATAAATTGTCAGAGTGGTTAACATACTTTCTATTAGCATAGGTAACTTGGTATATTTGATTGTATACGTATGTTGCATTTTTAGCTCTAAGAAAGTGTGAGTTGCTTAGTTGCAATTTTAGCTACTCTAAGCCAGTTTTTATGCATGTTTAAGTATACTTAGTTATGGTTATGCATTTGTAACTTCCCATGTACATCTGTTGTAGATGAAGGCATGTAGAAAGGGAAATAAATCATTAAGGTAACCTTTGTCTTGAAAAAAACAGAAAAGGAATTTTGAGTGAAAAATGTTTATCCTGTGTGTAACTTTCCACGTATGTCTGTTGTAGACGAAAGTGTGTAGATGGCAAATAACTCAGTAAGTAACCGTTATGTTGCAGAAATCCGAATGTGGAGGCAAAAAATGTTTGTCCCATGAGTAATTTCCCGTGTAGAGGAGAGCATGTAACAAGGGAAATAACTCAGTATGTAACCTTTATCTTGGAAAAAAAGTAAATGTGAATATGGAGGATAAAATGTTTATCCCACGAATAACTTCCCATGTACATCTGTTGTAGACAAAAGCATGTAGGAAGGGAAATTACCTAGTAAGTAACCTTTATTTTGAAAAAAAAAGTGAATATGGAGGGCAAAATGTGTATCCTTGAGTAACTTCCCATGTATGTCTGTTGTAGATGAAAGCATGTAAAAGGGGAAATAACTCAGTAACCTTCATTTTGAGAGGAATGTGGAGGGAAAAAATGTTCATCCCATGTCTCTGATGCCCTCTGTTCAACCCCAGGTTCGTTCAGTTGAAGTCCCGGAATTGTGGAGCTCATGTGCTCACTTACAGTGTTGACTGTTTTGTTTAACCACCAGTTGTCTGCTGCCAGATGAAGCTGTCAAAATTGGTGGTGACACCACCAGTTAATTAACATTGCAGCTGTTAAGGGTATTGTGAGAAGACAGAAAATTGATGGTAAAACCAATCAGTCAATGTTGCTGAACGAGTCGGACCGGTGTGCCTTCTGACTGCACACGCTAAAGATCCCAAGGCGGTTGAAAATCGTGAAGAGCAGGGCATTGCCCGGCTGCTTTGGTATGAAACACTTGAGAGATAGGTTGATTTCCCAGGTCCCACCCATTGAAGACCAGTTAGCTTTCTTGTCTTTCTGAAGTTTCTGTAAAAAAAAAAAAAATGAATATGAATATAAATTTGAAGCGAGGAGAGGGGATGGGTGCCACCCTCTTGGTGCTGGCCCCAAGAAAAGTTGAGGTCTGCCACCTCACTCCCCTACGATCCCAGAGTTATGGAACTATTTGTAGGACCTCTGGACCTGGCAAGCTCATGGGTTTATGTGCAGGCTTAAGGCTTGTGCCGTGATCATTCTGGATCTTCTCCATCGCATGGCACCTGTGATGTTAGCGCATATGGAATTCATTCCATATTCCGAGCGTGGAATTTCACCTGATGTGATTTTACATCTGTTCTTCTTTAATCGCATTTTAGATTTGCAAGGTTAATAGTGAGCATTGTTTTTAACTGTTGTCTTAAATCTTAACAGGTTCTTTTTTTTTTTTTTTTTTTGACATGGTGTTAGCTGTTAGTTGTCGGCTGGGCTATAAGCAATATGAAACGAAAAAAATGAAATGAAAGAGGGCAGAGATGTCATCTTGAGAATTTGAAGCTGATACTGAAGTCATCGTGCCGGTTTTGAGGGTCTTGTGAGGAGGCAGAAAATTGGTGGTTAAACTAACCAGTTGACCTTGCAAGTGAAAGTCACGCTGTCTTATGTTTTTATGTAAAGAGTGTTGAGGTTTCGTAATAAGATTGATTCTTTGCATAAACAAAACAAAACAAAAAAATGTTAAGATTTACATTATTTGATTCAGTGTATGAACCACTGTGATAACATATGCCATGGTTTTCACTGACTATGCTAAGTATCAACCATAGGGCACAAAAGTAGAGAGGTTGACAGCATGGCATGATGGATCCATCGTCAGTAGATATCAACCACTTCTCTTGTGCTGGCCCCAGGAAAAAGTTGAGGTCTCTGTCATCTCGCTCCCCTACAACCTCAGGGTTATGGAACTATCTAGGTAGGAACTCAGGACCTGGCCAGCTCATGGGTTTATATGCAGGCTTAAGGCTGGTACCATAATCATTCTGGATTTTCTCCTTCGCTTGACAATTGTGATGATAGTGCATATGGAATTCATACTGAGCGCGGAGATGTCATCTTGAGAAACTGAAACTGAAACTGTATCGATTTACTTAAGATCATAAACCATTTGCACTACTTTTTTTTGTTTTTGTTTTTTGTTTTTTGCAGACTGTTGAGACATTTCTACTCCTTTGAGGACCAAGACGAGGCATCTTTCCCAGGAGAGGGGCAAGTAGTTCCTCTCAAACTTCGATCAACATTCCCGTCTTTCCTGTTGTGGGGTGGTGCCTTTGCTGCTTGCATGGCCTTCAAACCAGCACGTACCATCTACTGGCAAACGGCACTTGTCAGTCTATTCATCGGTCTTGGCTGGGTGACCGTAAAATCTTGATGATTTGTGGTTTCTAGTTGCAGTTGTGTGTGTGTCTGTGTGTTACTATTATCAGTGTGTAAAGTGCTCACCAGGGTTGCAGAGTGATTATAGGGGGTTGATTTGTGTAAATGAAAGCAGTGATTTTTGTTTCCACTTTATTAATTTCTGTGTGCTTGCATGACTAGGGTGTGTTTGTATAATGGGTAGTGTGCTCATGTAATTCAGAAGAAATTGATTTCATTGAGAAGTTGTAATTGTAAGAGGTTGTTGTTGTCCACCCTTATTTTTTTAATCATGAGTCCTGCCAAACAGTTTTAATTTTGTTGTTGAAAAGTTTGTTGAAGAAAGTGATATGTTGTGTCGCTCCTGGCTGAATACAATTTGGTATTATTAGTTGTGGGTTGTATAAGTCTTTTTTTTTTTTTTTTTTATATATATAAAAAGGGATCTGTTTCATATCAATTAAAAAGAGGTGTGTGTCTGCCTGCCTATGACAAAAATGTGTGATCAGGATTTCTCAGCTTTTTACAGGTTAATATTTACCAAAGTTTGATCAAGACTGTGGACCGTTGAGCAGTTATGAAAATGTAACTTTAGAAAGTACTGCTCTAAGGTGGTCAAGGTCTCATGGGTCCAAAAAGTGTTGAAATTCAGCACGATTTGAGGAAGATATGTGAATGGCACTTATGTAGGATCGTCTATCAATATTGATCATCTTTTTTTTTTTTTTTATTGTTGTGACATTCTACTATTGTCCTCAATGCACATCAAGTTTTAGGTCATATGATGCTTCTTCAAGGTCATTGTGATCATGAAAAGTACAAAATCTGGACTTTCTGTGTTAAAAGTTTTTGTTTAAAAAAGGTATTGGTTTGACTATCTGTTTTATTTCAATCTTTCTATGGGATCACTTATTTGTGTTTATTCTCTCTGGCATACAAACTTTTTCTCTACCTCCTCGTCCCAACCACAGAACAGAAGATGACAGTTATACTGTGGTACAATGATGCTGGCTGTATTTGAAAGAAAAATGTTTTGTGTGTTGTGCAGATGCCCATCATGAAACTGAAGACACCTTTTATTATTCTTCCTCATGCATATTTGAACATAGTCAAATCAACGATTTTTTCCACTTGTTAATGTTATTCACATTGCTGTTGTTGTGATGTAGCATTTCATACATGTAGATTTTATAACTTTTTGCTTCGAAATCCCTTGTTGATATCAGACCATTTATGTGGGTGAAACAGTTTTGAAGTAAAATCAAAACTTGAGCAGAATTCCTCACAGAGGCTCTTCACTGGATAGATTCCAAGCTTTTAGTCTTATACTTAGACCTGATTCCAAGCTTTTAACCTCATACTTAGACCTGGTTCCAAGCTTTTAGTCTCATACTTAGACCTGGTCCCAAGCTTTTAGTCTTGTACTTAAAACCTGGTCCCAAGCTTTTAGTCTCGTACTTAGACCTGATTCCAAGATTTTAGTCTCATATTTAGACCTGATTCCAAGCTTTTAGTCTCATATTTAGATCTGATTCCAAGCTTTTAGTCTCATACTTAGACTTGATTCCAAGCTTTTAGTCTCATAATTAGACTTGATTCCAAGCTTTTAGTCTCATATTTAGACCTGCGAAAGCGTTGTTCTGTAGCGAGATTGATTTCAGTCTTGTTGGCTGCTTTGGCCTGTGATCACACAGTATGGGCTCTTGCGCATTAATGTATTAAAGTATTTTGCTGATGAACAAATTAAAGACAAGATACTGTGCCAAGATTTTCTGAAAACCTGGAAATGAAAATCTCATATGTTGGATCCCGGTGAAGTAGATCTGAGCTGGCACCACCATTTGTAAGGACTTGTTTGGTATTGTCTTGCTGCCTTTTTCAAGACTAGTATCTGAAAATATGAAAGTACTGAAATTAATTTGTTCTTCACATATTTACCAGTTTTCTTAATCTCTTCCCCTTTTTTCTTTTCTTACTCTCTTCTTCTTTTTTCTTTCTTTCTTTCTTTTGTCCAAAAATCCCATATGTTAATACAAAAGAAATATGCTGAGTGTTTTATCGAAGGTCATCCAATAGATAATGAGACTATGTTAGTAAAAATGTGAAAAATAAGACAATGATCAGCGTCTTTCTACACTCATTCGATGTAAAATCCCTGTTGAATAAAACTGATTCCCATTGATATATTGTACCCTCTTGATCACCTCCACTTCCTTCCAGGTCATCTAATCAGAGAAATGTACACCACAGATGGGTCATTTCTACTTGAGGAACAGATCAAAGTCTGGGGGACCCTTATCTGTAAAACGGGCGGGATGTTGTAGAGTATCTCATTTTGTGACATCAAAGTGACGTCACCCCGGCTACTTTGTGGCAGGACGCATTGTCCTGTTGTATCAGTGGCAAATCATTTAACAAACATGTTTCTTTCGGATTGCTGATCTGAGTGTTTTCACCAGAAAACATTCTGTAGTAATTTTGATTATTGGTTTGTCACATTGGAACACAACGTGCTTGTTTGTGCATCCTTGTTATGATAGGCACATATCATCATTTTTAAATTTCTGTAAATTTCTTAGCTTTCTTTTCCTAACATAGCTTTTATCGATGGTGGCTATGTGATTTGCAAAGAGCTGTCGCCCTCGTTTTTGTTGTTCTTGTATCTTTTTAACAGTCTGTGGCCATGACGTGTGCCTGTTAAGGCAGTACAGTACCCACCTTGCTACAGCATGTCTCATTTCAGATTCCGTCGTTAAAATCACATGGACTAATCCGCAACTATTACCAGTGTCATGAACAATCTTTTCGCATGTTTACTGTCTGTATTTATTCAGAATTTCTCCAAGTTTTTTTTTTTTCAACATTTTTCTCATCACTGGCAGTAACTGGTCTCCCCAGACTATGCTCATCTTTAACGTCAGTTTGTGTCCCTTTGAAAAATGACACCATCTGTGTAACTGCAGCCTGTGAAAGTGCTTGTGTTACACATAATGTTTTTGGTAGTGTTATTTGTATACCTGTGCCAGAACTTCCTGTATTAACTTCAGTTTGAATGTAAACGTGCTGTTCTTCAGTGCTGAATGTGGCTATGACACTTGGAATGACCTACCTTACATGACATCGTAACAAATGATGTCACAATATTTGCAGGTAATTTCGTAATTAGATCACAGAATAATTGGGCCAGGTGTTTGTGAAGTTTCAAAATGCTACAACAATTGCTTTTTAGGTTTTCAAAATGCTACAAAAATTGCTTTTTAGTTAGTAGATATTAACCCTTTCAGCCCTAAGTACTTCTAGACCTCTGATACCCTCAACCCTGAGTATTTTTAGAGAAATTCTAGTGAAAACTGGTGTCTCAGAATAAATCCTTGTAATGTTTAAAAATTTGCCAGGAAGAAAGTATAGGGTGTCTGGAATTCATTAATATAAACAGGATGTGGCAGAGGAGAGTAGGTGCCGGTAGGTCGCATACCGCATGCCAGCATCATACCAGGCCAGGTCAACCAGACATATCAGGCCGCTCCTGCGGCCTGCCGGGTCCAGAGGTATTAATTGCACTGGCCGCCGCATGGTTCAAAGGGTTAACTGACTTTTATTGGATGGCCTTTGCATTTCTGTCATGTTTCATGATGTTTCAGTTTGAGACTTAAACATGTAGTTCCATCTCTCCCTGTCACCGTAGTGATTTTAGTCCTGTAGATTTGTCTCATGGTAGTCTTTCAAGTTTTGTAGTTTTTCTCACTCAGTTTTTTTAGTTTTGCATGTGATCATTTTTTGGCATTCCGAGACAGCTGGCTGTGTGTGTGTGTGTGTGTGTGTGTGTGTGTGTGTGTGTGTGTGTGTGTGTGTGTGTGTGTGTGTGTGTGTGTGTGTGTGTGAGAGAGACTTTGTGTTGGGAGAATGGGGTGCACGCATACATGTGTGTAAGCCATTTTGTAATAAATCTGAAGTTCATGCCATACATTATCATATCTTTATTAATTATGTACATATGTAGATTGCTGGAAGATCATGTAAAGAAGTAGCAGAACATCTGGGAGATATTTCCCGTCAGTACTTGCACTTTTTCAGTCAGTATGTTCATTTCTCATAAAAGCACGCATTATCTTTTATCCCAATTATACTGTAACTTATATATAATCATTGGGGTGCCACAGATTAATGGCTAACAAGATGTCTCAAACCTCTCGTAACGTCATTTGTCACTGTGTGTTTGGCACAAACAGAACCATGTCTGTTATTTGAAGTTGTCAAGTTGTCAGACTTTCTTCTTCCCCTTGACTTTTTCCCCTTTCGGATTCCCATTTCTGTTCCCTGGTGAATGCTTTTAGCAGGTCTGTTCATATTGTAATAGAACTGGCCATTTATCTGTTGTTGTCTAATGTGGGCATGATATATGATAATCTAAGGGTCCAGCGTCTTGCTGGATTTTGTTATGGGTTGCTAGGATGTATCGTTGAAAGAAATAGCAGAGAATGTTTCAGTTGTATCGCTTGTCCAGTACTTGTATTCTCTCATTCTGCCTTTCTTTTTTTCTCTGTTGAAGTATTGTGTATGTTTTGAAATGATTATAGTCGAGTCCTGATATGGCTTTACCCAGTCGGCTGGGCTTTGAATAAAAATAACAGAATAACAAATAACTCATTCTGCTTCAAGCGCTCAGCTTCATATGTGTGTTACAAGATCATAATGAATGAATTATACTTTTGATTTGAAAGGTAACGTTTTTTTTTTTATCCCTCCAGATTGCATGTTGCTACTCTTCATGCTAGATGCTGTTAGGTTCCTGAATGCATGAAAACAGACAGGCCAGTGATTATGTTGTAAAACTGATATTTGAGTTTTGTTAAACTCACTGTCTAATCTGATTATCTTGCATATTTTAACCCTTTGACTCCCGCACCCTATTCACCAACATCCTGCATTGTCAACCATGTTAGCAAAGCAAAAACTTAACCCTTTGACTCCTTCACCCTATCTACCAGCTTCCAGCAGGAAGCTGGTGCTAGGGTCAGGGAGTCAAAGGGCTTAATTTCTGCAGTTGGTGGATAGCGTGCGGGAGTTTAGTGATTAAGACAGTTGTACTCCAAATAAGTTATCGGTATCTCATAATGCTCTGCTTTGGAGACTGTTGGAACAAGCAGCTTTGATGTAACTGTAAGTTCTGAAATTGTGGAATGAACTATACTTTTCTTGTAACTACTTTTTTTTTTGTATTTGTACCCAGAGGTGTCATGGGAGATGAAGCCAGCAGTCTGCAGCTTAAGGGAAAGCCTGTGATGTAGAATCACGTTGTAGATGTGAAGTGTACATGGGTGCAACTTTTTCCGTTTGACGATGGAATCCGTTTTTTCATAAGAGTCAGAAACGGAAAATCCGTTTTTTGAACAAATCGCCGAGCTTTTTTTTTGTTTTTTTTGTTTTTTTGTGTCTAAAATCGTTTATCGAACGTGAATGTTTCGTGACGGCTGCTCTCTGGTGTAGAAAGGAAAGCGGAAGCACTCTTTTGTGAATGAAGCTGTGAAAGTCAATGTGCAAGGTCCGTTGCGAAATCTCACATCAACTTTCGTGAAATCGCCGCCATTTTCAAGCTTCACATGTTGAGCGAACTTCACGATGCCAGCGGTGAAAGAAGGCAAATGTGTCACCTTAATCGACGCAACTGTCAAGAATAAATGGCGTTTGGAATGGGTAGAGGAGAAAGATACAGACAAAGATAATTCCCATCGCCTGTGGTGTGTGAAAATCGACCGAGCACTTATAAAGATACTTGAAATTGTCTGAAATAGGATGAAAAGCATCTGCTGTTTTTCTTGAATCTAATTACAGGAGAAAGCTTAAGATTCAGTTTTATTTTTACAAAAGTTTCAGCATCTGGGGGGCTATGCCCTTGTACTCCACCAGGGGCCTCCCCGGCCCTGGATCTCTTTCCACTTTTTGACTTTTCTAAGTTGCACCCTTGAGTGTATCTGCCATACCCTCTATCCAGCGCTGCCATAGCCTCCCTGTGGCTCTGAAGCCCGAGTGTCTGATGTTAAAAGCTCCAAGAGCTGGCTGGTTGGCTAGTATCAGGTGGCCCTATCACTTGGTCCACAGTCGTGTGATTTAGGCGTAATGGTTGATGGGTGTTGTTACAAACATCTCTCGGATCGCCTCATACCCAGTCATGTCTGATTTGGCCTTTCATGCGATGGTCTGTGATGGTCAGTCTCTCAAGTGATTTGTTTAGAATTCAGCTCTGGCATTGGTAAGTCAGTGTGGATAGAAAACGTTTGTTCCCATACAGATGCTTGGGTGTTTAAAAAGGGGAGGAAAGATGGTAGCTCACAGCCTTCGCTTTTTGGACTGTGGGCTGGGTTTCTTTGTATATTTGGCAATCTTGAGATAACCTATTTCTTTGTTTATTTGGCCATCTTCAGACTATTTTTTTGTTTATTTGACCATCTTGATATAACCTATTTCTTTGTTTATTTGGCCATCTTCAGATAACCTATTTCTTTGTTTATTTGGCCATCTTCAGACTTTTTTTGTTTATTTGGCCATCTTGAGATAACCTATTTCTTTGTTTATTTGGCCATCTTGAGATAACCTATTTCTTTGTTTATTTGGCCATCTTCAGACTATTTTTTTTGTTTATTTGGCCATCTTCAGATAACCTATTTCTTTGTTTATTTGGCCATCTTCAGATAACCTATTTTTTTGTTTATTTGGCCATCTTCAGATAACCTATTTTTTTTGTTTATTTGGCCATCTTCAGATAACCTATTTCTTTGTTTATTTGGCCATCTTCAGACTATTTTTTTTGTTTATTTGGCCATCTTCAGATAACCTATTTCTTTGTTTATTTGGCCATCTTCAGATAACCTATTTCTTTGTTTATTTGGCCATCTTCAGATAACCTATTTTTTTTGTTTATTTGGCCATCTTCAGATAACCTATTTTTTTGTTTATTTGGCTATCTTCAGATAACCTATTTTTTTGTTTATTTGGCCATCTTCAGATAACCTTTTTTTTTTGTTTATTTGGCCATCTTCAGATAACCTATTTTTTTTGTTTATTTGGCCATCTTCGGGTAACCTATTTTTTTGTTTATTTGGCCATCTTCAGATAACCTATTTTTTTGTTTATTTGGCCATCTTCAGATAACCTATTTTTTTGTTTATTTGGCCATCTTCAGATAACCCAGTGACTCCCACACAAGAAGCTGGTGGAGAGGGGGAAGGAGTCAAAGGGTTAAGTTTTTGCTTTGATAGCATGGTTGACAATGTAGGATGCTGGTGGACGGGATGCGAGAGTCAAAGGGTTAAAATCTTCTCAGATGCAGCTTAAAGACACTACCCTTATTCTTGCATAATTATTTCCCATTAAGTCGGTTTTCAAGGCACTAAGGGCAATAACTAAGACGGGGACAGAAAAGTTAAATTTTGTACTTTGGTGAAGTTTTTCGCCGTTTGATT
>CM060313.1:71262290-71294790 GCA_030674185.1 Monoplex corrugatus
ATTTTCTTGAATGCTGCTTTAGCTTGGTAGATTCTTCTGGCTATTTCTGATGTGCATCTGCCGTCTAGTAAGATGACCGTTCCCAGATATTTAAACTTATCAACCTGTCAACTTAATTAGCCTGATGATATCTATCTATCTATCTATCTATCTATCTATCTATCTATCTATCTATCTATCTATCTATCTATCTATCTATCTATCTATCTACCTATCTGTCTATCTCTCTCTCTCTCTCTCTCAATATATATATATATATATATATTATATATATATATATATATATATATATATATATATATATATATAATATATATATATATATATATATATAACTGAGTCCCTATCTGTGACCAGTGAAAGGCCGTTGTGACGAGGGTGAAAATTTGATTTGTGGTAGCAACAAAAACAATGGACCTTGCATGTGAGAAAAAATATGTCAATCATTATCTTTGAAGAAACTGACTTTTGTTATCCGATTAACAAATAATGAGCATTCAAAATGATGGGGAGATTGAATATACAGGGGGGGGGGGGGGGGTGCAAAAGTAGGTATACAGTTATGAAAAAAGAAATTACGTACAATACTCATTGCATTTATTATACAAACAAATGAATATTGCATATATATGTAATAACAAGCACAGCCTTAATCCCTCAGATACTCAAACTGCTTGCCGTCGGTATTCACACACTCCTCTAATCGAGAGCAGAATTAAGCATTATAATAATGATGTGATACTTACTGCATACCTACTTTTGCACCCCCCCCCCCCCCCCTGTATTGTATGTAGATCTAAGTGAGCGCGTATATTCTCTCTCTCTCTCGCTCTCTCTCTCTCTCTCTCTCTCTCTCTAACTCTCTCTCTCTCACTCTTCTCTATTTCTCTCCCTGTCTGGGAGCAAATATGTGCATTGCATGTGTGTTTAGTTATGTCAAGATAAAAAAGAACTTCATATTAATTCATTAAGTATAAATCACTCTATTGGTTTATTTTCCTTGGTAATTCATTAAGTATGAATCACTCTATTGTTTTATTTTCCTTGGTAATTCATTAAGTATAAATCACTCTATTGTTTTATTTTCCTTGGTAATTCATTAAGTATGAATCACTCTATTGTTTTATTTTCCTTGGTAATTCATTAAGTATGAATCACTCTATTGTTTTATTTTCCTTGGTAATTCATTAAGTATAAATCACTCTATTGTTTTATTTTCCTTGGTAATTCGTTAAGTATAAATCACTCTATTGTTTTATTTTCCTTAGTAATTCGTTAAGTATAAATCACTCTATTGTTTTATTTTCCTTGGTAATTCGTTAAGTATAATCACTCTATTGTTTTATTTTCCTGGTCAACGACGATAATATGTATACGTAATTTTGTTTAGTGGGTTAACGACGATTATTCATTTATTTTATGCGATTATCTTGTTTCGTGTGTACAACGATCGATGAAAATCACCGGTGGCTATATATCAGCCGTGTGTCAACAAACAAAAAGCCGCAGGATCCCAGACTTTGAAAAAAAAACAGCGGATGCGGTAATCGCCGAAGGCTGGTGCGAAATTGGCGGTTATCAATTTGTAGGATGGGCCCATACCCGCAACACGACACGCGTTGTAACAACACTTCCACCCACCAACCTGGTTACACCGTTATCTGTACGCGACCATCCAGCTAACCACTTCTACGGACGAGCAGACGCGATTACTGTTTGTGTGAGCGGGCCTGATCGTTCTCGGTCAAGCGTTTTGCTTTTAAATTAACATGTCTTTCTTTTCGTCAATACTGTGTTATGAAGCAGCATATGAAATCGTTCGTTCATTTGATTTTTATCGTCTTTTCACTATAAGTGATATTAGACATAATTATGAAATATGGACACCAAGAAGCTGATAGTTTATATGGCCTTCATTCTGCTTTAGGACCTAGAAAAGCGAGTGTTGTTGTTGCCTTTGTTGAAACCAGTTGAGAGGTAGAGATGTTTGTTTGGCCAGCATAGATGAATATGAATAGAATTTTTTTTTTTTTTTACAGACGTAGACACACAGAGAGACACTGGCAAGCAGACAGATAGACATACAGAAGCACACACACACACATATCACGTTTGCATGTGCATGTACGCACAGGCGCACACACCACAGATGAAACATTTAACACACACACGCACACACGCACGCACACGCACACACACATACACACACACACACACACACACACATATACACACACACATACACACACAGATTCCACACAATAGATGCACACTTGAACACACACACACACACAAACAGACACACACACACACACACCACACACACACACACACACACACACACACACACACACACTACACACGGGTGCGTGCGAGCGCGCACATCACACGCACTGACACACACAAATACACACATACACACATAGTTCGACAGTTACATATTATACGGATACAGAAATACACAATCGTGCACGCGTAGACACGCAAACAAAAGCACATACACACACTCTCTGTGTCTGTTGTCTGTCTGTCTGTCTGTCTCTCTATCCTGTCTGTCCTCGTCTGTCTGTCTGTCTCTGTCTGTGTGTCTGTCTCTCTATCCTGTCTGTCTGTCTGTCTGTTTGTCTCTGTCTCTGTCTCTGTGTGTCTGTCTCTCTATCCCGTCTCTCTTGTCTGTCTGTCCGTCTGTCTGTTTTTGTCTCTGTCTGTCTGTCTCTCTCTCATACATACACACACTCGCACACCACAAACACACACACACACACACACACACACACACACACACACACACACACACACACACATGCACACACATACACACACACTAACATAAACACACTATGTATGTACATGCACACACACACACAGCACACACACACACACACACACACACACACACACACACACACACACACAACACACATGGAAACCCACACACATGGATACACACACTCACTCACACGCTCTGACAAACACACACAGACACAGGCACACATACACACACACACACACGCACGCTCGCGCGCGCTCGCCCCACCCCCCACCCACACCACACACACAATATATATATATATATATAACACACACACACACACATACACACACACACACACACACACACACACACACACACACACACACACACACACACACACACACACA
The DNA here is from genome assembly GCA_030674185.1 of Monoplex corrugatus. Taxonomy (NCBI): domain Eukaryota; kingdom Metazoa; phylum Mollusca; class Gastropoda; order Littorinimorpha; family Ranellidae; genus Monoplex; species Monoplex corrugatus. Next base: position 71,265,453 of record CM060313.1, read on the forward strand.
CACACTGGACTGGTAAGCTGTGATCGATAAAATCATGAAACAAATAACAGGCAGTCGTAGTCACGTGGTGGCCAGGATGGCTCAGAGGAACCAGTAGAGCTACCGCCTTCCACTCCAGTCTGCCTTCAGAAACCTTCATAGGCGCCAGTCACACTCCAAGAAAACAATGCAGCTTATTTGCGGTTTTCAGTCCACCCGGCTATGATCGGGTACCCGTTCCAGTTCAGCGTCAGGGAAGATAGAGCGGTAAAGGAGAGAAATTCCACCGTGGGGATGCCAGGGGACTCTTTCAGTATAAACAGTATCCCCATCTTCTGGAAATTCTGTGCTAGATATTTCGTCTTTCCCGTCACTTTCTTTGTTTCTGTCCTTGTTCTTTTCCTGCCTGTATCATTTTCTGCCTTGCTGGTCCATTCATCTAGATGTGTTCGATAAAGTCTTAACGTATTTTCTCTTAGGATTGATAACTGGGTACATGCACTAAGTACATTTTTGGCTCTAGGGAAATGAGATATGCGGAAGCAATTTTAGGTAATTTAGGCCCGTTTCTATATATACGCTTTAGTGTCCTTATTTTGTTTTAATCTTTATTCAGGTGTATTTTTTGAATCCCTTCTTTGATAAATTGGACGGAATGGTCATCTCCTTAAATTATGTGCGTGAATGCATTGATATGTGTGCTTAATTTTCTTTTCCGTTTTTTCTTGTTGAAGTAGGCTATTCTGTGTGCATTGAAATGGTTATAGCTCTGATATGGCTCTACGCAGTCGGCTGGGCTTTAAACATAAATAACAATAAAAGAGAGGAATGGAACCTGCTTCGTCAAAAAAAAAAAACAACAACAAAAAAACCTGACCCGAGAATAGCAAAGTCTCTGCCACCTCACTCCTTTAACAGACGCGGTTTAGAGTTATAACACTATATCTGTCTTTTACTTTTTCTATCTTCAGTCATACTGTTATTCAGGGTTGTGACACAATCGTTACCTTTAACCTTTACCGTTTTTAGCCGCAGTTTTATCTAGGGATATGAGATTACCTTCACCTTTGACCTTTATCATTTATTTGTAGGATTATCGCACGTAGGCAGTGTCCGTTTTGGTCGCCTTTTTTTTTCGTTTTTTTAATCTTTTTGTCCCATATACTACGCCGCTGTAATGACCATAGACGCAGGGACACTGTTTTTACAAAGCGATGACGATGACGATGACGTGAGATAATAATGAAGATGCTGTAGATTTCCTTGTAAGATTGATACTGCGGACCAGGGATGTACTCTAGCTAAGCTTAATAACGTATTTTGTGTTTCCATAGGTCACCGAACACTGACATGGCATCCAAAGTATTTAAAGTATTTTGTGTTTCCATAGGTCACCGAACACTGACATGGCATCCACAGTATTTAAAGTATTTTGTGTTTCCATAGGTCACCGAACACTGACATGGCATCCAAGTATTTAAAGTATTTTGTGTTTCCATAAATCACTGAACACTGACATGGCATTCATGGAAGGCCATGATCGCCAAGCCATGCGGCAGGGCGCATGATGATGAGATGATAAGTCACCGAACACTGACCTGGAATACAAAGTATTTAACGTATTTTGTGTTTCCATAAATCACCGAACATACACACAGATTCTAAAATATTTAACGTATTTTGTGTTCCCATAATCACCGAACATACACACAGATTCTAAAATATTTAACGTATTTTGTGTTTCCATAAATCACCGAACATACACACAGATTCTAAAATATTTAACGTATTTTTGTGTTCCCATAAACTCACCGAACATACACACAGATTCTAAAATATTTAACGTATTTTGTGTTTCCATAATCACCGAACACTGACCTGGCATCCACAGTATTTAACATAAGTATTTTGTGTTCCCGTGAGACACCAAACAGTGATATGTTTTTTTTTTCAAAATATTTCATGTATTTTGTGGTTTCCATAGGCCACCAAAGACTGGCATGGCTTCCAAAATCTTTAACATGAGTATTTGCCCTTCTGCCTGCGTATACACACACGTAGGGGTTTCGAATTTTAGGCACTGTCAGTCTGCACATATAACAAATCAGGATATCGGACAAATCTTCACAGTTTACCCGCCAAGCGCTTCCCAAGCAGACTGTAGTTGGAAGAGCATTGTCCAGACCGGTCGACTATTGCGCCTACGGACAGATATATCTAGCAACAAAAAGGGGAGACAAAAGAACGAGAGAGAGAGACAGAGAGACAGAGAGAGAGAGAGAGAGACAGACAGACAGACAGAGAGACAGACAGACAGACAGACAGACAGACAGAGACAGACAGACAGACAGACAGAAGAGAGAGAAAACAGACAGACAGACAGAGAGAGAGAGAGACAGACAGACAGAGAGAGAAAGAGAGAAAGACAGAGACAGAGAGAGAGACAGACAGACAGAGACAGAGAGACAGACAGACAGACAGAGACAGAGAGCTAGAGAGACAGACAGACAGACAGACAGAAGAGACAGAAGACAGAGAGACAGACAGAGAGAGAGAAGACAGACAGAGAAGAGAGAGACAGACAGACAGACAGAGAGAGAGAGAGACAGACAGACAGACAGAGAGAGAGAGAGAAGACAGGACAGAGAGAGAGAGAGAGACAGACACAGAGAGAAGACAGAGACAGACAGAGACAGAGACAGAGAGAGAGAGAGAGAGACAGAAGACAGAGACAGAGAGAGACAGAGAGAGAAGACAGACAGACAAGAGAGAGAGAGACAGACAGACAGAGACAGAGAGAGAGAAGACAGAACAGACAGAGACAAGAGAGAGAGAGACAGACAGACAGAGACAGAGAGAGAGAAAGAGAGAGACAGAAGAGAGACAAAGAGAGAGAGAGACAAGACAGACTGAGAGGAGAGAGAAGAAGAAGACAAAGAGAGAAAGGAGGAGAGAGAGGCACAGACAGACTAGAATTGAGAGAGGAAGAAAGAACAAGAGAGAGAAAGGGGGAGGGGAGGAGAAGAAAGAGAGAGAAGACGAGAGGAGAGGAGAAAGAAACAAGAGAGAAGGAGGAGAGAGGAGAAAGAGAGAGGAGACAGAGAAGAGGAAGAAGAGAAGAGGAGGAGAGAGAGAGAGAGAGAGTTAGTTGATTTCATCATTTTTTGTTTTAATTTTGCAAGTCTGCGCTTTCTCTTCTATCCTTTTTAGTCATTTCGCTCTTTCGACCCATACAGCGAGAGAGCAACAGTGTTAATTAAAGGAAAGAAACAGAACGGTTTCCAGTAACTGCGTGTGTATATCAGTGTATGATAAATGATGCTCTTCCTCTTCTTTTTGACTCTTCTGTTTTACCTTTCTTTGTCTCCTTCTCTTTGTACATGTATACACAACAGCGTGTGTCCTGTTTCTTTTACACGGCATGTTTTTCTTCTTCTCTTCGTCCGTATTTTTTGTTGTTGACAGAAACAGCGTGCCTTAAAACATCTATGTTAAGCCAGTGAAAGAACGGAGGAATCAATGACTCTTTCATTTGTCACACGAACACAGATTGGAGTATGGAAGACTGGCTGTTACTAAATTGAGACAAAAAAAAAATAATCGTGAATGATTTCGCATAAGACATTATCGTCGTCAACATCAGCGGGAATGTAATTAATGAATAACTGGGACTCTTACAGTTTGCACAAATACAAGCAGTCATAGGCTAATGTGTTTCATCATGTTTTTGTACATTATTTTCAGTAAGCGTGTCTCATGGGTTTTAGCATAGGTCTGCTTACTTTATTTAGAGGTGTGAAGTATGAAAGACATACGTTATTTTCTGTCTTGTTTTGTAGATTGTATTTAGTACTTTTTTTGTATTCAGGAACTGAATGAAGTTCATCCCTATCAAGCATCTGTTCGCTGTGTTTATAGGTATGAATGTAGATTGTATTTAGTACTTCTTTTGTATTCAGGAACTGAATGAAGTTCATCCCTATCAAGCATCTGTTCGCTGTGTTTATAGGTATGAATGTAGATTGTATTTAGTACTTCTTTTGTATTCAGGAACTGAATGAAGTTCATCCCTATCAAGCATCTGTTCGCTGTGTTTATAGGTATGAATGTAGATTGTATTTAGTACATTTTTTGTATTCAGGAACTGAATGAAGTTCATCCCTATCAAGCATCTGTTCGCTGTGTTATAGGTATGAATGTAGATTGTATTTAGTACTTCTTTGTATTCAGGAACTGAATGAAGTTCATCCCTATCAAGCATCTGCTCGCATGTGTTTATAGTATGAATGTAGATTGTAGTTAGTACTTCTTTTGTATTCAGGAACTGAATGAAGTTCATCCTATCAAGCATCTGCTCGCTGTGTTTATAGGTATGAATGTATGTGACATTTGATAGTCGGTAGAGCCGTGGTGGACTCAAGATCTGATATCATGAGTTCAATCCCAGCCAGCAGCACTGGAGACTGACCTGTTCGCTGCCCATCTTAATGCTTCCATCATACCAGTCGCCGTGGTGTAGTGGTTAGCGCAACGGACTACCGACTGGAAGGTTGTGGGTTCGAATCCCCTTCAGTCCCGTCAAAAATAGATCATGTGGGATTTTTTCGGCTCTAACAGGCTCCTACCCAGAGTTGGGCGTGCTATGGGCTCATTGGGAAGACAGGGACCACACAGTCGAGTCTCATCCACTTCACGGATGCGTCATTGAGGGTGTTGCTCAAATCTTCTGACCAGCACCGCAGGTGTCTGTATCTCTCGGGCCTGGTTGACGCCAGGATATGTTATGATAGTAAGCGTAGATTACAGCCCTGTCACGCAGTCTCAATCCTAGACGGAACTCCATAGCATCATGAATATCATCCTCATCGACATCATCATCATGGCATTGTAAAAACTGTTCCAGCTTCTGTGGCCAATGATGTGGCGTAGAAAATGGGACGAAAAAAAAAAAAAAAGAAGGTGAGCACAAAGGTAACCCTCCTTAAGTGCGATGATCCTAAAAAAAAAAAAAAAAAAAAAAAAAAAAAAAATGCTTCCATCATTCTAGCGGTGTCAGCTTACTGCTGAATAGGTCCCTTCTCCCCCTTCCCCATTTCAAGACCTTGCCAGCGCACAGGGCTTTGTGTAGGTTCAGGAAGAGTGTCAGATAATGACTGGCAGATTTGAGTGGAGTGCATATGGAGTTGTTCGAGCGTAATGAATCCTTTCTTAAAATCGCTCCTAACTCCCTGATGGTGATAGCTTTGTTTTGTAGTTCGTGTCTCGTACTTGCATTCAGGAACAGAAGTTCATCTTTAATCACAGGAGATGTAGCAAAGTGGAGGAAATGACGGGGGCAGCTCTTCCATCACATCCTGACGATGAGGTCCAGTGATCACGTGATCTACCTCTCCTGACCACCGTGCCGTAGACAGCGATCATGTGACCAGTCAGTGATCACGTGCCACGTGCCAACACAAAGTTCGTGACCCTGTGACCAAAGGCGCAGCATGAGGACTGCAGACTTGCAAGTTGCCCCAAGCTTATTTTTTCTGCACTTTTCCTTATGCAGTGGTAAGTTTTTAAATGAAATCTGTGTACGTGTCTGTCACTCTGTTATGATACCAGGGTATGAAGCTGGGGATTAGGTGTCTGTTTTCCAAGTACAATGCAAGATTGGGTGTTTCTTTTTTTTTTTTCAATAATAACAGATTATTCCATGCAGACCGGAGCTCTCTCTCAAATAATGAGCATTCAAAATGATGGGGAGATTGAATATATTGTATGTAGATATAAGTGAGCACGTGTATTCTCTCTCTCTCTCTCTTCTCTCTCTCTCTCTCTCTCTCTCTCTCTCTCTCTCTCTTCTCTTTCTCCCTCTCTCTCTCTATCCCTCTCTTTCTGTCTGTCTGTCTCTGTCTGACTCTGCCTGTCTGTCTCTCTTTCTCTGTTGAAAATATAACAACAGCATTTTTGTGAACTCTATATGGATTCCTATCAATTAACATCAGGAAGAGAGTTCTTGAGTGTTATATAGAATCAATACTGTTGTACGGATGCGAGGCGTGGACAGTCAACAAACAAAGCCAGAACAAGATTTAGGCAGCCGAGATGTGGTTTCTCAGAAGAATGTTGAGGGTTCCATGGACAGCAAAGAAAACAAACGAGACAGTCTTGATGGAGGCAGACACAAGTAGATCCTCATAAGGAAGATTAGGAAAAGACAGGCAACATTTAGAGGCCATTTTATGAGGAAGGGGGATTTGGAGCACCTGGTCACGGCGGGAAGGCTGGAGGGAAAGAGAGCACCGGGTAGACCCAGGGAGAAAATGCTGGACGGATTTGCAGAATGGCTGGGGACGGGGAGGGTGGGGGAGATGCTAGGGGCAACGAGAGATAGAGGCAGATGGAGGTCCATGATCGCCTACGTCATGCGGCAGGGCACCTGATGATGATGATGATGATATGGATGGCTCCTTACGAACGTTTATTCAAAATGTGCAAGACGTATGTTTGAAAGTCATAGCTCCAAGTTCAAGGTCACACGAACCAAACAAATTCGTAATCTCAGCAATTTTAGAGGAGAGTATGTAAGCAGCAATTTTGTTTGTTTGTTTGTTTGTTTTTCTTCTTCTTTTTATTCACTAAACACGACGACTAGGTCAACTCCATCAACGTTAAATGACGACTGCTACCCAACGAAGCTAAGAACAAACTTTTCCTATTCCTCGACCATCACCATATGGGATGAAGGAACGCAGTCATTAACTACAGAACAAAGAAGAAACCCTTGCCGTAGCTATTAACCTAAAAGATACGTGCCACAAAATTGAATTCGCATTACTCATGAAACTACCATAGCAACACCGCGTCAGATGACAGTCACAAGATGGACTGCCTCTACACTCTTAAAAAGAACGAACAGTAGTCCTACGACTTGGAAACTGGTGTGCTCAGCACTATAAAAACTCTCCAGGGATTCCCTCAAGGATCGCCACTTTCTTCAGTTCTCTGCAATACTTATACGGTATAAGGATTTGCTGACCTAGATAACGGACCAGACCGTATACTCACCTTTGCTGAGGACGGATTCATCTACAAGACAAGTAAAAATGCATTTGAAAGAAACAAAGCGGTCCAAGAACAGTTAAATATAGATCACTGGTGTCAAGAAACTGGTTTGGCGATCAACCTTCACCAAAGCACAGATTACTATTCTGAACCTTGATAACAAAACAGCGAGTAAAATCATTCTACCTGTTACGTTTGTGTTTTTTTTTTTTTGCTGTCCATGGGACTCTCAACAAAGAAAACAAACGAGACAGTATTGACGGAGGCAGACACAAGAAGATTATCGATAAGGAAGATTAGTGAAAGACAGGCAACATTTATAGGTCATTTTATGAGGAAAGGGGAACTAGAGCACATGGTCACAACAGGAAAGTTAGAGGGAAAGAGAGCGACAGTTAGACCTAGGGAGAAAAATATTGACGGACTTGTAGGGTGGCTGAGGACAGAGAGGGTGGAAGGTGTGCTTGCAGCAACAACAAGGGATAAATACATATAGAGGGTACGATCGTCAACGTTCAGCAGAACCATACTGAGCGAACAAACAACTAATGCTTGTCTTGGCATCAGTTTTGATAAAATGCTAACCTCTAGAAAACCACTACACTCAAATGTAAAAAAAGGCCTTCCAGTCCTGAAAACAATGGCCGACTGGAGGCGTTGAACAATGTCATCTCTTTCAGCTATATTAAGCTATAATGCTGAGTGGATATCGACTTGGCCTTACAACGCTGTCACAGACAAATCTTTTGAGACTAGTCAGAATACACAACGAAACAATGAGAATGATCCTCGGAACTACAGACGACACACACAGACACACACAGACACACAGACACCACACACACACACACACACACACACACACACACACACACACACAACACACCACACACACACACACACACACACACACACACACACACACACACACACACACACACACACACACACACACACACACCCACTCGCACTACTTATAGTGAAAAGAAATTAAATCAAAGAACGAACGAACTCGTCACGTACACACGCACACGCACGCACGCACCACACACACCACGCACGCGCGCGCGCGCACACACACACACACCACACACACACCACACACACACAGAGAAACTGTGCGATATCTGCTTGACCTTCCTTCAATACAGTCAAGGCATAAACTAGAACAAAGGAAGGCATCTTTCAGGATACTGGAAAACCCGGAAAACCCACTCTACAAGATGGTCAGAAAGAACAAAAATCAATAGACTCCAGCGTGGAAAGTCATCGATGGGACACAGGCAGAAGAATCCATTTAGCATTTATGTCAACTGACAGAACTCATAGGGACGCCTACTTTTTAAATTGTCTACTCAGTGTTCTAGTTCATACGTGTATCTCGGTGTGTGTGTGTGTGTGGTTCGTGCGTGAATGTGTGTGTGTGCGAGAGAGAGAGAGAGAGAGAGAGAGAGAGAGAGAGAGAGAGAGATAGAAGGTAGCTGGGCGTATAGTTCTTGAACTTAAAGGTCTAGCAAAAAGAAGGGAGTTAAACGAACAAGTTGAGACAACGTGTTGTCTTTCCTTTTGTGTATTCATGTATGGATATCATCATTTACGTATTCATTTATGTATCTATGTTTTATTCTATTTATTATTCTGTCTTTTTCACAGCCCAGTTACATCTGACGATGGCGCCGCCGTCGTACAGCGCCACGAACTATGTCCTAATGGTACTCAGCGTCTTCCTGCTTCTCTCCTTTGTCCTGGGCCTTCTCTGGCTTGTGAGGAAGCATAATACATTGAAATGCAGAGCATGCAAGGGCAGGAGTAGCAGACGACAAGCGATCCAGGTGAAACCACCACCTGCTCCTCGGGTGATTCTGGTAAAACCGCCATCTGCCTCCCGCAAAGGGACACAATTCAGTGAGGAGGATATGATAATCGAGGACCTGGTGGATGATCAAATGTGTGTAGACTCTTGTTAAGATGTCAGCCGTCGTGTGGCATGGATCTACGCCTCTGTGAGAAGAACGAGAACACATGTATATTTTCGAGGGAAGTGGCAATAGTAAAATAATGTTTGGTTGTTTGTTTTGACGTCCAGCGCTCGCCTCTGGAAGTCTACAACAATAAAACACTACAAAAAATTGCATCAAAACACCGAAATAATTCAAATAAAATGATAAAGTCGGAAAGTGAGAAAGCCAAAGAACTGAGTTGAAATTTTAGCATCACCTGGCAAATGTCAGATCTAAACAATTTACTGAATAAAGCTACGAGTATGAAGAAGGAAAATGGAAAAGGACGGGAGAATTGTTGAAATTAAAATTCCAGCATCATCAACGCAAATGTCAGATTGAATGAATAAATGATATTAATTGGTGTTGGTGAAAACATGTACATGAGTCAATTTGTGATATAAATATTCTTGTGAGAAAAACACAACTCACTCTCTTTTCAAATGCAAGTTGCCTTCTCCCAAATGTAAGGTCTTTTACGTAATAACTAATATTGAAAAATATCACAAAGAAGAACAATATATATAAAATAAAACATTAAAGTGGAACTTGCATACTTTTGTAGAAAAAATTGTTGTCATATTATCATTAGTGGAAACTGGGGCATGATGTGATCCTTCATATTGTATTCGCAAAATCAAAAATATTTGTTCTCTTTTTGACTTACTTGTGTCTTATTTATGTCATTGGTAAACTGATAGTACTTCATTTCATAGATAATGTATGCTTTATTTTTTGTTATGCTAGGGCGCAGTTGCACAACCGATCTTAGATTTTGAGCTAGGTAAGTTTACTTTAGGTCTAAGCAAACTTAGAAAAGACAAGCTTTTTGCACGTGTGTATTCAGAAGGGAAACAAACCTGTGCTAACCGATTTCCTCCCTTTAAGAAATATTTTATACAAAAACATACCTAGGCCATAAGACCCGCTGTATTGTTGAGCCGTGTATTTCGTATATGCTGAAGTATAGGTCTTCTTCGGCAGTAGTATTTAACCCCTTGACTCCCGCACCCTATCCACAACTTAAACAACAACTTAACCCTTTGACCCCCTCGCCCTATCCACCATCTTCCTGCAGGAAGCTGGTGAATAGGGTGAGGGAATCAAAGGGTTTAAGTTTTTGATTCGATAGCATGTTTAGCAATAGAGGATGCTAGTGGACATGATGCGGGAGTCAAAGCGTTATGCTTTTGTTATATTATTATATTAAATATATACGTCAGTTTGTTTTCTTTAAAGTGAACTGGAATGCATGAGAAAGAAAGGAAGGCATGAAAACTCTGGAGTTTGAGGCTTTATTTATTTTTGGCACTGTTTTTTTTTTTAGGCGTGGTTGTGATCTCTGATAATCTGTAAATGAATCAGGCTGTGAAATATACTCCTTCCTAAGTTTGGACTTTTTCTTTTTGCTCATGTCGACCATTGCCATGGGTAGTTTCTATGGATTGATATCTGTGTGTGGGCATGTGATTAAAAGAAATTTTGTCACAGAAATGTTATTCACGAAAAAGAAAAATTACCCAAGGAAATTGTATTATTGCCTTCTCTGTGAAACCCATTGTTTGCCTGTGTATGGCGATCTAGGAATTTTTAGCGAACGATACACTAACACTACATATATACACTACACTACACTCACTAACCACTACACTTAGCAATACTACATACACTAATATCACATACAATACAATACAATACAACACAACACAATACAATACAATACAGTAGGGCCTACAATGCAATGCAATGCAATGCAATACAATACAATGCAATACAATACAATACAATACAATGCAATGCAACGCAGGACAATGTAATCCAAGCCAACCCATCCCAATACAAAACACAACACAACACAACCACCCATCCCAACCCATCCCAACACAACACAACCCATCCCAACACAACAGCACAGCACAGCACAACACAACACAACACAACACACAACACAACACACACACCACACACACAGCACAACACAGCACATCACAGCACAACACAACACAACACAACGCAGCACACACACAACACACACCACAACACAACACAACACACCACAACACAACACAGCACACCACAACACAGCACATCACAGCACAACATAGCACAACACAGCACAACACACCACAACACACTACAACACAGCACAACACAGCACAACACAGCAAATCACAACACAACACAACACACACACCACAAACACAACACAACACAGCACAAACAACACACCACAACACACCACACACACAACACACATACACACAACACAACCCACACACACAGACACAACACAGCACACCACAAACACAGCACACCACAACAACACCACAAAACCACCACAACACACCACAACACAACACACCCACAACACACACACCACAACACACACAACACACACACCACAACAACACACACAACACAACACACACAAACACACCCAACAACCACCACACACAACACACCACAACACAACAAACCACAACACACACAACACACCACAACACACACACCACAACACACCACAACCACAGCACACACACACACCACACCACCACACCACACACCAACCACACACACCACAACAACAACACAACACAACACAACACACACAACACAGCGCAAACACACCACAACACAACACAACACAGCCACACACCACAACACACACACACACACAACACCACAACACAGGCAAACACCACAACACACCACACACAACACAACACACCAACCACTACACACCACACACAACACACACAACACACCACAACACAGCACACACCAACACACACCACAACACAGCACAGCACACACACACACAGCACATCACAGCACACCACACACACACACCACAACACAACACACACCACACACAACACAACACAGCACAACCAACCAGCACAACACACACAACAAACACCACAACACAGCACAACACACACAACACACACACCACAACACACCACAACACACACAGCACACACACACAACAGCACACACACCAACACAACACACACACACAACACAACACAACACACACAACACACACAACACAGCACAACACACAACACACACAACAACAACCACAACACACACACACAACACACACAACACAACACAACACACCACACACACAACAGCCAGCACAACAAACACAACACACACAACACACCACAGCACACCACAACACACACACAACCACAACACCACCCACAGCACAACACAGCACACACACACACACAACACACCACAACACACACACCACACACACCCACAACCACACACACACACACCACACACAACACACACACACACACAACACACCACACACAACACACACACTACAACACAGCACACCACAACACACACACCACACACACCACACACACCACAACACACCACAACACAACACACCACCACACCACAACACACCACACACACACACACCACAACACACACCAACCACAACACACCACACACAACACAGCACACACACACAACACAGCACAGCACAACACACACAACACAACACACACACACACACACACCACAACACACCAGAACACAACACCACAACACCACACACAACACAGCACACACAACACAGCACAACACAACACACACAACACACACAACACACCACAACACACACACAGCACACAACACACCACACCACAACACACCACACAACACACACACACAACACACCACAACACACACAACAACACACACACACACACACACCACACCACAACACACACCACAACACACACACACAACACACACAGCACAACACACCACACCACAACACACACACCACAACACACCACAACACAGCACACCACACACACACACACACACACACACAGACACAACACACCACACACACACAACACAACACACACAACAACACACCAAACACACAACACACACCCACAACCACACACACAACACACACACACACACAACACACCACAACACACACACCACACACACACACCACACCACAACACACCACAACACAACACAACACACCACACACACCACACCAACAACACACCACAACACACCACACACACCACACACACACACACACCACACAACACACCACACCACACACACACCACCACACCACACACACCACAACAACCACCACAACACAACCACCACAACACACCACAACACAACCACAACACCACCACACAACACACCACAACACACACAACACACACCACACACAACAACACACACACACTACACACACACACACACAACACACACACACACCACAACCAAAACACCACACACACAACACAACACACACACACACACACACACACACCACAGCACACCACAAACACCAAACACAGCACACACAACACCACACAACACACCACAACACACAACCACCACAACACCCACAAACACACAACAAACACACACAACACACACACCACAACACACACACCACACCACAACACACCACAACACACCACACCACAACACACAACACAACACACCACACACACACCAACACACACACACACACACACAACACAGCACCACAACAACACACCACAACACACAACCAACACACAACACACCACACCACAACACACCACAACACACACAACACACACACACACACACACACACAACACACAACCAACAACACACACAACACAGCCACAACACACAACACAGCCAACCGCACACACACACAACACAACACACAACAACCACAACACCCACACAACACACCACACACACAGCACACACACACAGCACACCCACCCAACACAGCACACCACAACCACACACACAACACCACACACACCACAACCACACACACACACAACACACACCACACAACCCCACACACCACACACAACAACACACACACACAACAACACAACAACCACACACAACAACCACACACAACACAACACAACACCCACAACACACAAACAGCACACACAACACACCACACCACAACAGACCACACCAACACACCACACCACACCACACCACACCACAACACAACACAACACACACAACACACCAACACAACACAACACAACACACACAACACACCAACAACCACAACACAACACAACACACACACCACACACACCACAACACAGCACAACACAGCACACACACACAACACCACAACACACCAAAACCACAAACACCCACACCACAACACACACACACCACACAGCACAACACAGCACAACACAGCACAACACAGCACAACACACAAACACACAACACAACAGCACAACACACCACAAAAACAGCACAACACACCACACAAACACACCACACAGACACACAACACAACACAGCACACCACAGCACACCCACAACAACACACACAACCACAAACACCACAACACCAACACAGCACACCACAACACACAAACACAACCACAACCACAACACACCACAAACAACAAACACAACACACACAAACAACAGCACACCACAACACACACACCAAACACACAACACCAACACACACCAACCACACAACACACAACACACACACACACAACACAACACACACAGCACAACACAACAACACACAACACAACACACACACCACAGCACACCACACCACAAACAACACCACACACAACACACAACAACACAACACCAAACACACCACAACACAGCACAACACCACACACCACACACAACACAGCACACCACAACACAGCCACACCACAACACAACCAAACCACACCACACACACCACACACACCACAACACACCACAACACCACACAACACCACCACAAACACACACACCACAACACACCACACACACACAACACACAGCCACAACCACAACACAACACACCACAACACACACACACCACAACACACACACCACACACACCACCACACCAACCACAACCAACCACACACACACCACACACAACACACACACCACACCACAACACCACAACACAGCACACAACACCACAACACACACACACACAACACACACCACAACACACACAACACAAGCACACACACACACACACCACAAACACAACACACCACAACACACACACCACAACACACACACCACACACAACCACACACAACACAACCACACCACACACAACACACACCACCACACACCACACACACAGCACAACACACACACCACAACACAGCACACCACAACAAAGCACACTACACACACACCACAACACACCACAACACACCACACCACAACACGCACACACAACACACCACAACACACCACAACACAACACACCACAAACACAACACAACACACCACACCACAACACACACACACACAACACACCACACACAACACAACACAACACAACACACCACAACACACCACAACACAACACACCAAACACAGCACACCACAACACACACACAACACACACAACACAACCACACCACAACACAACAACACACACCACAACACACACAACACAACACAAACAACACAACACAACAAACCACAACACACCAACAACACACCACAACACAGCAACCACAAACACACACACACACACAGCACACACACACACAAACACAACACAGCACACACACCACACACCACACCACAACACAGCACAGCACACACACACAACACAACACAACACAGCACAGCACAACGCACAACACAGCACAACACACACAACAACACACCACAACACAGCACACCACAACACAGCCACAGCACCACCAAACACAACACAGCACACACAGCACAACCACACAACACACACAACACACACAACACAGCACAACACACACAACACAAACACACACCACACAAACACACACAACACACACAGCACAACACAACACAGCACAGCACAACACAAACACAACACAGCACAACACACACAACACACACACAACAAACACAACACACAACAACACAACACAACAACACAACACAGCACACAACAGCACACACAGCACACACAACCACACACACACCAACACACACAGCACACACACCACAACACACACAACACACACAACACACACCAAACACACACACAAACACACACACAACACACAAGCACAACACAGCACAAAACACACCACAGCACACCACAACACACCACAGCACACCACACACACCACCCACACACAACACAGCACAACACACACCACACCACAACACACCACACACACACACACACACACACACACACCACAACACACACACACAACAACACACCACACACACACCACACACCACAACACACCACACCACACAGCACACACACACAACACAGCACACCACACAACAACACACACACACACAACACAACACACCACACACACACGACACACACCACACACACAACCACAACACACACACCACACACACACACACAACACACCACACACAACACACCCCACACAACACAGCACACACACCACAACACAGACACACAACACACAACACAGCACAAACAACACACACAGCACAGCACCACAACACACAAACACAGCACAACAAACACACACCACAACACACAGCACACACAACACAGCACAACACACACACCACAACACACCCCAAAACAAACCACAACACACAGCACACCACCACACACAACCACACACACACCAACACAACACACACACACACACCACACACCACAACACACACACCACACACACACCAACACACAAACACACACACAACACACAACACAACACACCACACCACACCACAACACAACACACAACACACACACACACACAACACAGCACACCTCACCACAACACACCACAACACACCACACCACACCACACACAGTACAACACAGCACAACACACCACACCACAACACACACACACAACACACCACAAACACACCACACACACACCACACACACCACAACACAACACCACACCACAAACACAACAAACACACACAAACACACCACAACACAACACACCATAACACACCACACCACACCACACCACAACACACCACTCCACAGCACAACACAGCACAACACACCACACCACAACACACCACAACACACCACAACACAGCACACCACACCACAACACACCACAACACACCACACCACAACACACCACACCACAACACATCACACTACACCACAACACACCACACTACAACACAGCACACCACAGCACAACACACCACAACACAACACACCACAACACACCACAACACAGCACAACACAACACAGCACACCACACCACACCACAACACACCACACCACAACACAGCACAGCACAACACAGCACAACACACCACACCACACCACAACACAGCACAACACACAGCCACAGCACAGCAACACCCACAACACAGCACACCACAACACACCACACCACAACACAACACACCACAACACACCACAACACACCACAACACACCACAACACACCACACCACAATAAGCACAACACACCACACCACAACACACCACACCACACCACACCACACCACAACACAAACACAACACACCACAACACACCCACACCACACCACAACACAACACACCACACCTCACCACAACACACCACACCTCATCACAACACACCACATCACAACACACCACAACACATCAACGCATACGTAACGCAAAGCAATGCAAAACAAAGAGGTAAAAGGAAAAAACAACAACAACAACAACAACTAACAACAATAACGAAAAGACAACCAATTGTCCAAATGCGATGAAACCCTCCTGAACAAACTCTTCAAAAATTTCCAGGGACAACTGTTTTTGACTTAACCGTGTATATCTGTGTCCTTGGTAAACTGATGTATTTGTGCACAACATTTTGTGATATACACGGAGTTTGCAGATTTGTTTATGAAGAATTCATCACCCTCAGACAATGTCATGTGGGCTCTATCCTAAACCGCCAGCAGTTATCTGACAGATTCCCTAAGCCTGTGCAAAACCCTCTGGAAAGGTCTTGAAATGGGAGTGGGGGGTGGGGAAGTAGGGGAAGGAACCTATGAAACACTAATGTGACACTACCAAAATGATGGAAGCATTAGGCTGTGCAGGTAAGATATTTTGAACCCTCTGACTCTCCCAGTTTACCCACTAGCGTGTTTAATCCTTTGACTCCTTCAGTCTGTCCACTAACATCCTGCTTTGTCAACCATGACAGCAAAGCAAAAATTTAACCCTTTGACTCCCTCACCCCTTTCCATCAGCTTCCAGCATGAAGGGTTTAAATTTTTGCTGGTAGTGGATAGGACGCTGGGGTGACAGAGAGCTAATGTTGCGGGTTGGGACTGAACACGAGATATCAGATACTGAGTCCACGGTTCCATCAAGAGAGTCAGCCAGCCGGCATGCTGCGCATCATCATCATCATCATCATCATCATCATCATCATCATCATCATCAGGTGCCCTGCCGAATGGCGTTGGCGACCATGGACTTCCAACCATCTCTATCTCTCGTTGCCCCCAGCATCTCCCCCACCCTCCTCATCCCCAGCCACTCTGCATGTCCGTCCAGCATTCTCTCCCTGGGTCTACCTAGTGCTCCCTTTCCCTCCAGCTTTCCCGTTGTGACCAGGTGCTCCAAATTACCCTTCCTCATAAAATGGCCTATAAATGTTGCCTTGTCTTTTCCTAATCTTCCTTATGAGTGATCTACTTGTGTCTGCCTCCATCAAGACTGTCTCGTTTGTTTTCTTTGCTGTCCATGGAACTCTCAACATTCTTCTGAGAAACCACATCTCGGCTGCCTCGATCCTGCTCTGGCTTTGCTTGCTGACTGTCCACGCCTCGCAACCGTACAACAGTATTGGTTCTATATAACATTCAAGGACTCTCTTTCTGATGTTAATTGATAGACATTTGTTGGCAAGAGTGCTACACATAGGATCCTGAGTTATCGTCTTGCCTGAATAAACAGTGCCGATACCACCATTGAAAGTGTAACGGAAGGGAGATCGTGGGAGATTGGGAAAATTGGGGGGGGGGGGGGGTGCTGGAGAAGCAGAAAATTCTCTGATTAGAAATCGAAAGTAGGTTATCTTGCATCCTAGCCTTATTCACGATGCCAGACTCTACGTGTGGACTGCCGTGGCTGTTCTCACGTTTTCACACGACGACCAGTCGCCGTAGTGTAGTGGTTAGCGCAACGGACTGCCGACTGGGGGGGGAGCACAAAGGCAACCTCCATAAGTACGATAATCCTAAAAAAAAAAAAGTGTCCACACTACAAAACCAAGGCCACAATATTCTAGACTGTCTCTGATAATAACGCCATCCGGTGTTACTCGTAATAGTCGTGACAAGGACCAATATGATCGACACAGCACACTGGGCCCCAGACATCCTTCTACGATCGATGGACAGTGTTTGCACACAGTGGAGTAGTGTAAGAACCAGCGTGTGTGTGTCTTGAGTGTCCGACTGGTCACTGGGTCAATATCGCAGCAGTGCCTTGGCCTCCTGGCTGGTGCAGAGGGAGAGAGCAGTCAGTCATCTTCTTAACCCTTTTGACTCCCACACCCTGTCCATCAGCGTCCGGTATAGCAAACCATGCTAGCAAAGCAGAAACTTAACCCTTTGCTTCCCTCCTCACCCTATCCACCAGCTTCCTGCAGGAAACTGGTGGTTAGGGTGAGGAAATCAAAGGGTTACGTTTTTGCAGGTGGTGGGTAGGGTGCAGGGATCAAAGGGTTAACTGTCCGCACGGGTTTGTCATGGACTGATTTGATTGATTTGATTCAGGCTTTTCAGGCCGACACCCACCCACCTTAGGTGAGATAGGGCCGACGGGGGATAACCATCCCAGCGAAGTAGGGGAAAGGGGGGGGGGGTGGTGGGGGGCTTATCTTATCCTATACCGACACGACACCACCAGAACGACAAATATGTTAAGATCGGACAGTGAGAAGGCCAGTTTTAATGTAGGGAATCCCGGGATTCGAACCCACAACGATTAGCATGTGAATCCGACTGCTCAAATCAACTAAGCTACTGAGGCCCTCTTTGTCATGGGTGTTGTTGTTGTTGTTGTTGTTGCTGTTTGGGGTTTAACGTCCGCACCCACATAAGCGATACAAGATGGATAGTTTTACCAGCAATCAGAGTCACACAGACAAACAAAGACGGCAATCCTGCTTGTAATCAGTCAACTGACTAGTTAGTTGACTAACTACTGATGACGACGATGATGATAGATAAATAAACAAACAAATAAATCAATCAATAAATAAATTAATAAATAAACAAACAAATAATAAGTAAATAACTTAATAATAAACAAATAAATAAATGGTCAATAAACAAATGAATGATAAAGAGATAAATATATAAATAAAAATAAATAAATAAATAAATAATAAATAAATAAATAAATAAATAAATAATAAATAATAAATAAATAAATAAATGAATAAATAAATGAATAAATAAATAAATGAATAAATCAATGAATAAATAAATGTATAAATAAAATAAAAAGAAAGAAAATGATGCCCTCAGAGAATGGGGTCTCTAACATTTCACTACCTGTAAGAACCCTGTTTGGTAGTGTGGGACTGCCCTTACTCTGATTACCTTTCATTTGTTTATTGTGTGTTGTGTGCCAGTCTTGATGGAGGCAGACACAAGTATATTATTATTATTATTATTAAGGGCATTTAGAGCGCCTAATCTTTCTGGAAAGCCCTAAGCGCTTACAAACTGTACAATACACATTACATCGAACATAGAAACATAGGCCTAATATAATTTTCATCATACATGGCGGACCTCTGTCACTCCATCCCACAAGCACATACACACCGTTAATAATATCAAATATTAGTACCTACTCTCTGGCACACACACACATATCCTCCTCCCACCCCGAGACATATCTATAGGCGCACAGCAATAACATACACAGAAGCACGCTAGCGCGCAGACAGCATAGCTCTTTTAGGTTAATAAATTTCAGAGAGGAAAGAGATGCGTTTTCAAGCCAGATTTAAATGACTGAAGACTTGTTTTGTGCCTCAGCGGGTAGGGAAGTGAATTCCATGAGGAAGGGGCTTGAAAAGAAAAGGATCGCTCACCATATGATTTTGTTCGAAAAGTTGGGATTCGAAATAAGCGGGTATCGGCTGAGGTACGAAGATGACGAGATGGAACGTATAGTTGAAGATATTCAGACAGGTAAGAGGGAATAGAATTGTCGAAGTATCTGAAGCACTGAACAGCAATTTTATGTTGGATCCTTTTCAACACAGGTAACCAATGCAAGTCTTGGAGAAGAGGAGAGACATGCTGAAATTTGGAAGACCGAAATACTAGCCGAGCGGCATGGTTCTGTACTTTCTGAAGTTTGTCAAGGAGCTGTTTTGGGGAACCAGACAGAAGGGAATTACAATAGTCAAGACGAGAAAGAACGAAAGCACAAACTAATATTTTAGTAGCTTCGAGAGTAAGGAGATGACGGATGGAACCTATTCTACGAAGTTCAAGGTAACAGACACGACAGATGTTTGAGACATGCTGCTGAAAGTTAAGAGTGTTGTCGATGGTGACACCTAGATTCTTAACTTTTTGGGAGAGGGTGATGTCTGTCCCATTCAGTGATATGGAAGATGGAAATAAGTCACAGTTGAGAAGTTTTTTAGGAGTAATGAAAATCATTTCAGTTTTGTCTTGGTTTAGTTGTAATTTGTTGCAAGTCATCCAGTCTTTCACGTCGGAAATGCAGGCTTTAGTGGTTTGTACGATGTTGTTTACATTAGAGATGGGACCAGAATTGTAAATTTGATTGTCATCTGAGAAGCTATGATGTGATACAGAATGGCGGAGAATAATATTTGCGAGAGGCTGCGTGTACAAAACAAAGAGAACTGGACCCAGGACGGATCCTTGAGGAACGCCATATCTGAGGGCTGAGGGAGGTGAGGGCAAGCCATTTACAGATACAGTCTGTGTGCGGTCAGAGAGATATGACTGAAACCAGGAGAGAGCGGAGCCAGAAATTCCGTAGCAGTTGTGGAGGCGCCAAAGCAGTATCTCATGGTCTATAGTGTCGAAGGCAGCAGACAAATCTAAGAGAGAGAGAAGAGAAATGTCACCATCATCAAGGGATGTCAGAAGATCGTTCACAATTTTCAATAAAGCAGTTTCAGTGCTATGTCCTGATCTATATGCTGACTGATTGGGATATAATAAATGGTTTGATTCAAGATGTTCTAGAAGTTGGTGTAAAATAATTTTTTCAGTTACCTTGGAAAGAAAGGGGAGATTGGAGACAGGCCGGTAGTTTTTGAGAATATCTGGATCAAGAGAAGGTTTCTTTAGGAGAGGTTTGACAATAGCTGATTTGAATGAGCTTGGGAAGATGCCTGACACCAGTGAATGATTGATGACAGATGTAAAGAATGGGAGTAGAGTATCCAAACATTGTGTCAAAACAGAAGCCGGGAGGGGGTCTAATTCACTAGTTTTGATAGCAGAGTCCTTGATAGTTTTCTTCACAAAAGACTCAGAGACAGGCTGAAAGGATGTCAGTGGACAGCCAGAGAAGGTTGGTTCAGGCATTGAAAGAGGAGGGGTATTTTGCGAATCGAGACTATCACGAATGTCAAAAAGTTTCCCATTAAAGAAGTTAGAGAATGCTAGAGTATATCACTCATAAGGAAGATTAGGAAAAGACAGGCAACATTTATAGGCCATTTTATGAGGAAGGGGGATTTGGAGCACCTGGTCACAACGGGAAAGTTGGAAGGAAAGAGAGCACCAGGTAGACCCAGGGAGAAAATGCTGGATGGACTTGGAGAGTGGCTGGGGACGAGGAGGGTGGGGGAGATGCTAGGGGCAACGAGAGATAGAGATGGTTGGAAGTCCATGATCGCCAACGCCATGCGGCAGGGCACCTGATGATGATGATGATGATGATGATGATGATGATTGTCACAAGCAGACAGTGACAGTAGTATAAGGGTTACAACTCTTGTACAGCAGGGACTGTTAGGAGTTAATTACTTCCCTTTTATTTACGGGTTTAATTTTTTGGTCTAGAGAGAAGCTAGCCAATTTCCGGTTGGCTGGGTGAGTGTTGGTTTATTATATTCAGTTAATAATAAATGATATAAAGGTGAATAAAGGGGAAATAAGGTGAATAAAGGGGAAGGAGGTGTGACGCCTGTGACGTCAAAATCTTCAGATGGAGGAGTCCATCTACCTCATTAGCATAGGTATAGATCGACGGTTGAGGTCGATCGTTCTTATGCAGAAAGTTAAGATTTTCCCCTCTAGATCTAGAGCTTTGGACTAGCCAAAGAACTTGTTTTGGGGGAATTGTCCCGGTGGCGGGATTCTCGCCACAGCCAGTGTGGGGATAGGAGCATTAGATCTAACTGTTTAGTACATATTGTACTGTGTGCTGAATGTAGATTCAGCTAGGGGCAGGGTTCTGCCAAGGAACGGATTCGTTCGACAGGTGTGGTTGTGAGTGAACCAGCCTGGGCAAGTGCTGCTGAAGGAACTATGTTTTTCTTTTGGTGGTGGTGGATGTAATTGTGTCATGGACAATTATTCCCTGGAGTAGGGGTCTGTGAATCCACAGGAGAGATTGCCAGTAGTGCCCAGATCCAGCAGTATCCAGCAGTGTCCAGATCCAGCAATATCCAGTATACTCCAGTAGCGGACCAGTGGTGTCCAGTATTCCCCAGTATCCAGTACCAGTATTCAATGGACGAGAGCTGAGGCGTACGACTGGAGGGGCACCAGGGGAGGCAGAGTAACGGTAGCGATCACCGGGGTTTCCGGGCAGCAACACAGCTAAGTGAAGCTGACTGACATTGTAGGGCCATTATGTCATGGAAGCTGGCGATGATGACTTTGTAGGGCCATGTTGAACTTGCGTGTGATGTAGGGAAACCAGCCTTTGAATTTAAGTAGACTTTGTCAGTTTGTGCGTGAGTGTGGAAGAGTGGGTGAAAGGAAACTGTTTGTTCTTTTGCCTTAGTTTTTTTTTTTTTTTTTTTTTTGGGGGGGGGGGTTCTGTTGATTAGAAATAAATGTTGGGATTTGAGCATATAGACTGGTCTTTTTGTGCAGTTCAGTTATATGGTGGGTTGATGGATTTGTTTCATTAGGTTTGGTTAATGGTGTATGGGATGAATGGAAGGTGGTTTGGTTGTGTAATGGTAGTATGGTGTTGGTTTTAGTGTGTGTGAATGATTCCAACCCTGTATGCAAAAACCTAAATGTGAAGTGCTCATACTAAGTTTGTATAGTATGTCCAGCCGCTAGCAATCCCTAGACAATATTAAGCTGGCGGTTTGTGACAATGATGATGATGATGATGATGATGTGTGCCTTCTGGGTGATTGGATCCGTTGTGCGTGATGTGTGTGTTATTAGTTGTTGTTCATATGAAATTTGTATTATGGGGTCAATAGCGTGATTGTTGTGTGAGTTATCAGGTAAGTACGATGTGTGTGTGCGTGCGTGTGTGTGTGTGTGTGTGTTATCGGATCAATACTGTGCGAGTGTGGAGTGTTTTCAGGTCAGTAGATCTATGCGTGTGTGATGTTTGTGTTATCAGGTTGATATATATATGTATTTCATGTGAATATTGTGTGTATTATCAGGCAAATAATGTATTTGCGTCTGTGTGTGTGTTATCAAGCCAACTATGTGTTTTGTGGTATAAAGTAAATTTGCGTGCGTGTGTGTGTGTGCGTATGAGAGGATTTTGTGTTATCAGGTAAATTTTGTGTGTGTTGTGTTATCAGATCTCTGATGCGTGTGTTTTCAGGTCAATACAGTGTGTTATTAGGTTCGTACCGGGTGTGTTACGTGAGTTATCAGGTTAACACGGTGTGTGTTATTGGTCAGTACAGTGTATCATCATCATCATCAGGTGCCCTGCCGCATGGCGTTGGCGACCATGGACTTCCAACCATCTCTATCTCTCGTTGCCCCCAGCATCTCCCCCACCCTCCTCATCCCCAGCCACACTTGCAAGTCCATCCAGCATTCTCTCCCTGGATCTACCTGGTGCTCTCTTTCCCTCCAGCTTTCCCGTTGTGACCAGGTGCTCCAAATCCCCCTTCTTCATAAAATGGCCTATAAAGGTTGCCTGTCTTTTCCTAATCTTCCTTATGAGTGATCTACTTGTGTCTGCCTCCATCAAGACTGTCTCGTTTGTTTTCTTTGCTGTTCATGGAACTCTCAACATTCTTCTGAGAAACCACATCTCGGCTGCCTCGATCCTGCTCTGGCTTTGCTTGCTGACTGTCCACGCCTCGCATCCATACAACAGTATTGGTTCTATATAACATTCAAAGACTCTCTGATGTTAATTGATAGGTTTTTGTTGGTTAGAACAGTAAGTATAGTGTATATTGTGTAAGTAAGTAAGTAAGTATGGAGATTTTTATAGCGCTTTCTATGGACTCAAAGCGCTTCACAAATTTGAAAAGGAGGAGTAAAGTGGTGAAATGGGAGGGGAGAACACATTTTCAACAAAATACATAATACAAGAAATACACATAAACACATACATGCAGGCATGCACGCGTGTGCAGCAACGAATGCAGACACACACACTCACACACAAACACACCCACACACAAACACCCACGCGCGCACCCCACACGCACACACACCCACGCACGCATACAATAGAACAAGAAAATTCAGGTTTCAAAAGTACTGGCGGAATAAGTGAGTTTTCAGGTTGGATTTAAAGGAAGAGAGAGAGGGGCTGTGGCGGAGAGAGTGAGGCAGGGAATTCCACTCAACAGCAGCAGAGTATGAGAAGGAACGACCACCATGTTGCTTTCTATTGAATCCGGGGACACGGAATATTCTGTCGTCAGAAGCGGAACGTAAAGAACGAGAAGGAACATAGACTTGAAATAGATCAGATATATACGCTGGAGCAGTGCCCGAGATGACATGAAAAGAAATACAAGCAGATTTGTACTTAATTCTTTGTTCAATCGGAAGCCAGTGGAGTTGTTTAAAGAGGTGTGCAATGGTGTTGATTTGCGAGCTTTGAAAATTAATTTGGCTGCAGAGTTTTGAACCTGTTGAAGGG
The DNA here is from genome assembly GCA_030674185.1 of Monoplex corrugatus. Classification (NCBI taxonomy): domain Eukaryota; kingdom Metazoa; phylum Mollusca; class Gastropoda; order Littorinimorpha; family Ranellidae; genus Monoplex; species Monoplex corrugatus. The sequence continues at coordinate 71,291,571 of CM060313.1, forward strand.
GTTTGAGAAGAGTCTTGGGACAGCCGAGAAGTAAGGAGTTGCAATAATCTAATCTGGACAGAATACAAGCAGTTACAAGTGTTTTTGTTGCTTCATATGTGAGGTAATGACGTATGGAACTGATTTGTCGGAGTTGGATGTATGCGGCCTGACACGTTTTCATGATCTGATGTTTCATAGTTAGATGAGAATCAAGAAAGAATCCAAGATAGCGTGACTGTTCAGAGAAATCAACAATAGAATCTTCGAAACGAATGTTAGAGGGAAGGTCAGAAGAGATAGCAGGACTGGGAGAAAAGCGCATTGCTTCGGTTTTTCCTTGGTTTAGCTTGAGGAGACTATCGTCCATCCAGGTTTTTATGTCAGAAACAGAGTCTTGCAATGATTGAATAAGTAAAGAGTAATTTGAAGGGGATTCAGAGTTGTTTAACTGTGTATCATCAGCAAACATTTGATGACGAATAGAATGATCAGTGATAAGATTTGAAAGTGGAGTCGTGTATAGTGAGAAAAGAACAGGGCCCAGTACGGAGCCCTGCGGGACACCAAAATCCAGGGTTGTTTCGTGTGAACGGGAGTTGTTTACAACAACAAACTGTTTTCGATTTGATAGATAGGACGAGAACAAGTCGAGTGCACAGCCTTTGATACCAAAGACGTGTTCCAGACGGTGGAGGAGGATACTATGGTCAATAGTATCAAATGCGGCTGAAAGATCCAAAAGAAGAAGAACGGAAATTTTGTTTTCATCTAGAGATGTCAAAAGATCATTTACGACTCGCAGAAGGACAGTTTCGGTGCTATGGCCTGCTCTATAGGCTGATTGAAAAGGACTTAGCAGATTGTTAGCAGTGAGGTGAGAAGAAAGCTGATGAAGGATTAGACGTTCAATGATTTTGGACAGAAACGGAAGGTTTGAAATAGGTCTATAGTTCTTTAGCTCATTTGGGTCGAGATTATTCTTTTTCAGGAGTGGTTTCACAAGTGCAGTTTTAAATTCAGTAGGGAATGTACCGGTAGACAAGGAGTGATTGAAAATATTCGTGATGGTGGGCAAAAGAGTGTCTATATGTTTCACAAGGAGGGAAGTTGGCAACGGGTCCAACTCTCATGACTTGGGTGTTGCCTGTAAAATTACCTTGCGTACTTCGTCTTTGGAGACGGGACGGAAGTCAGAAAAAGGAATGCCAGAAAACGCAAAGTTTGCTGGGCCACTGTCTGTGTGAGCAGTCGGTGCAGGAAAAGTGTTGCGAATATCAACGATTTTCTTTTTGAAGAAATCTGCAAATAGATTTGGAAGAGAACAAATATCAGTTACGTTGTTCGGCAACAGCTTCGGCTTAGATTTTCCGAGCAGAAAAGAAGTGGTTTGGAACATTTGTTTACAAGATGTTGCAGTGGACACAAGAGAAGAATAGAAAGAGGTTTTTGCGCGTTGAACAAGGTCAATAACTTTTGCTTTGGCTACATCGTAGATTTGTTTGTGGACGGTCAAGTGCGATGCGCGCCACGCGCGCTCTGCCTTTCTGCGCTCTCTTTTTAGTTCACGCATCTCGGCAGCCACAGCGCTGTACCAGGGACTGGTTTTGTCGCCGCGGACGCGTCGCCGGCGAATAGGCGCATGAACATCTAGCGTATTTAACAAAGTTTCATTTAGATCAGAGAGGGATGTTTCAGGCTTGATAGATGTCATGAGATCAATGGAAAACTGATCACTGTCAATATCCCTTAGCTGACGAAAGCTTGTGAACTGGTCAGAGCGTTTTGGTTTTGGGACAGAAAGTTTTGACAAAACAGAAAAATGGTCAGAAGTTAGGTCAAAGTTGATATGACTGGACACAATCAATTTATCACTGTCTTTCACAATAAATTGAAATGTGTGTGTTGTGTGTGTTATCATTTCAATACTGTGTGTTATCATTTCAGTACTCTGTGTATGTTATCAGGTCAACACTGTGTGTGTTACCATTTCAGTACTCTGTGTGTGTTGTGTGTGTTATCATTTCAATACTGTGTATGTGTGTGTTGTGCATGTTATCATTTCAATACTGTGTGTGTATGTTGTGTGTGTTATCATTTCAATACTGTGTGTGTGTGTTATCATTTCAATACTGTGTGTGTGTGTTGTGTGTGTTATCATTTCAATACTGTGTGTTATCATTTCAATACTGTGTGTGTGTTATCATTTCAATACTGTGTGTGTGTGTTGTGTGTGTGTTATCATTTCAATACTGTGTATGTGTGTGTTATCATTTCAGTACTCTGTGTGTGTTGTGTGTGTTATCATTTCAATACTGTGTGTTATCATTTCAGTACTCTGTGTATGTTGTGTGTGTTATCATTTCAATACTGTGTGTTGTGTGTTATCATTTCAGTACTCTGTGTGCGTTGTGTGTGTGTTATCATTTCAATACTGTGTGTGTTGTGTGTGCTATCATTTCAATACTGTGTGTGTTATCATTTCAATACTGTGTGCCTTGTGTGTGTTATCATTTCAATATGTGTGTGTGTGTGTGTTATCATTTCAATACTATGTGTGTGTTGTGTGTGTTATCATTTCAATACTGTGTGTGTTATTTCAATACTGTGTGCCTTGTGTGTGTTATCATTTCAATACTGTGTGTTATGTGTGTTATCATTTCAATACTATGTGTGTGTTATGTGTGTTATCATTTCAATACTGTGTGTGTTGTGTGTGTTATCATTTCAGTACTGTGTATGTGTGTGTTGTGTGTGTTATCATTTCAGTACTGTGTTGTCTGTGTTATCATTTCAGTACTGTGTATGTGTGTGTTATCATTTCAGTACTGTGTATGTGTGTGTTATCATTTCAGTACTGTGTATGTGTGTGTTATCATTTCAGTACTGTGTATGTGTGTGTTATCATTTCAATACTGTGTTTGTGTGTGTTATCATTTCAATATTGTGTATGTGTGTGTTATCATTTCAATACTGTGTTGTGTGTGTTATCATTTCAGTACTCTGTGTGTGTTATCATTTCAATACTGTGTTTGTGTGTGTTATCATTTCAATACTGTGTGTGTGTTATGTGTGTTATCATTTCAGTACTCTGTGTGTGTTGTGTGTGTTATCATTTCAATACTGTGTGTGTGTGTGTTATCATTTCAATACTGTGTGTGTGTGTTATCATTTCAATACGTGTGTTGTGTGTGTTATCATTTCAATACTGTGTGTGTTGTGTGTGTTATCAATTCAATAC
>CM060313.1:71299790-71312290 GCA_030674185.1 Monoplex corrugatus
TCTATCTATCGTCAGACTGTCTCTCTGTCTGTCGCTCTCTCTGTCTCTGTCTCTCTCTCACTCTCTCTCTCGCTCTTTCTGTATATATGTATATGTATACATAGATACACACACACGTGTACATGTACATATACATATATATATAGATATATGTATGTATGTGTGTGTGTGTGTGTGTGTGTAGGTAAACATATACACACGTGTATGTATTTAAATGTATTCTCTGTCTCAATTTTTTTTTCATCAGATTTATCATCGTTCACAGAGTTCCTAAATCGAAAAGAAAAACAAGCAACAACAACAATAACAACAAAACCCAAGAAAACAAACAAAAACAAAACTAACAACCCCCCACCCCCCATCCCACCACAAAAACAGGACACCAAAACCTCTTCACTTGGACTTGTTACAGTTGTGCTCTACTTGTATACACACACACACACACACAAAAAAAAAAAAAAAAAAGCTATGCAAAGAATCTGTGACGTCAGGTGAATGACAGCTTGAGTACCCAATCAAAACAGGTCCCCATCTTGACGCGGTTCCAAAAACGCCTTGAGGCAGAAAAGGGAAAAACAGGATCAGCGGCCAGGGACCCACCTGCCATCGCTAATGATATCAAAACATGTGTGGCACATTTCATTTCAGGCCCCTTCTTTCCCCCCGACAATAGCTGGGATGGCGTAGATAATAGGCCACTTTCACACTGCTGTAAATAAACCAACATCTCCGTCCAGGCCCAGGGGTTGCTTGCTTCTTCTTTCTTTCTTTCTTCTTTCTTTCTTTCTTTCTGTCTTTTTTCTTTTTTTTTTTCTTTTTTTTTCTTTTTTCTTTTTTGTTGTTGTTGTTGTTGTTGCTTTGGTCAGGTATTCTGCTTGCTTATAAGTGTACCACCCATCCACCACACGCGTTGAGTTGTACACGTATCTCACCACACACACACACACACACCCCAACACACCGCGCGACGCGTTCGCTTGTTGTTGGTATTTCACTGTATAGAGATGTTCTGAAGGGGAACTTTGAAGACGATTTTGAAAGAAGTCGTTCAGTTGGAAAACAATAGGATTCACTTAAATAACAACAAAACAAAAAACAAACAAAAAAAGGGGGGGAAGATGCAAAAAGTACAGTATCCAATGACCCAGTTCGAGGAATGAAGAAGCTGAAGTCTTTCAAATAAGACGAGATTCATTTGATGACCTGCCTTCCCACGTCATCGTCCTTATCTCCCTTCTCCTCTCTGTCTCTGTCTCTGTCTCTGCTTCTCTATGTCTCTCTGTCTGTCTGTCTCTCTCCTTTCGTCCTGCTTTATACAACACATCCAGGTTATTGTTTTTACTCTCTGTTTCTCTCTGTCTTTGTCATTCTCGCTATCTTTTCTCTCTCTCTCTCTCTCTCTCTCTCTCTCTCTCTCTCGGTGTGTGTGTGTGTCTCTCTCTCTCTCTGTCTGAGAATCGCTCGCTCTCTCTGTCTCTTTGAATAATTTGTGTGCATGCACTTTCATGTAATCATAGTGAAATGAAATGTCTTTTTTTACTTCTTTTTCTTTGTATATGTGCTTTGTTTTGTAGAGCTTTCATTTATGTTTACAATGCCCTACTTTCTTTTGTTTTAATTCAAGTAGATTTGCAACGGCAGGTATGTAAGCCGGCCTACCATTGGTTAAAAAAAACTCGTTTCTCTCTCTCTTTCTCTCTCTCTCTCTCTCTCTCTCTCTCTCTCTCTCTCTCTCTCTCTCTCTCTTTCTCTCTCATACTTACATACATATAATAACAACGGTATCCTTGAAAATGGCGTTCAGTCGATGGTTTTTACCTTTGGAAAATGAAGCATCATTGTCATTGTCATTATCATTGCCACTCAAGAATCGGCCTGCACAGCCACAGCAGAAAATGCACGTCATGACCACAACGCTTCCTGGTGCAGACTATCATCTCCTGAGATGTAAAGAGGCCGACGACGACGATATCATTGTCGTTATTAGTGTCATTATCACGGTCATTATTATTGTCATTGTTCTATTTCCTGTTGCTCAGCTGAGAAGCTCACACCCCCATTGAGTCTTGGTAGTGTGCAAGAACACGTCATTGTTGTGAGGTTGTGGATTTAGTCCTTGATGTTACTGTTGTTGTTGTCGTTCTGTTGTTGTTTTTGTTGTTGATTTATCTGTTCCCCCCTTTGTGTGCCTATATGTCTGTCCATCTTCTGGGTTGTCTGTCCGTCTCTCTTTCTCTCTCCTTACCCCTAAGGGTCGATGACCTTCACGATAAACAATCTATGTGTATGTGTCAGTGTCAGTGACAGTATCAATGTCATTGTCTGTGTCAGTGTCAGTGTCTCTTGTTACCCTCTACCCTCCCTCTCTCTCACCTTGTTATCATTTTCATTTTCGAAGAAATCTTCATCGTCGTCATCATCATCGTCGTCGTCATTGTAGTCGTCTTTATCGTTATCAACTCTGTTTCCATCAATAATCATTGTCGTCATCGTCATCGTCGCCACCACAACCACCACCACCATCATCATCATCATTATCATCATGGTCGTCGTTGTCGTCGTCGTCGTCGTCGTCGGACATAATTATTGTTATAATCATCACTGAACATGGAAGAATTCTTCGTGGAAATTGTCTATAGCTTTGCATATGTTCTTCTGCGTCAGACGTGACAGATCCGAAAACATGTCATTCAAAAATCAGTCAAACAAACAAAGAAGCAAGGAAACAAACAAGCAAACGAACGCACAAATGAATAACCCTCCCCCCCAAAAAAAACACACAAAAAAACAAAACAAAAAACCCACTAAAAAGACCCCAATCCCCCCAACCCCCCCAAATCTTAAAAAATAGAAACGAACATGTTTTAATACCCAGTTACAAGCACAAGCGCGCGCGCATACACAGTGCAGTCAATTACGCACGCACACACCCCCAGAGAGAGAGAGAGAGAGAGAGCATTCATTCGATTCTTACGTAACACACCCACATCCACACAAAACACAGTTTTACACATTTTTATGTTTTTATTTTATGAAAGCCGCACGATCAGCATCACAAATTTCGTTAGCAAATGATAAGTCATAATATTGTCTTCATATCCTGACCATTCTTCCGTCCATGTCAACATTCCTCCGAAAAAACAACCCACCATAAATAAACAAACTAATAAACAAACGAATAGAAAATTAACCAAATAAATATGTAAATTTGACAAACAAACAAGTAAAGAAGAGAAAGAAACAAACAGAAAAACCAACCAACAAACAAATAAGTAAATAAATAAATAAATAAATAAATAGATGAATAACAAACCAACGAATAAGAATAATAACGAGGCATATGAATGATAAGAACACACATTATAATAAACACGTATATACTAGTTATACTGTTTTACATCAGTGTGTTAACGAACACGAATGTGTGATAAAATATCAACGATAACAACAACAAGAACAACAACAAAAACAAGAACAACAATAATAATGATAACAACAACAACAACAGCAATGATAATAATAATAATAGCAATAGTAATAATATAATAATAATAACAATGATAATAACAATAATAACAACAACAATAATAATGATGACGATATTGACGATGATGATGATGATGATGATAACGACAATAATTGTAACAATAATAACAATAGTTAATACCAACAACACGAATTATAAAAGTAGAGAATAACACCATCATCATCATCGTCGCCGTCGTCGTCATCCTCCTCCTCATCATCATCATCATCATCATCATCATCAGTATCATCAATAACAAAAGAATAGAGAGGAAAAGTTGGAGAAAATATTCAGACTGAGTGGACCGAGGACTGTTTCTTGTCCTTCTGGTTCTCTGAACGGAATTATATCTTCCACATAATGCACATAATTATGTACAGAAATATGTTTTCCACAATAATTAACACCCAGCGATGGCGCATTACAATTTTAATGGTGTCACTTTTTCCCGAGGTGTTTTTCCCCCTTATCTTCACCATCATCGCTACCCCCATCATCATCATCATCGCTAGTTATCTTCGTCTGCGCACACAGTCGTTATCATTATCATCATCGTCATCATTGTCATCATCATCGTTGTCGTCGTCGTTGTCAACGTCGTCGTCGTCGTCGTCATTATTATTATTATCATCATCATCATCATCATCATCATCAATTTCTGGATTTGACTAAACTCTTTTTTTTCACCTTTTTTTTTCCTTTTTTTTTTTCTTTTTTTCTTTTTTTTAGTATATTTTAGAGGGATAAGAAAACATTTGATCCGCACCATTCATTATTATTTCATATCAAAAAGAGATTAATTTGAAAACAACATGCAGTAGGCTTAATAAGCCATGTGCATGCGATTACATATGAACCGCAGTTCAGTCATTAAACTATGGTGTTCTTCATCATCATCATCATCGTCGTCGTCGTCGTCGTCGTCATCATCATCGTCCGTCGTCGTCATCATCAGCATCATCATCGTCGTCGTCGTCATCATCATCGTCGTCGTCGTCGTCATCACCATCATCACTATCGCCACCATCACCACCACCTTTACCATCAACATCATCATAATCAGCAGCAGCAGCAGCAGCAGCAGCATAGCAACAGCAACGACATTGACGCTGTCAGTGGGGACACCATCCCTTACCTAGCAACAGAATCATTACGATCAACAGCCGTGACAACAATCTTCATTCGCATCATAAGTATCCAGGTTCACCTCTTTCAACTCGCTTAAGAGGGTTCACTGGGCCTTTTGATGGTTCTCATCATCATCATCAGGTGCCCTGCCGCATGGCGTTGGCGACTATGGACTTCCAACCATCTCTATCTCTCGTTGCCCCTAGCATCTCCCCCACCCTCCTCATCCCCAGCCACTCTGCAAGTCCGTTCAGCATTTTCTCCCTGGGTCTACCCGGTGCTCTCTTTCCCTCCAGCTTTCCCTTTGTGACCAGGTGCTCCAAATCCCCCTTCTTCATAAAATGGCCTATAAATGTTGCCTGTCTTTTCCTAATCTTCCTTATGGGTGATGTACTTGTGTCTGCCTCCATCAAGACTGTCTCGTTTGTTTGTTTTTTGCTGTCCATGGAACTCTCAACATTCTTCTGAGAAACCACATCTCGGCTACCTCAATCTTGCTCTGGCTTTGCTTGCTGACTGTCCACGCCTCGCATCCGTACAACAGTATTGGTTCTATATAACATTCAAGGACTCTCTTTCTGATGTTAATTGATAGGCATTTGTTGGTAAAATTGCTTGTCATCTTCTTGAATGCTGTTTTGGCTTGGCCGATTCTGCCAGCTATTTCCGATGTGCATCTGCCGTCTGATGAAATGACCGTTCCCAGGTAATTGAACTTATTAACCTGTGTCAAGGTTGTGCCATTTGCTGTTATTTTGCATAAGGGGATTTCATGATTTTTACTGATCACCATGACTTCAGTCTTCCTGCTGTTTAGTTCCAACCCCTTACTATGTGCTCAATACCACATTTGCAATGCGATTGAAATTCTAAAAAAAAGTAGCTATGATAGATGCAGCACGGTTACGAATAAACATACACTGCACAATCCATGTATTGAAGAGAGACGGTCACTATGAAAATAAATGGCATGTGGAACATTTAAATGAGATTTGATTAAAACAGAACTATAAACTTTATAGACATGTGTACAGCCATACAAACGTTGAGTGAATTTTTTATTCCTTTTCTCACATTGGACACAGCAGCAGGGAGGGAAGTTTCAGTCTTTTTCTCAAAATTTTTGTATTTGGTGTTTGTTTGTTTGTAATCTTACTCTTGACAAAGGCCAGTTGGCCGAACATTTGCGCTTGTCTTGTCTTGTTGTATTAAATACGCGTTCGTATTCTTCTTTCGTGTTTTTTCTTTTCTGGTTCCGTGTTTACGTAAGCTTTTGATCAAACAGAACTGTAAAACTTTATAGACTATGGCCCACATCCATGCAAACATTGAGTGAATTGTTCGTGCTTACTTAAGCTTTTGATCAAACAGAACTGTAAACTTTATAGACATGAGCACACCCATACAAACGTTGAGTGACTTGTTCGTGTTTACTTAGGCAAGCAGTATAGCCCTGATATGGCTTTGCGCAGTCGGCTGGGCTTTAAACAACAATAAAAGAAAGAAAGGCGAGCAGTAAATTATATCTCCACAGTTACACACACAAAAACCAAGGTAACATCAACAGAAACCCTAATCTTTCAAGAGGGGGGAGAAAGGAAAAGCAGCACGACAAGGCTATACACGCATGATGTGTTTGTACTTATAACATTCACTAAATTCACTAAATGTAGAAAGATGTTCAGGGGTGGGGGGGGGGGGGTGTGCAAAAGTAGGTATACAGTAAGTATCACATCATTATTATAACGCTTAATTCCGCTCTCGATTAGAGGAGTGTGTGAATACCGACGGCAAGCAGTTTGAGTATCTGAGGGATTAAATTAAGGCTGTGCTTGTTATTACATATATATGCAATATTCATTTGTTTGTATAATAAATGCAATGAGTATTGTACGTGTTTTCTTTTTTCATAACTGTATACCTACTTTTGCACCCCCCAGTATATGAGAAAGTTGAATTTGTGTTTTCGTTATTTGTTCAAAACTTATAGTGAAACCCGTCGTACGTATTCGTCACATGATATCATTATCTTAGAGTTCGAATCTCCGTTAGTCCACAAAATTATTGTAGGATTTTGGGTCCCCAGCCGAATCTTACCCAGAGTTCAGCGTGCTATGGGTTCGTTTGGAAAGCTAGGACCACACAGGAACCGGAAAAAAAACACGAAAGAAGAATCAGAACGCGTATTTAATACAACAAGACAAGACAGGCGCAAATTTTTGGCCAAATGGTCTTTGTCAAGCGTAAGATTACAAACAAACAAACACCAGATACAAAAATTATGAGAAAAAGACTGAAACTTCCCTGCTGCTCCTGTCCAATGTGAGACAGCAGCAAGGAAGTTTCAGTCTTTTTCTCATAATTTTTGTATTTGGTGTTTGTTTGTTTGTGATATTAGACTTGACAAAGGCCAGTTGGCCGAAAATTTGCGCCTGTCTTGTCTTGTTGTATTAAATACGCGTTCTTATTCTTTTTTCGTGTTTTTTTCCGGTTCCTGTTTGCTTGAACGCTGGCAGTCACATTTGTTTTGGATTAGGACCACACAGTCGAGTCTTATCCATTTTATAGATACATCACTCAGGATGTTGCTGAACTGAATTTCCCGAGCAACACTGTAGATGTCTGTATCTCTCAGGCCTGGTTGACGACAAGATGTGCCATGATAATGAGCATAGTGTACAGCCCTGTCACGCAGTCTCAATCCAAAATCGAACTCCATACAATCACTACTATCATCCCTATTCTCAGCACCACAGCGGTGTGCGGCCTTTCATACCATTGCTGTTATGGTGATCTCAATGTCTGTGAGTGTGGAGGAGTTCTGGGGAGCCCAAACGAGTAGTTTGGGGGATATGACACAAAGTCAAATACGAAACAATGGGCATGCAGGAAAAAAACAACCACAATAAAAAATTAAAAAACAATTCGAATGTCGTTTATCCTAGTAATTCTAATAACCTTAAACGAAATGTATGCAAAATTACTGTGATGGAAATATCTGGGGCGCTGTGTTATGCTTGGTGCTGATACGAGCTGACATAATTTTGGATACCGATACCTTCGACGTGGACAAGGCAGAACCCTGACTCTGAAGGCTGATGTTTCGAATGATCTTGACCTCATCGGCGTTTCCCCAGCAATTGTCATGAACATGAACAGCATCCAATTTTCACAGTTGATTGGTTCGCTCTAATTTGCTGAGCGTTAAATATATAATGGATACCGATCTGAATATTTTGAAGAGAATATCGCAAAAAAAAAGGGAGTGAAAGGGTTAAAAAATAAAGTTTAAAAATATTTCTGGATTTGCTAACTGTAACGGGAAGCCGCATTAGTGATGTAGTGTATTACCACTTGTTTGATGCTGAAGGTGTGGGCACAAAAGTCATCTAACACGGTAAGAAGGATTCAGCAGCAGTAAAGGGATTCATGCAAACAGCAGTCTGCCCGTGACAATCCCATGCTGTGATTACTACAGAATGGAGCGGTGGTTTATAGAATGGAGCGGTGGTTTATAGAATGGAGCGGGTGGTATACAGAAAACCATCTGGCTATATTATTTTCATACTGGAGGAGGAAATACGTGCGTATATATTCGATGCTAAGATAACCAATTGTCTTTCGGCAAATGATTTGCAGGTTTTCTTTGTAGGCTTCATTTGTACTCTCTCTCTCTCTCTCTCTCTCTCTCTCTCTCTCTCTCTCTCTCCTCTCTCTCTTTTCTCTCTCTCTCTCTCTCTCTTTCTCTCTTCACCCTTTTTCATCCCATTTTCCAACTCACACACACGCACTGAATACACAATAACACAAAAAGCTTGAGTATGAAAAAGCCTGAAAATGCGGTTAAAACAACATCTTAGACAAACTCGAAATGATCCGGTTCTTGATACACTTTTGTTAATAACGCGCACTAATCAGCCAATTCGCTCAGTGTCTACGGGAGAGTTCTGGAATGAAGCTAACGTTTATGACGAGTGGACAATTAATTACACGGTTTATGGTCGCGTCACTGCGTAGTGAAACAACCGTTCGTGTTTTATTTGCACAGGAAAGAAAAAAGTCATCTAGCCAGGAAAAACTGTTAACCCTTTGACTCCCGCACCCTACCTTCTGACTGCAAAAACGTAACCCTTTGACTCCCTCACCCTATCCACTTGCTTCAAGCAGGAAGCTATGGATAGGGTGAGGGAATCAAAGGGTTAAGCGTTTGCTTTGCCAGCATGGACGACAATGCGGGATGCTGGTGGATATGGTGCAGGAGGCAAAGGGTTAATATTGTCTCAGTCAGTCCAGTCTTACACAGTGCCAGCGCCCTGCATTGTCAACCACGCCAGCAAACCGAAATCTTAACCCTTTAACTCACTCACCCAATCCATCAATTCCTGCATACAGCAGAGACTTTTAAACAGAACGATGACCCGCACAAAATATTTCTTATGTTGATGCCGCATTCTGTCAAATTGGATCGTTCTTCTTTCTTTCTTCTATCAACCCCTCCATACCCAGTCGATTTCCTCCCCTGTGAGTCACTAACCCTTTACCAGCTGGTCAGTACACTGGTTCCTTCAGATGACGTGGTAAAATAACAGTGCAATTTATGACAAGGGTTGAAAACCCGAAGAAAACTTGTACAGGTCATCCCTAAAAAAGAAATACACCTTCTTTGGACATGTGTGCAGAAACAAGCAAACAAATGCACTCTCATGAAAGATGTCATTCAGGGTCAAGTCGAAGGCAAAAGAGGAAGGGAAAAAGACTCAAGGAGTGGACAGCCCAGAGATTTTCAATCTGGTTGAGGAAAAGACAGATGTGGAAGACAGAGACCCGGAGGTCAGTCAGTCAGTCTACCGCATCAATCCTTGGATTGTTGGCTGCCCAGCCAACAGTTCAAGGATTGATGCGGTAGACTGACTGACTGATGACTGACTGACTGACTGACTGACCGACCGACTGACCGACTGACTGACTGACTGACTGACTGACCGACCGACCGACCGCCCGACGACCGACGACTGACTGACTGACTGACTGACTGACTGACTGATTGACTGACTGACTGACCGACCGACCGACCGACCGACCGACTGACTGACTGATTAACTGACTGACTGACTGACTGACTGACTGACTGACTGACCGACTAACTGACTGACTGACTGACTGACTGACTGATGCACTTTTCAATAAACGTAGTGAAAAATAACCGTTGATGTTTTAGTTGCACACAAACAAACAAAAAAAACAAAGCAATAATTCTAGCCAGGAAAACTATGACTGTGGTCTCAGTTAGTACCTGTGGCTCACTATTTCTTAAGAAAGGAAATCACTTTGAAAGTTCTGAAAATACGCTAAACTATAGGAACAAGTAAATGGGCGTAAATGGAAGCGCTGCTACACTGGTGCGTGTGTGTGTGTGTGGGGGGGGGGACAGATTAAGCTTAACCCTTTGACTTCCTTAACCTTTTGACTCCCTCACCCTATCCATCAGCTTCCCGCAGGAAGCTGGTGGATAGGGTGGAGGAGTCAAAGGGTTAAGTTTTAGGACTTGGTGGATAGGGTGGAGGAGTCAAAGGGTTAAGTTTTAGGACTTGGTGGATAGGGTGGAGGAGTCAAAGGGTTAAGTTTTAGGACTTGGTGGATAGGGTGGAGGAGTCCAAGGGTTAAGTTTTAGTACTTGTGGATAGGGTGGAGGAGTCAAAGGGTTAAGTTTTAGTACTTGGTGGATAGGGTGGAGGAGTCAAAGGGTTAAGTTTTAGGACTTGGTGGATAGGGTGAGGGAGTCAAAGGGTTAAGTTTTAGGACTTGGTGGATAGGGTGCGGGAGTCAAAGGGTTAAGTTTTAGTACTTGTGGATAGGGTGGAGGAGTCAAAGGGTTAAGTTTTAGGACTTGGTGGATAGGGTGGAGGAGTCAAAGGGTTAAGTTTTAGTACTTGGTGGATAGGGTGGAGGAGTCAAAGGGTTAAGTTTTAGTACTTGGAGGATAGGGTGGATGAGTCAAAGGGTTAAGTTTTAGGACTTGGTGGATAAGGTGCAGAAGTCAAAAGGTCATATATAGCAGGCTGGTTGGTTCCATTATTAGATCCATGGACTCAAGATCTCATTTCTCGAGTTCAAATGCCAGCCCACAACCTAAAAGTTAACGCTACAGTCATTCTGGTAGTGTCAATGTTTGTTAGGTGCCCTTCCCCTTCCCCTTCCTCTCCTCCCTTCACATTTCAAGGTCTTCTGTGCATCGGGTTTTGGCGCAGGATCAAGGATTTTACCAGATAATTGTTAGCAAATTTTTCGTGGAGCGCGTAAGTATGGAATCGTCCAAGCGCTTGAATTCCTCTTGAACAACCCCCAAAACTCCATTGGCCCAAATTTCACACGTAAAAATCTGTGAAGACAAGATATAAATAAATACGAGGCAATGTACAATAATAAAAAAATAATTAAATAAATAAAAAATGTTAATCGTCAAATATTTTTTAAATACGAAAACAACATTGCATTATCAACGCAGAAGACTCACACACTCTAACAAACATGTAAACTTTGTATAACACTGAAGCCACTCCAGCCCAAAGCAATAATGAATGAAGCCTTTTGAGGGGAAGCCAGAAGCCAGCCACGTGGGAAACAGCAGAGAATTTTCAAAGTTTTTCTGCACAAGCACACGTTTCATGACGACTTGACAACATCTGCGCATTAACAACGAAGTAAGCTGAACGAGAGTCTTGTGGTGTGGCTCCCTGTCGCTAAACCAGCGGTGGAATTCAGGCAAACCCTGCAGGGTTGTTGCAAAGTCTTCTTCTCAACAGAGATTGAGTCTCTTTGCCAGGGGCTGTTTAATTTATTTATATTAATCTAATGCAGTGTTGTTAGTAAACGGATAGGATCATCAGGCCGTGTTCGTCGTGTCTGATAAATAATCGTGCGGGGTGATCAGTTAACCCTTTGACTCCCGGACCTTATCCACCAACTGTAAAAACTTAACCCTTTGATTCCCTCACCCTATCCATCAGCTTCCTGCAGGTGAGGGAATCAAAGGGTTAAGTTTTTGCTGTGATAGCATGATTGGCAATGCAGGATGCTGGTGGCCAGGGTGCGGGAGTCAAAGGGTTAATGAAGAGCAATGCTGACAGCTGAGCTTGAAAATTACAGTTGAAGTTAAATGCCTTCACAAATAAAGTAATTATATACAGTCATCAGTTTCCTGGTCCCAGGCCATCAGGTCAATGAGGCACATTCCCACGCCACGTCCATTCAGCCCACCTCAAACCATCTCCGGCACTTTTTTGCCCATGTCCTTTAGAAGGTTAGGAGAGCAGATCTGTCAATCACAATATACCCTAGTTTAGTTACAAACATCAACGTGAAGCTGTCCTGTGGCGTGAAGCTGTCCTGTGGCATACGATTATAGTGTCTATGTCGTATGCAGGGTAATCACACTTAACCCTTTGCCTCCCGACCCTTCTCCATCAGCATCCTGCATTGTCAACCACGCCAGCAAGACAAAAACTTAACCCTTTGACCCTCTTACCTTATCCACCATTTTCATGCAGAAAGCCGGTGGATAGGGTGAGGGAGTCAAAGGGTTAAATTTTTGCAGTTGGTGGATAGGGTACGGGAGTCAAAGCGTTAAAGGCAAATAATCAGATGGTGAGCGTGGTTGAGAAGGAGATGAAAAGGGAGGTAACTGCACAAAACGGGGGGAGGGGAGGGGGGAATGGTGACATAGGCAAGGAGAGGGGGAGGGGGTGGGGGGGGAGGTGTGGGGTGAGGAAGCACTAGCCACGTGATCGTCTGCGTGAGCTACAGCCATTTTTTCGCCGTCGTTTGTTTCTCGATCGGCAAGATCGGT